>OZ014520.1:10063362-10525862 GCA_963966055.1 Lathyrus aphaca | reverse complement strand
GTAACAAGAATGTGTGGGTAATTCTGTGCCTTTACCTGCATAGAAGGAGAAGTAGAAAAACAAAAACAAAGGATGATTCCTAAAAATCATTCAATACAGGAGAGAATAAAAAGTATACAAGCCATTAAGAGCAGTTTATGTTCTCACATTATCAACTGGGGAGTATGATTTCATGTAGAAGTAGAATTCCTCCTTCCTAGGATCACCCCATTCCTGAATATAAATAAGGAAATCACCTCAATTACAAAAAGAAAAACAAAATCAAATCAACGCATACGATATTCTGTGACTTGCTTAAATTATGAAATTCAAGAACTTTGATAGCACATGCAAAATACAATATTAGTGCCTCTTCTTAAGTCCAGTTTAAAAAACAAATTATGACAGCTCATGCATTAACCGAGATATTTGCTGGTTTGTTTTCATGGTGAAAATATCTGTAATGCGTCAAGTTGGAAGCTACTATTACTATTAGTAACTTGCTGCAAACTAAGGTGAAAATGTTTTGGGAAATGAAAAATGGAAGCTGACCACACATCCAAACCAGTTAGTAGACAAAAATTACATGATACAGCAGCAAATATTTGGTTTATTTTTTCTGAATCAATTTGGTTGTGCAAAAATTATACGGCAGTAACATGTAACAGATGTAGCTGCAATTTCTTCTAAACAGCAAATCATCAGCAGCGTTGATAATGAATGAGGCCAGTGTCATGAGAGAAAAAAAAAAGGGAGGTTATTGATCAACTAAGAGTAGAAGGGCGGTGTGGCATTTAATCAGATTTTAGGGGATGTGAGTGTAATTTCCCCTTAAATTAATACATCTGACACTCTACACAATACAAAAAAAATTCAAAGCAAAAAACTCAAACAGAAGCACAGCAGTTGTCTTTATAGTAAAAGATAGTTTTATTTTCCTACAAGTTACAGCATATTTTCCCTCTCCTACAAGTTACAACATGTCTTCAACCGATTCATCAAAAATTACTAATGCTAACAATACAAGAATTATGCTGTTAGGAGTATTAATCAGGAAAATATAAGTCAATGTATCTTTAACGGTTTCATCTTCACTGAAAGTGGTGTTTTCTTATGCTTCCTAAAGGCAATCATAAGCACATTAAGTTATTATAATAAGACTATATGATTATATCTATCAGTCAGTGACATAATGACTGAAAGTCAGAAACTGAAACATCTAGTTGATTCGATCCAATTAACTTGTAATGAATCATTTTCTTATGATGGCCTGGAATGGCTGACTAAGAGAAAGAAAATTACCTCCCATTCAGAAGTAGTGAGAGGAATAGTTGGATCAAGCATTGTTGTCACGACATCGACAAAAGGTACTCCAGCAACAGCAGCCTTGAATAAATCTGGTCTCATATTAAGAACTCCACCAATTAGCAAACCCCCGGCACTTCTTCCATTAATACAAAGTCTTTCCTTGGAACAGAATTTTTTTTCAATTAAATGTTCAGCACATGCAATAAAATCAGTGAAAGTGTTCTTTTTCTTCAACAGCTTCCCATTCTCATACCACTGCCTCCCCATTTCACCACCTCCACGTATATGAGCTATAACATATATAAAACCTCGATCTAACAATGAAAGCCTTGATGACTTGAAACTGGGATCTATGCATATCTGTTGACAATTTAAGGTCACTAAATTATAAATTCAAGACACAACAAGGGACAAGTTCAGAGTATACAGTTTAAACACCAGGTTCATGAATGGAATATGCTACTTAGACTCCAAATCCTTTATAACCAAAGGAATGGGCTGACTAACAAATAGTGCCCATATACAATAGAGGGAACATAACTATATAAACAAACCAATAAATAACCAGCTTTGTTTGTCTAATCATTAATGGCAGAAGGAGTCAGAAACTTATCCTGAAACAGTAAAAAAAAGTCCAAGACACTCTTGCACACAACCAAACGGGATAGGAAAGAGAAAGCTAATGCAAAAAGTTCAATTAAATTAAGAATTCAAGTGATAATGACTGATGTGCAGCATTGGCCAGTACAAAATCAAAGCATGGAATTCAAAATTGGCATATTGTTAATGTGCAATTTAATTCATATAAACAGTTACTCTTATTTACCTCATAAGACCCGTAGCCATAAAGTAGTAACGGATCTGATCCATCAAGCTTCACAAGATCTTTTCGGTAAACAAGTGACATGGGAATCAAAGTTCCATCCAAAGCATGTGCCCACTGCCTTTCAGTGACATAATGTGTTGCATCAAAACCTCCAAGAACCTGAAAGCAATAGGAGACGAACTAATACAAGTAAAGAGAATAATTGAACAAAATCAAGGAAATGACTCAATGAGTAAAACCTATCATCATCATCATCATCATCATTATAATCATTATATGTGAAATTCTATTGAGTGCCCTAAGGGCCCTTTTTAAGGGTAAATAATAGCAAGTTATATTTAACTTTTAAATAAATAACTTCTTCATTTAGAATCCTTAAAGAGTGCTCTCATAGCAAATTAAATTTTAGCAAGACCCTGATTATATTAAATAACTTCTTCATTTCGAATCCTTAAAGAGTGCCCTCATAGCAAGTTAAATTTTAAACAAGTCTCTAGAATTGAATTTCATACGACCTGATGCAAAATTGAAATGCTTGGAGTTTAACTGCCAATTGAACTTACCGAGTCAATCTTCTTCAAAACAGAAACGCCAGCCTTCATATCATAGTCATACACAGAGGGAGGCGTCTTCAATGAGCTATATGAAAATCGCAAGATACTTGACGAAAACTCTGACTCTGAAGAATCCACTGAGTATACTGGATCGATAAAACTAACAACCTGACCATTTTCAAGACTCCTTAGTGGTTCGCCAATAGATGGAAGGTGATAAACTGTTATTTTTGGTAGACCATTTTCTCTCTCATATGCAGCAAGATGATCGCTAAAAAGTTGTATCTCCTGAATCTTTACACTAAAGAAAATTCAATGTAAGTTTAGGTGATATACAAAAGACACACTCCAAGATTTTCAATTCTTTACATTTTTATTCATGTTAAAGCTTTTTGGAATTAATTAAGGATAAGGATGTTGAATGGTGATATATAAAAATAATGCAACAAATAAGTTCACTGTATAAACTCCATGGATTTTGAAAATGGAAGATATATTACGTATAAGAACTGTTCATAAAGTTCTAGTAACCCAACATTTCTGGAAAGCATTTCATTAACATTGTTGTATATCCTTTAACACACAACCTAGTGACCCCACATTCAAAAGCCAAGCATACTATCATTATAACTTACTCAATACTCTGCCCAAAATAAAGGAAACAGCTAAGCAGTGATACAAAATTTGTGTTACCTTTCTCTGTGGGGAATAAGAACGGTAGTTGAGGAGGTGTTGTTGACAGCACAAGCTACAACCTCTGAATTGAAAAATTGATCACTTCTCCTCTTAATAAAGAAATGATCTCCACGATGGCTGACAGTAGTGTCAATACCATCTACACGTTGTGTCAGAACTTTAAGACCTTCTTCGGGTTTGGAAATATCAAGATAAAAATTGAACCTTGTAATTTTACTTTCCGATGCAACAAACAAATATTTTTTGCTCTCGGAAGCTTCAAGGTCAATAGAAAACGTATCATCCTTTTCCTCGTAAAGACAAGTATCTTTTGATTGTTCTGTTCCCAGCACATGAAGCCATGCCTGTATCAGTTAAAATGTTAGCATACCAAGAGTTACAAGAGAAATAAGATATAACATACCCTGCAAAACAATCTAAAACTTACACACATATGAGGTAAATGATAATGGTGTAGAAGTGTGGCAAAAAACAAAAAGAATTTGGTTATGAACAAAATTAATTGTCAAATAAAACCAGTATATATTCAAATATCCAGAAACCATGCTGAAACAAGACCTGGGGTGCATTTGTTTCAACTTCAGGGAAAAAAGAAATTTAATGATATCACTTTTTGGAGCCATTTTTCTTTTCTTTTCTGGCTAATGAGAAAAGCATTGAAACAACTTTGTTTGAGATTTTTGCTTATTTCTGAAAAGAATTACCTAATAATTGTAAAAAGTTGTTGAGCATTTTTTAATTAGGATGCATTTTTTCCTTAAAAAAGCCTAATCAGATAATCAGTCAGAGCTTGTGTCCAGCTATGAATTAAGTAGAAAACATCCAGTTTCAGTTGCAAATTGAACGCATTGTAATCACGAACCCTTCTAGTTTTCAGCATCTATCTGGCTAATTTATCTTCTAATTCAATTCAGCCAGTTTCCCTTCTAAAAAAGTTTAAAATTTAAAATATTGCCCAAGAGCATTGGACATGTGAGAAGTTGGTAGGATCATGAATCGATTGTTTGCACTTATGAAAAAGAAAATAAAACAATAAAAGCTCTAGTCAAAAGAGTTGAGAAGATGATGTATACAAGATAACCTAATAATTAGAGGAAAAGTAAAACCAGGACAGACTCATGGTGAAATCATGAAAAATTTGGGTTGTTGTTCTTGTTTTTGAATTAGAATTACCAATTAGATCCAAACAGTTAAATATTGTGTCAAAAGAAGAAATCCTCACCTTGTAAGGCCTAAGAATAGAATCCATTGTTACATAAACTAGAGCATCATCACCAGCCCATTCAAGGTATGATGTTACACCAACAAGAGGATCTCCAATTGTAGCTTGAGTCTCAATATCCATGACATACACAGTATATATTTCATCTCCTTTGGTATCTTCTGCATATGCTACCAACTTGCTATTCGGGCTAACCTGAAAATAAATGAATTTTGAAAAAAAATAAAAGCAAGTTTTTGGAAGTCAGGATACAAAACAGAAGAAAGCACAATAAAAATACCATGATAATGATATGATCTGACCTTAAAAGAACCAATACTGTAGTATTCATGCTGTTGTGCCTTGATATTTTCATCCAAAATAACATGCTCTGGAGGAGCACCAGGTCCTGTAGGCATGGTGTCATTAACAGACGGAACCTTTTGGTTATCGGATATGAGACGTCTACAACGTTGAACATACTCCTTCCCTTCCAAAGTTTTTGTATAATAGTAATAAGGCCCTTTGCGTACGGGCGCAGACACATCCTCCTCCTTTATCCTTCCCCTTATCTCAGCAAAAAGCTTATCTTCAATTTCCTTAGTTCCTAGAAAATTAAACATGCATATAACATTATCAGAGCAATTTGAATTAACCTCCTTCAAACTTCAAAAGCTTGCTTTTGTGTGCATAGATATAGGCATTAGGATCCTATAAAGCACAGACACTGGAAACACGACACAAACCCTACCACGTTGACACCAGTAATAATTTAAAAAAATAAATAAATTAAACCTAATCACAAGTATTAGCGTCGGTTTTGGATACTGACAGAGACGCGAGACGCACTTTATCAGTGCTACAGAATTTGGATTTCCTTGTCAGCAGTCAGCTCCGTCCAATATCCAATATTAGTGTTTACTTAACAATGCCACATTGCATGATATAATTCGGAATCAAGAGCCATTTCAAACCAGTTCAGTACTTAAAACCAAAACTGGTTACAGTTAGGTTCTACTCTTCTAGAAGCTAAACCAGTTCGGTTCAGGGATTTGAAACCAAACCAGTGCATTGAATTAATAAGAACCAAGATCTAACAATAATAAGCAAAGAAACAGTGGAAGCGATAGAGGGTAAGATAATGAGATTAGTACCGGACATGACGGAATCAGTGTACGCATTCTCCTGACGGAGATAAGCGAGTACATCGGGATCTGAGCGGGAATCATCTCGGAGCCAGTAGTAATTGTCGATTCTCACATCATTGAAAAGCTCCATCACGTGCTCTACCTTTTTCGCCACCGGATGAGGAAGCGGAGAGTGAGACTGTGAGAGTGACTTCGGAGGTGAAGCCATCGGACGGCGGTGGTTGTAGTGGCGAGAGTGCGCGGCGGAAGGGAAAGAAAGAGTGGAGGAGCAGAGAACGGAGAAGGTTAGAGGAATGCAGAAAAAACGGGTAATGTTTAACCGAAGATTTTGGTGTAGCATTTTATTATTATTTATTTTATTGGATTTCAAATAGTTAGTCCACTTCACTTACTCACATTTATTATTTTCCTAAAAAATTATGATATGATATTTATAATCGTAGATCATAATAATATTAATGGTGATGAGGTAAAAGGTGTTGAAGAAGGAGAAAAGAAGAGTGGTTTTTTTAGTACGCCTGTAAACTCCGTCCGCCTGCGTGGCCGCTGTCTAGCTAAGTATAGGGTGAACGAACGGCAAATACCCGTCTGTATTGTGTGGATGTATATAAGCAAGTAGATTTTAATTTTATTTTTAATAATCCATTTAATGTTTTAAAATATGAATGGACTAGATTCGTCAAAATATCACTGTCTCAAATTATTATTTTATCAAATTTATCTCTAACCTATCATTGTCTCTAATTTATAAAAGAAAAAATCGCTCCCACATGGTACTCTCAAATTCTATGGAAATTTGGAATTATCTTTTCGTTGGTTGAAAATGAAATTTGGATGCACCGTAATACAAGATAGGCATTCTCCTCTATTTTTCTTCGTAGAGTTCAATCATTTATTGATCATTTATTCGAAGATATTTCATTAATATGATCTCGATCAAGGATCAACTTGTCAAAAGAGGTATTTTGTATTCTATCCATAATAATTATTGTATTTTGTGTTTTTTCGATGATGAAGATTTGAGTCATCTATTTTTCTTGTGAGGGGGTGGCTAAGCGGATTTGGGATTCGGTGTCCTAGTGGATAGGGGTTGTTTGGGAGAAGGAGGTTGTGATTTGGAGGAGTTTTCTAAATTGATGTTGAGGTTTTTAAGAGCATGAAGAAATGTTTTGTCTCTATAACTTGGATGGCAGTGATTTGAAATGTTTGGCTTCTTAGAACCGTTATTTTGTTCAATGGTGTTTTTGCAACTTTTCGGATATTCTCTGGGATATTAAGCTGGAAAAAAAACAGATTTTAAGAAAAATTACAAGTTTGGAATTTTTAAAATAGTGTGTGTCGACCTAACGGATTTGTATGTCGAATCATAGAATCCTTTTAGCTTTTATGCGTCGACCTCAGGCAGCATAGGTGTCGACCTAAATTAGGCAAAGAATTTGCCTTCGCAAAAACCCAACATTTGTCGACCTTAAGAAGTATGTGTCGACATAAGCATGTTATGTGTGGATCTAAGTGTCTTGTGTGTCGACACATAAAAGACAACAACTTTTATTTGAAATAGCCTTCAGTATGTGTCGACCTATACCATGTTTTTCACATAAAAACTCATTTTTAACTTGTAAAATTGAACATGATTTTAAGTGTCCTAAGATGATCATGCATATCTAGACATAGAGGATAAGGTCCAATATACACAAATACTAAGTGTCCTACTTTTGATATCATTTAAAACATTTCTAAGAGGACAATCCACTCACAAAACGAATCGGAAAGCCCAATGGGTTCTGAATAATGTTACATGGGGGAAGTCTTGGGTCAAACGAATCTGAGAGCAGAGTGGGTTCTGTCCAATGCTACATATGGAAGTATTAGGTTAACCTATTAGGAGAGCCTAGTGGGTTTTGTCAATGCTCTTCTAATACTTGAAAAAAGCTATATACTGAAAGCCAAAGGTGTCTCATTATAACCCCCTTACCTTGTAGGGAAAAAGTTCTACCACATGACGCCTTTTACTAAATATTTTCTTAGTACACTTTTATAATTTATTATTGACAAATAAAATTCTTCTTAACTAAAGTAGTGTCTCAAGATTGACATATTCCAACTCTTGGGAACACTTTTCCTTCTTGGCTCTCTAACTTATAAGTCCTATTTCAATATCAGGTCACATTTCTCCACTGTTCTCGGTCATACTCTGGTGTTGTATCACATTTCCTCTCTTTGGTTCTTTGTATATTCTTGGATTTGAGCCATTTCTCGGACATTTTCGATCAAGTGTGTAACACTTCCCAGCTCAACATGGTTGTCCTCTTTATTGAAGTGTTCCCATCGCCTTGTATGGGTGTTGATCTATATCTCTAGTACGGTGTATGGCCCATAAACCATCGTAAAAGGATTGTCCTTTATTGAGGAATATGGGGTTGTGTGGTATGGCCACAACACTTCATAGAGCTACCATAAATCCTTGGATTCGTCTAAATTTTCTTCATACCAAACTATACAACTTTGTTGGCGACTTCAACTTGTCAGTTTGTATGGGGTGCTCAACGGTTGTGAATTTTGTTTAGATTCATAAATTTTCACATAACTTTACCACAATTGAGATAAAAAAAACTATGTCTTATTATCGGAGACAATGGTTATTGGCAGTGAAAAATGACAAATGATGTTCATCCAATAAAAACACCATACTCTTTCTGTCGTTATCTTTGTTACTGCTTCCACCCATTTAGTAAAATAATCCACCTCAACCAATATGAATTTTAGTTGACCCGATGCTAACAGAAATGGACCAAGTATGTCCACATCCCATTTGTAGAAGGATCGTGGAAAGATAACTGAATACGCATGCTCATCAGGGCTATAGATGAATGGTGCATACCTTTGACACTTGTCACACTGATTAACAAACTGATAAGTGTTTTATTCATGATAAAATATCACATAAAAAAGGCATTTATCTTACTTGAATGACAAGATTCTAACATAAACACCTCAACTAATAAATGAAAATAGTATTGTACAAGTCTACTTGGTTTGGTTTGCATTTATGCAGGAAAAAAACTAAAAGATGCATAAGAGAAAGCACAAAGAAAAATTGTGTCTTATATAGTTC
The DNA here is from genome assembly GCA_963966055.1 of Lathyrus aphaca. NCBI lineage: Eukaryota > Viridiplantae > Streptophyta > Magnoliopsida > Fabales > Fabaceae > Lathyrus > Lathyrus aphaca. The sequence continues at coordinate 10,517,035 of OZ014520.1, read as the reverse complement.
GCATAGCAAAGAAAAGCAAGGAAGAAGCAAAGTCAGTTCGCATAGCGAAGCATAAGCGAGTAAAAACAGAACCAAATGAACCAGAGTTCGCTTCAAACGACCAGAGGAGAACTGAGTTTGCATAGCGAAGTATGGCGACTTCACTAAAGGCAGTTTGACATCCCAAAGATTTAATGGAGAAGAAAGGGTAGTTAGCTTCACTATGCGAACTTAGGCGGCCATAAACACTATAAAAATACATTAGTACAATGTAGAAAATAATCTTAGTTTTAGTTTGAATATTAGATATATATTGTAATAGAAGAGAAATAGGAGAGGTTGTAAGGAGAAGGAGCTGGATACGCATCAAGAGTCGGAAAATTGTCGTTGATGCCTGTTCACCTCAATCCTTCCATTATGCTTCACGCTACCTGTAGGCTCATAATTTCGACATCATGAATTTGAGATATAAAGTCATTTTTTTTGCTAAAAGGATAATCATCAGATAAGGGTAAGAAGAAGTGAAGATATTCAGAAGATGTTGACAAGGCTAAATACTCAAGTATTTCGACAGGAGTACCAATAATGTTATGGCAAACAAAGTTTGGAAACCTTTTTATGGTTTAATATTTGATAAGATAGCTATGTTTTAAACACTTCGACAAAGGAGAAGTTTTTGGCCGAAGCATGGGTTTGTGAGTTTTGAGGAGTCTGTCTTCTTCTTCGACATTTCGACAAACGAAGAGATGTAACATTTCATCACAAAAGAGAAGAATTCAAAATTAAAAGTTGCAACCGTTGGCAGTTGGACACGTGGAAGTTTCAGAAAAGAAAATTGCATGCAGGCTGACAATTGTCATTTAGTTAAGAATTTTCGCGTTCTAAGCAGTTATTTTGTTTGTATATAAATAGGATAGTTTGTTTTTAGAATGCGTGTGTGAAAACTTATACAATAATCCTGTAAAATACTCTAAGTACCCAGTGTGAGAGAAATGAGTCTGATATTTGGAACAATGTATGTGTTGAACACTGTTGCACCCCAAAATTTGCCCTCCACAAGACAAATCATTATGTACTAAGAGGCTCACAAGGTTCACAAGGTTCACAAGACATCTCATTAGGTCCACAAGGTTCACAAAGTTCACAATTAGTCAGAAGATTTGACAATTCCCTCAGACAATGCATCCTCCTAAGCAATGCATCCTAAACTAGGGTTTTGACTTTAATCAGGCTAAATGGACTTCCAAGATTTCAAGTGAGCTTCATAGCATCTTATATGTGTTTAAGAATCCCCATGACAATTTTCAAGACTTTTCCCAAAAGTTTGCTCAGTTAGATGATCAAATAGGTTAAAATCAGTCAAAGCAGCTAAAAAGTCAAACTGAGGTCAACTGTGGTCAAACCAAAGTCAAACTTCATGATTTTTTGCCAACATCAAGTATATGAAGTAAAATTCATCACTTGATCAAGGGTTGATCATGATTCATCAAGGAGATTTCAGATCATCAAGAATCAGGAGTTTCTAAATTAGGGTTTTCATAGGAAAAGTCAACTGAACTTTGACCAGCCATAACTTTCACATGCTTCATCAAATTTTTTTCATCCAAAGCTCATTTTGAAGGAAATTTAATTTTCTACAACTTTGTGTCTCACAAGCCAAGCCCAAAAATGCTTCATTTGGAAGGTATGAGCTAAGACATTATAGGTCCTTTTGAAAGTCAACAAAAAGTCAACAACTTCAAAAGAGCATAACTTGAGAATGGTAAAAGATATGGACATGAAACCAATGGGGTTGGTTAGAGGACTCTTTAAGCTTTCCAAAAGATCCAAGAACACCCTCATAGCATTAAAAATGAAGGATTTGTGCCCTTGCAAAGTTGGGAAATTTTAGGGAAGTTTATGAAGCAAATAAGGCCTTAAATCAAATTTTTGCTAAATGAGCCCACCAAATTGCCATCCCATCTTTATAAAAACACCAAGCACGACCCAACCCACTTATTTTCTGATTTTTATTTTTTTTATTTGAATTTTATTCATTAAAATACAATTTAAATTGAAATAAAATATAAAATCATATATTTAAAAAGGGATTTTGCTTCTAGAAAGTCATAAACATTATTTGGATTAGATTGATACACAAGTTATGAGGATTGTCCCAAAATAGCAATGTTAGATCAAGTAATATTCAAATTTCATGACATATCTTTCTCAATATTCAAATGATCCAAAAGTCCAAAGAACCATAACACTTTTTAACCTAATTTGATTCACTACATATAGAGGAGCATATCACAACCTAAGGCACGAATTTTTGTAGCCTCTACGACCTATTTCAAACTTCACAAAATACATCAAAATTCAATTTTCGGTTTCCATATTTGAAGAGGTTTCAAGGTATTCTAAAGACACCACAAGCTTCCTTAAGCTTCCCTGAATCTAAACCAACCCTTACATGCCTTTGATTCATCCTCATTTGCATAACCCGAAGCGTACATGATCTCAATTTATTTTTTTTCGATTCATTGAATTTATGCGTTTATAATGAGTTTTGATTATGTATTAATGTTTGTTGATGCTCATAGATGATTTCTGGATAGTTTTCGTGAAGCTTCATGCCCTATACCACAATCGGCCATAGCTAGGGTTCTAAGCTCCAAATTGGGGTTCTGTGATTTAGCTAATTTAAATAGATTCTAATGACATGGTCTTGTTGTATGAGTCATGAGGAACTCATTGATGTAATTAATTTGAGGAAATTGTACTTGTTGTATGGTGTTTGGATATTTGCAGGTTTCGTTGGCAAGAAAGTTCGCAGGAAAATTCGTATCTAATTTCGCAGCAAAATTCGTAGATCCAGAGGTAGAAGATGAAGTCTGCGCGCGAATTTGGAATTTTAAACTTTGTCTTATTTTATTATGTTTGATTCCCATTATAATTACAAAGAAAGCAATTGGCTCAGTTGGTAAAGGATGCGCGTATGCAAGGCAAAGGCAGGGGTTCGAATCCCAGTCTCAGCAATTTTTTGCTTTATTTCCTTTATTTTTCCAGGCTTGACATATAAAGAATGGTGCTCATCCATAGTTCATCAGCGCGCGCTGGCCTGGTGGAGAGCTTGCTGGTCTTAGAGATGCAAAGCCTAGGGCCTGGGTTCGAATCCCAGCCCCAGGTAAGTTCTTATTCTCATTTTTTTTATTTGATTTTTGTTTATATTACAATTAATTTAATTAATAATAAATGTTTATAATAAAATAGTTATATTATTTTGTATATAATTCAAAAACTTATATTTTTAAAAAAATTTAAACTTTATTCCTAAAATTATTTAATATTTATTTTATTGTATATTATTAATGTTATATGTTTTTTTAGATAAATAATTTAATTAGGCTTAGATTAAATAATTAACCCTAATATTTTTATATAAAACCTAATTTTCTTTATAAACCCTAATTATGTTATAAATATTAATTTATTTGTTTGTAAATTTTAATTATATATATTTTTTTTATAATTTGTTTATGTCATTATTATATGTAGTTTTTTTTATAAATAATGTAATTAGGTTTAGATTAAGTAATTAACTCTAATTTATTTTTTTCTAAAAAAACAATTAAAAACCCTAACTTTATTTTATGAGTTTGATTCCTTATTTTTATATGCTTACTTAATTATAATTAACAAATATATTTTTATAATATGTATATAAAATTAAATTATTAGAACTATTAGTCATATTTATTAATATATAATTATTATCATTTATTTCTTTTATTAAAATTCTTAAAAAAATAATTATTTATTTAAATCTTGAACTTTTAATTTGTTTCTATATTATATTGTTATACTAACCTTCTTATATTTATTTGTTATTACTAATCAATTTATTTATTTATTTATTATATGCTTACTTATTTAAATTATATTTATTATTCTTATAATGTAATTGTACCAATTATGTAATAGTTGTAGAATTATTATTTAAATTGCCATGGTTAGTAAAATAGGGAGTGTAAACATGTTTGTATTTAAAATTGAATTTAGATCATTAATCTTAAGATAAATATATGAACTTGTACACGCACACACGTAAGTCGATCTTGGATCGCCATCTCACATTCTTAAGGGTTACCTCTCATGTTGTCTAAACAAAAAGGTCAAGTAAGGTGTAAAGCAAAGTCCCTTCTCTCATATCATCTAGTCCCTTAAAAGATAAAAAGATCAAGTCCCTTCATGGTTGCTTTTCGTAAATGATCTTGTCCCTTTCAAATAAAGATGATAAGTCCCTTCGAATTGCTAAATACACCTTACAGTTGCCTAATCACAGTTGTCCCTTCATTTGTCCCTCATACATCCAAGGTAATGACTACCTATTCCTTAATAATAGGGATAGTCTTACCATTTAAAGGATATTTAAGAACAGAAAAGACTTAACTTAGGGTAGGTTCCTCTTATGTACTTGCTCACCTTTCAAACATTTCAAAAACACTTCACATTTTCAAGCAATTTTCAAAACAAATACTTTATATATATCCGTACATGGATCATTATAAAGTACTTAAGAAAATTTCTAATCACACACTACACTTCTCAAAAACATTTTAAAGTGAGCTAAGTAACTAAGAGCCCATGGATAACCATGGATGTAAAGGGTGCTAACACCTTCCCTTTACATAACCTACCCCCCGAACCCAAAAATCTTTTAAGGTCTTTCCTGTTCTTTTATGCCCTTTCCTTTGGATAAAATCAAAGTCGGTGGCGACTCTTGCTATCCGCAACATTTAACTAAAGTCAGTTCTCCCACCGTGTTACAAACACCATTTTCTTCCAAGTTATTTAAATTATTAGTTTTGTTTTATCAAATTACCTTACTTTCAGTCTCTTTACTTTCCTGCAAATTTTATATACTTTTCGTCACTTTTCTTACTTTTGTTCAACTTTCATTTTATTTTACTTTTACATTCAAAACGTTCAACATTGTTACATCATTAACAAGACAAACCACAAACAATTAATAACACTAAGAGTAATTCGGCAATCAATTGCACATGTGTCCTAGGACTTGTTTGGTTGGTCCTGCAAGTAACCCAGTTTTCTAAGAGATTGGTTAACCAGAGGTTGTTCGTCAGAAATCGCAACGAACAAATTGGCACACCCGGTGGGACTAGTGCAATTAATAAGAATTAATATGAATCCTCTTAGTTAAAAAGTTCCTTGCTGCGTTGTATGATTCTTAGAAGCGGTAAACTAGCCGTAACCGACGTAGAAAGACCAAAAAGAACAAGAGGAAGAAAGATGGCTAACTTGCCAAATACTTCAAACAATCCTAACGAAACCATTCCAGTTTCCAATCATATCCCTTCGTCAGAAGGAGGCGCAGTTTCTGGCCCTGGTTTAGAACAGATTAGGCCTCCATCAGTGGATTCGATACCAGCAGGTTCAGGATCCCAAAATGCGCCTAGTTCTTCCACCATGGGACACTCAATGCCCATGGGAATGCCTCCTCCTGGAGGAAATACCTTTAGGCCATTCATTAATTATTCCATGCCCATGTCTGGGAGAGAACAACCATATGGAATGCCAACTTCAATGATGGCAAACTTACATAATTCGTCACCATTATTTTCTGATGCCATGGTTCAAATGTCTTCACCATTACAAGGATCAGGATATGGTGGAAATGGGAGTAGATTAAATCAGATTCCACCAGGATTCCATATGCCAACTATGACGAACCATTCTGCGCAAGTAATTCGTCAACAGATAGATGAAAGTAACCATGATATGGTGTAGGCATTGACACAACAAATGGGGGAAGTGTTTAATCCTTTAATACAAAATACTACACAAACAAACCAGATATTGGCAGAGCAAATGGCACGCATTGCTAATTTTTTTGGAGTCCCTCAAACACAGCAAAGAATGCAATTGAATCAAAATCCTGCCAATAGGCCTGTCGAAGAGGAACTCACTATAAACCAAAGACCAGTGGGAAATCCTCAGGAAAATCCTAGGGGCCAAGAGGTAGTGGTCGAACAACCTCATATAGAAAACCCCATTCGACAGGAACCTAGGAGAATAATAGTCCAAAGAGACCAAAATGTTGATGAAATATTACAGCAGAGAATGCGTTGCAACAATCTTCCTGTCGAAAATAACATTGCAACCATGGTTGAGAGAATAATGGCGCAAAATGGAGTAAACGTAGGATTACAAAGGCTTAGTTATACTTCCCCTTTGTCTGAATATGTTTTGCAACAAGAGTTACCACCAAGGTGGAAAGTCCCCAAATTCACCAAATTCTCAGGGGATACTAGTGAGTCCACCATAGAACACATATCGCGTTATTTGATAGAGGCAAGAGAGATTGCTAAAAAGGAGAACTTAAGGATGAAATATTTTCCAAGTTCTTTGACAAAAAATGCTTTCACTTGGTTCACTTCTTTGCCTGCAACTTCAATATTTACATGGACCCAATTAGAAAGATTGTTCCACGAACAATTCTATTTGGGGCAAACTAAGATAAGTTTGAAAGAATTAGCAAGTGTCAAAAGAAAATTCTCTGAACCTATAGATGATTATCTGAATAGGTTTAGATTGTTAAAGGCTAGATGTTTTACACAAGTGCCGGAACAAGAATTAGTCGAAATGGCTGCAGGGGGTCTGGATTATTCCATAAGGAAAAAATTAGATACCCAGTACTTAAGAGACATGGCACAACTAGCAGATAGAGTAAGGCAAATAGAAAGGCTAAAAACTGAGAAATTTAGATCAAATAAAAACAAGAAGGAAAGAGTGGCCTATGTAGGGATAATTCAGGTAGAAGATTATGACGAAAACGAATCAGTCATTTTCGACCAGCAAGAAATTGATCTGGCAGAACTAAAACAAGGCCCTCCATATTCCTGTAAAGTTTTAGCTCCGTCGAATGGAAAAAATCCAGTCGAAATTGAAAGGAATGATAGGTTTCCTAAAAGAACCTGCACATTCGACATCACCAAATGTGATGAAATTTTCGATTTACTAGTTAAAGATGGTCAATTGATAAAACCAGCAGGCACTAAGGAGCCTCCTGTAGACCAACAGAAAAAGAGAGGTTTTTGCAAATACCATAATTTTTAGGGTTATAAAACTTCTCAATGTTACCTTTTCAGGGATCTTGTACAGAATGCAATCCAGAACGGAAGGTTGAAATTTGGAGACAAAGCTAAGCAACAGATGAGGATTGATTCCAATCCCATGCAGGTTGTGGAGGCCAACTATGCTGAACCAGAAATGGTGAATGTGGTCGAAATGGAAGTCATGTCTGAGGAAAGTTTTGAAATAGTAGAAGCTACTGAGGGCTTCGACACCAATTTCACTATGATAGAGGCTGCTGAGGGCTTCGACACCCATGTAAACATGGTGGAAGGGGTTGATGACCTCACTGGCTAGGCTGAGGAAGAAGAAGTCAAAATTACCGAAGGCTTCGACAGAGAGAGCGCAAATGAAGCTACTGAAGGCTTCGACGGAGGAAACACAGTCAAAATTAGCCAAAGTTTCGACAAAAAGAACTACAACAGAGATACTGAGCATGGAGTGGTCTGGGACACTCTAGGAGAACCCAGTGGAAAGTTTGACTTCATGGTGAAGTATTCTGCACCACCAAGCTCTAAAACTGAATCAGCAAAATCAAATCCACAGGATGGGGAGATTTTTTCAGAAATGATAATGAGGAGGAAGATAACAAAGCCCTCATTACCCAAAAAGAGGCCACTGAAGGCCTTAGTCATGACAAGATCAAGGAAACAGAGACTGCTGACAATGTCCACATTGTCAAGCCAATAAACAGAAGCACCACCAAGATTAAAGAAGATTCTGCTGAAGGTGTTCTGCAGCACACCCCTCAGGGGATTCTGCGCAGAACAATGGAAGACCCAAGAGAAAAGCCAATTGCACAATGCTGCAAGTACATCCATAAAGGCTTACACCCAAAAGGCAGTATGAATCAGTTAAAAGAGAATATCCCTGAGGAAATGATGCTAGTCGAAAAAATGAACAAACTAAATATTACAAGTGAGCAAAATGCAGGGCTTCATATGGTAGAAGTCACTCAGAAAATACGACCAGACACCAACAAAAAGAACCATCAAGAGAAGCATCAGAAGCTGGTTTATCCAGAAGAAGATGAAAGTCTTGTCGAATTCATCCAGAGGTGCCAGAGAAAGAATGCAGAAGTTATGCTTTGTCCAAGGTGTAGCGCTGTATTCGACAGGAAAGCAGCTAACGACTTGGAAGCAGTAGAAAAGACCAAAAAGAAAAGGAACTGAGGAGCAGTCCCACCAGTCAGAAATGAAAGGTTTGACCCAAGAAGAAGGGAGCATCATAACCAAGGAATGGGAGAAAGGCGTTACAACACCTATAAACCATCCAACAAGCCGAATGATGACAAGTGGGTCCAACCTATAAGGGATGCCCAAGGTCAGAAGAGGTGGAAAAGTTTTGAAGTGAATAGGGGTGCCTCAATAGAAGTGAAAAAGGAGGTAGAAAAAGCAAAGCCAAAGCACGTCTTTGAAAACTACAAGGGGAAGAACCCCATGTCAAGGTCCCAATGGAGGAGGTTTCAAAGGCAGAAGAGAGTTGAAAAAGAAACTGTAGAACAAAAAAGGATTGGTGAGAATAAAGTTGAGTCAAGCAAGTGTGTGCAGACAATAGGCAAAGGAGAATCTCTGGCAAAAGAAGAACCTCCTCAGAAAAATAAATCTAGTAACACAACAGAGATGCCGAAAACAAACAACAAATTGCCAGAAGACGAAGAAGTTACTGATGACTTCAAGTCAGAATATGATGCGTCCTTCGACGGAACATGCAATGTGGTTTCAGTGTTGCCTAGAGATTACTGTCGCTCCCGACAAATGAAACTAGGTCATATGAAGGTACAGACGCGAACGGTCGGCGAAGGGAACAGTGAGAACACACATCCGTGAACTCACTGGGGAATGAATAGAGTCGCCAGCTAGGCATTTTTATCCCGGAGGAAAGGCAATGCTGCATAAGCCTAGGAAAAGATGGATAAGACGGTTTGCGAACCAGAGAGACTGAGAAAGGGGGTTGGTTACAACCTGGGAAGGTATTAGCACCCAGATTGTCCGTCGTACTCGACGGGATCCACGCTTAGAAGATTTGTGTTTTAAAGGGGTAGTGTCAGTGCAATCTGTGTACAAAATAGCTGGAAAAGAATGTACAGGTGTCAGTGTATAGTGTATAAGTGATATGAAGTATGAAAGTGTCAGTGTAAGGAAGGAGTGAAATGCTCAAGATCATGAGGCTAAAGAATGAAGCTGAAAGGAGGGGGAATATACAGAGACTTTTGTTCGATAACTGTTAAGTTATGCCTACGTATCCTCTCGTGCAATGAGGAAGTCAGAACACCGTAGTTCGACCCAAAGAGACTGAAAGATAAATTGACTGTGAACTGCTTGCTTGTCTATGCTCAAGTGTATGACCTGTCTGGCTCAGGTGCAAACTGTCTTGCATTAGACGGAAGAAGCAAGTTCTCGTTTGTGAGTGAATGAGATGAGAAAAGAATCCCGGAGGAGACGATTATTGTTTGTTTTTGTGTTTTCAGTCTTTTATTGCTTTTTTGAAGTTTGTCATAAGCTAATGAGCTTAAGCCTAAACCAATGGATTTAGTAACTCATCACATCTTCCCTCTGATTAGGGGTAATGAGAGTACCTTAAGTGTGAAGTCAGATTCTCACACTTAATCACCATGATGTAGGATTAAGATCATTGACCTACTTGTGATTATTTAGATGTTTTTGGTGTTTTTGTTTAGTGTTGAGTAATGAGGTTAAGCCGTAATCAGGGATTAAACAGACTCATTACACCATCCCAATAGAAGGATAATAGATGAGAATGTTTAAGCTGAGGAAAGCTCCTCAACTTAATCCATGATTAGGGATTAAACCCATGACAAAACAAGCCTTTGATTAAGTGGATTTTATTTAATGGTATGATGATGAAGTGATTTTTAGGGTTTATAAGACAACTTGAGGGGGACTTGTCCATTAACACTAGGGTTAGTCCTTCTTAACCAATTAAGGAAGAATTATAACCCTAATGCAAGGCCCAAGTTACAAGTGTGATGTCTTGATGATTATTAGATGAATTAATTAAGGGAGTTAAACACATTAAGGGTTTAACACTTAGGATTAAAGTTATACACTCCATCCTAATAGAAGGATGCAGGCATAAGCTTAATCACAAAGCCTTAAAGCCTTTAGGGTTTAGTCCCTGATTATGAGATGAGAAGAGAAGACTCAAAGAGACACAAAGGTAAAAGCTAAGTGGGAAAAATCTAATCCTAATATTCACATGCTCGGATGGTCCTAGGTTAGTGTGGTCTACTATCCTAAAGGAGGAGAAGAAATAAGAAGAGAAAGATGAAAGGAGAAGCTCCATGGTGGCCTAGGCACACCTCAAGCAAAACAAGAATAAAAGATGAGGAGGAAGAAAGATGAATAAGAAAGGATGCATAAAAAATAGGATGAGTTGGATGAAAAAGAAATAAGATAAGGAGATGAGAATGCGAAATGGAGTAATCGATCTATGCACAAACAGAGCCTACACCAGTAGGACTTCCAGATGCAACAGTATGCGATAAGTAAAAATCGGTCCTCAGTTGTACCTAACGGAGAAGGTCCGTTGCCTCTTCAGTATGCACAAGAGAAATCGAGAAATAATACCAAGTCCAGAACAGATTTCAACAGTCAAGTGCAAATGTCCCTTATCAAGATATCAGACCAAAGTCAGATGTAAGCTTCCAGCATTCAAAATTATAACCAAAAGCTAGTCCGTGCAAAAACCAAAGCCTAGGTGCAAACTGCGTCCGAAGATTCCACTTGCCCGAACAAGATTATGAAAAACAATTGGTCACAAGATCATTTCCACGCTTTATCCTTCATCATTAAAATCGATTAAGAATCCTACGAAACCTTAAACAAGAACTAAAACCAAAGTTAGACACAATCCTATTAAATCAAATTAATCAAAACTAAATATAAGGTAGTAATTAAATCTAATAAAAAAAACCAAAAATCTAATCAAATTTAATATTAATTTTAAAAAACTAAATAACCAATACTCAAATAATGTGATGAGAAAACCTAATTAAGATCAAAATAAAAAATAAAATAAAACAATGCAAGGAAATGGGGCTGTTGGCCGCAGGCCTGGAAGTGAGGATATAAAATCCGAATGGGCCTAAGCCCAATAGCAATCAGCAAAGCACAAGGTATGAAGCATCAGTAAAAGGGAGGTGTGTAGATTAGAAAAACAGTGGGCTTAAAAGAAGATTAGGGAACAGGCCCAAGAACTAAGAAACATATTCTAATGATATCAATAGAAGCAGTAAAAAGGAAATTAAAAAAAGTAACAAGTCAAACAACACGTTTCCTTCTTCCTTGTTTCAGAGTTCACATAATCCCCTTTTCCTTTTCACAGTTTCGCCGGAGAAAGAAAACAACTAAGTCGTCGGAGGAGAACAAAACCCAACCGCCGCGAAGGTCAGTCTGCCAACACGTCGCCGTCAGAAACCCTCATCTTGTGACTCGCACGGACAAACTCCACCTCTCGCGGTTTGCTGTTGTCACATGGAATAAAGGCTTTGCCGCTGTTGATGTCTTTCTGTCTCAGCTTCGAAATCGGGGATCCAAATCTTCCTTCCTCTACTCTCGTCTGACTTCTTCTTTGTGGCGATGAAAGATTGTTGGTGAGGATTGAATGTGACACGAAGTGGTGATGCGAACAGTTCCGTCGCGGCGGCGACCTTGATCCGATGTTTGGTGAACTCGTTGAGGTTTTCTCTTTGGTGTTTCGATCTAAGACTCACGACAATCTCTCCATTTCAGGTCTCTCTCAACCTCCATCTCTTCTGTTTTCTGCTTCCGAGATTTGGTTTGCTTTTCTGAAATTTGTGGTTTGCGATTTGAGGAAGTTGAAATTAGGCGGTTCGGTGAGTTATGTGAATGGTGATGGTTCTATTGCTGGGTCTGTGTTGTTGTGGTCTTGATGGAGTGAACAAAAGGTTGGTGCGGTTTGATTGTTGCTGTTGTTTTGATGCGTTGAAGGTCTGTGGAAGCTGGTGTTTGAGGCTTGTGAAGCTGCTTTGCGTGATGTTGCGTACGAGACAGTGTTGCAAGTTGTTGATGTTTGGAGCTTTGAGGCTTGCGGCGTGAAGGCTAGCTGATGTGAGGAAGGCATTTGCAAGTTGGCTGGTATGAAGGCTTGGGTTGTTGGGAAGTGACGATGTTTACGCAAGTTGCTTGCGTACGGCTTGTACGTGATGCTGCGTGAAGCTACTTTGGCCGGCTTGTTGCTTGAGTCACGTGATACTGCGTGTTATTTGGAAGCTGGATGTGAAGTCAAGCTGGGCCTGCTGAAGCTTAACTAGCTGTTTGCAGGGTGATACAACTTGGGGCTAGTTGGAATGCGTGTGCTTTTGTGAGTTTTATCAAGATTGTTGAGTGGTTGTGGATTGAGGTTATTTGTTTCGTGTGTATGCTGCTTGTTTTGTGTGTATGCGGCTGTGTTGACTACTTCTTTCTTTCAGAGCCTTTTTCTTCTTTTTATACTTAGGTCAAACTTATCCTTTTTTACCTTTTGTTTAACATGGGCTTAACATCATTTGGTGATGGGCTTGGAAAAAGAATGAATCACATTTGTAAGGCTATTATTGATAAAAAAAATGAATTTTTTGGAAACATGAACATTGGTTTAAAGAAAATAAAATGAGTATGGATTTATAGATAGAAATTGGAAATGATATTTGGATGAACAATGGATAATTACAAAATGAAATGGTTAATATTTGGATATTGGTATAAAAATGAGTAAAAAGACAATGGTTAATGGATATTTAGATGGATATTTGGACAAAAATGTTTAAAGTTCTTTTAATATTTTACAAATGAGGTTGGGTATGTGAAATGGTTAGGAAAATGGGTTAGGGAAAAAAAATGGTATATGGATATCATATGGATAAGATGAATTTATGGATATCAGAAAATAAAGGTAATGGTTATTTGATAAAAGAATTAATCGAATGGAATAATGAATAATGAGAAAATTCGGATAATGGATGAACTTGAGAAATGGATAAGAAAGAAATGGGTATGAATTGATCTTCTATGGAATGGACCGACAACCACCAACATGCACACAACCACGAAACCACTTGCACTATTCCACACACTTCCGGTAAAAGCAATGAAGCACACTAACAACTGAACAATTTGTAACCGAAGCAAACAACCATCTGAGCTAATCATCCTCTGAATTCGTGGCCAAATAAGTCTTGAATCACCTTAAATCCGTCAAAATCAATCTCCGGGAAAATAAATCCATAGATGGACCGCTAATGAACAAACGAAAAGACAGATTGGTTCAAAACTTCTCATAAACTACAACTTGATGACCTGACAAACTCATCCCGCCACAACTTGACTTTGAGCACTCACTGCCTGAGAAATAGCCCTGATGAAGCTGAAATCCACGATGACGAGCCAAATGAAATGGTGAATAGTTTTTTATACTTGAAATCCTTATCAGGGAAATAAGCCCTAATCCAGCTACATGAGGAAATTCCATTGACGGCTGCAAGCCAAAGCCTTGGATTCTTCTGATAATCCGCAAATAAAGCGTGAGACCCTAAGTCCTGATGAAAATTGATCCCGTGCCTCAGAAGCTTATGCAAATGGTATGCATTATGCGTATGAATGCAAAACGAAAAGCTGACAAAGACAGAAAAGTCAGAGGGCAAATTTGAGGTGTCTACAGCTGCCCCTATTCAAGCAACTGTTAATCTGAAAAGGATGAGAGCAACGGCTATTAGACGTTCAAGATAAACAGTGACTGAATACCAAAAAGACCCTGAAATTTGCACTCACAGAATGAAGAAGAAAAGGGATATAGATTGTATAAGAAAGCAAAGTATATTGTAAAGTGTGGGCGACGGAGGACGACCGTCGAGCAGAGGACGACTGCTGGGTAAAGAGCAATGACGGGGACGACCGACATGCTGGGTATAAAAGGGATTATGATGGGGACGGCCATCATATAAAGCTATAAGATTCTCTGGGGATTAATGAAAAATGATGGGGACGGCCATCAAGTTCATAGAGTAATGTAAACAACGATGGGGACGACCATCGGGCTAAACTGATGAAGGACGATTATCAGGAAAAGGAAAAGGGACCACGATGGGGACGGCCATCGGGTTAAAGAATAAATGAAATAATAATGATGAGGGACGGTCATCAAAGGTGAAGGACGATCACCTGGCAGGGTACGGCTGCTCTCAAGGTTTGTCATGACATAGGACGAATGCCAGATAACCAAAATCAACAATGGGGACGGCCATTGGATAAAGTGATGAAGGACGATCATCAAAAGGTGGAAGACGACCACCTAGCAGGGAACAGCTGCTAAAAATCAACGACGGGGACGGCCATCGGATGAGCATGATGGAGGACGACCATCAAGAGGTGGAGGACGACCACCTAGCAGGGTACGGCTGCTCTCAGGGTTTATCATGACATAGGACGAATGCCAGATAAAAAGAAAAATGCTTTGTTGGCGATCTGCTGGGGAATAGTAAACACGGACGAGTGTTTACATCCAAGAAATAAAGGTATAAGTGTTTTGTATTGTGTATAGATTAAAGATGCGGACGAGTATCCCTAAGACTACGATACGGACGAGTATCGGGTAGAAACAAATACTGACGCGTGTTCAAAGATGATGATACGGACGAGTATCAACTGGTTAACAGGGAACACGGACGAGTGTTGAATCTTAAGGGACTTTTCTGGGGAATAGTAGACACAGACGAGTGTCTATATCCGAGGAGACAAGAGTGTTTGACACGGTGTATGGATTAAAGATGCGGACGAGCATCCTTAAAACTATGATACGGACGAGTATCATGTAGAAACAAACGCTTGACGCATGTTCTGAGATGATGGTACAGACGAGTACCAACGAGTTAACAAAGAACAAGGACTAGTGCCGAATCTGTGGGGATATGAATGGTATATACAAGATACGGACGAGTATCTGTATAGGTATGAGTAGTATGAGTATATATAGATGAGTGTTTATCTGCTGGGGAAGGTGACACGGACGAATGTCAAAAGGAGAAGAGTGTAATATGAACAAGTATATGGGTTGTAAAAGTGTAGGCGACCGCGCTGGGGATACGACACGGTCGGGTGTCAAGAAAGTGTATATAGGTATGTGTGAGTGCAAAGAGGATGTCTTCGGCTTTCTGCTGGGGATATGACACGGACGGGTGTCACAAGGAGTATATACTGATGTTTGTGAATGTGAGGCAACTGTTTTAGCTTTAGCTCTCCGCTGGGGAATCTGGGGAGCATTCTGTATACTGTTGACGGACTGAAAGCTTTTAACTCTGATGGGAACGAAGTGTTGGCAACCTGATGCTTGTTGGAGAGGTTTTCACTGGAGGAAAAACGACTCTGCGTGAGGTATACTTCGTTTAACTGCTTTGAACATCTGCTAAGGATCTGATCATCTTGCTCTGACTCCACTGGGGAGAATTCTTCTTGCTCTGCTGGGGAAATCCCTTGGAAATGAGAATCCCGATGACTCTATGGGGAAAGATCATCTTTAGACTTGGCTAGGGAAGATGCTTGATCACACAATCCTGCTGAGGAGGGAATTCCGATAATCCTAACTTTGTGGGGAAGCAAGGCCTTCAGCTTCCTGTTGGGAAAACTTCGCTGTGGAAAGATAAGTCCTCTTGGGGACGAGAACGATTCAATTAGCCTTGAAGTTCTGTTGGGGTTATCATCTGTTCCAACTCGGCTGGGGATGTCAACCTTCTGGCATGGTTGAGAAAAGATTTGGCAATGCTCTGCTGAGGAGAGACTTTGCTGGAGAATTAGAGGTCGAAATAAGCCAAATTAAGCCCCATGTATAGCATGACAACTGTGCTGGGAAGATGTGCCAATGAAAATTGGCTTTGACTGAATGCGAATAAACAACTCCTCATGAGGGAATCTTGTCGGCTGAAAGAAGATCTTTATGCTCGGGGAAGAAATAAACTTCCAATGCCCTGCTGGTAAAATAAATACCAGACATTCCCTGAGAATTAACACAGTGCTTCAAACTCCTGAGCTCAACAAAAGCATTACTGATCATCTTGAGTGAACTATCATTCCCCTAACTCCTCATCTATACCATACTGCATCATCCATAAAAAGATCGTCTTCAGAGGATTTTACAGAAGACTTGGCATCCAGAATTGCCCCGGTGTCTTCAAACTCTCACAGAAATTCAACAAGTCTTGAGATAACTGCCCCAGATTACGTCTTGAAACGATTATTTCCCCACATCAGAGCTAAAACAGAAACCATGCGGTATGAAGATGCAATGCAAATGATGTACAATGCAGACGTATGCTCATAACCAAAGATATGAAACAAGGATGGTTGGACGCTAGGGCCAGGTTGATAGATATATATTTTTTGGTTGCCAAGCAATTGGACTTTTGAAGGTGAATTGCCAGACGAGAACTGGTTTATTAAAGGTAGGCCAACAGACGAGAACTGATGGGCAAAGAAAAAGTCGTCAGACGAGAACTGACTACTTGGGGTTCATTGTCAAACGAGAATTGACTCTGAAAAAGAATGACTACCAGACGAGAACTGGCGTTCAATGGGTTAAATGAAAAGGTGACCAGACGAGAACTGGTTAAAAGATTCGCCTACCAGACGAGAACTGGTATTTGAAATTGGTTTGCCAGACGAGAACTGGACTTTGGGTTTGTCTGCCAGACGAGGACTAGACTCTGAAAAGTTTGCCAGACGGGAACTGGACTTTGAAAAGGCTTGCCAGACGAGAACTGGACTTTGAAAGGTCGATAAGTTAGGGTTACGAGGCCCTGGATGTGAGATCTGATGTTTGTGGGGTTATGCTCAATGCAATGATGATGCATATGCTCTATATGCGACATGAATAACGTATGCCAATGATTTATGCAATGATTATGAAAGGCCAGAAAAACTCCCGAGGATGGGAAGAAAGGTCTTATGTGACAAGGCTTCTAATGAGAAGGGTGACAAAGGTGACGGTGGGTAGCATGATTTCCCGATACCCGTCATGAACTCGAAGATCACTGATACAAATTGCTCTGCGTAGCTAAAGTTGCCCCTGTTGGGTGAGTCTCTGAACAGACTATCACTGATTATACAATCCCTGGAACGGCGGACCTGTATGTCCTCTCGAGGAGAGTTACACTTAGGGATCTCTGGAAGTATCCTGCCTCGGTATGAGCGTGGAAGCGACTTGATTCACTCTGACTGAGCATTGGAAGAATTGACCCTTAGTCAACGGAAACTCCGGGTGTCCTGCCCTTGCTTGGCAGATTCAGCTCTGATCAACTGACTTTGAATGACGTTCCTCGGTCAACTGATGCTTGGGAACTCTCTTTACCCTGACGGGTTCCTTGGTCAACAAAACCACTGGATAACATGCCCCTGATTCATAGGCTGACAAGATACTTTTGATTCTGGTCATCATTGTTGAATGATCAAGTTCCCTCGCGATTGCTCTTTGTAGGAACTTCCCTGATGTCACAAACTGACTCGCAATTAAAACTATTCATTTACAAATGGTAATTTTAATGCAGTACACATGCAAGTTTTTTTTGAAAATTTATTTATTTTGATGCTGTGACAGTGTGTAACGAATGGACGATTAGTCCAAACGTAGTGTTGAGTTGGAAAATCGTTAGGAGTCAGTTTACGCAACCTTGTCGTAGTATGCTTTCAGAATTGAACCTGATTCAATTAGGACTTTCAAGGGTTGTAACGTGGTCTGGTTCACGGTTTTTAGAAAGAAGGATTTATGGCTCAAGGTTTATTTGTGCCCACCCATTCTCCTTGATGTTCTTCAGTCCTACGTTCATCTAATTTGGCCTGAGATCTCACCTCTCGAAAGAGTTTTGTGATGGTTGAGGAACCAATGGCGTTGACGATTTAAGCACCAATGAGGTTTCTTGGGGTAACAGTCACCCCTTCTGACTTTGTGTCTGGTCACACGACTTTGTTCTTATGGAATATATTTTTTAGATTTTTTATTCCCTAACTTTTGCCTGGACTGGTTCTCTTTTTTTTTTGAATTTTTCGATTTTGAAGTCCAGCGGGATGCCCTAACTTTTGCCTAAGTCATATGCTTTCACACATTTTTTCGACTTAGCGGGCTTTATTTCTCTTTTCTTTTTTTCTTTGATTTTTGTTGAACAAATCGTGTGACACTGGCTTGTCATGACTTGCTGAAAGGGTTGACTGCCTTACTCCTTTGTTGGTTAGGGATAACCATTGTGGTTTCACGTCCCTTGACCTCTTGAGGTGTAATGAATAAAGGTAATGGATCCTCGGATGCACACTCCTTTGGAAATTTGAACACTCGGTCAAATTAACTGATAACTACCCTGCCCTGGGTTGAATGTGAGGGTTTTTTCGTTTAGAAAAGAAACTCCTACTTCAAGGCTCAAAGGGGTTGACGAGGGTTTATCTCCCTTATATCTCCGGTGTTTGGGAATTGAAACAATGCCTGTACATCGTCAGCAGGTTCTACTCTGAAAGCATACCTTGAACAATTATGGGTATTCAGTTGTCATCATCCTCCCTCAAACCTGCTAAGCAACAGTGAAATAAATGGGAGGTAAATGGATGCAATTTTTTTTGTTTTTTTTTCTTTTTTTTTTCTTCAATGCAAGTAAAGAAAAATGAGCGAATGCGACATAATTGATTCAAAAGTGCAAGATCACTACATTAACATTACCATTTAAAATAACAATGCTTAAAAGACAAGTAGCTGCTAACAGGAAAGAAACTACCATGCAAATGATAAAAGGATACAGTGATCACCAATTCTGATGACAACTTGTCCGAGCCCTTGAGTCAGGAGACGCCTCTTCGAAGTCTTTGAACTCAATCAGGCGAGAGGTTGACGTGCACCACCAAGCTTCCTTCTGGGAAGGAGATGTAGCCCTTGTCGATCAATTGTTGTACTTTGGCTTGAAAAGCTTTGCAATCTTCAGTTGAATGCCCAATTGATCCACCATGATACCCGCACTGCTCATGAGGATTGTACCCTGGAGGGTATGGCCCTGGTAACGGCTTGAGAGGCTTAGGGACCACCAAAGAGCTCTGAATTAGATGTGGCAAGAGTTCACTGTATGCCATGGGGACCGGATGAAGAGGAGCAATCCTTCTTTCCAGATTGTTACGAGGCCTGGGCTGGCTCTGAAGTTGATTCTGAGGTCTTCGACCATGAGATTGCAAATTTGGACGAGGAGGAGTCCAAGGCTTCTGATACGGTGCTCTGAGCATTGCCGGATGCCCATAAGAGTAATCAGATTCAGGAAAAGATAATCTCTGAGAAGATGTTGTCCTAGAATATTCGATATTTGCCATGACTGCACTGACGTCATTCCATTCTTCCTCTTGGGAGCTAACAACAGACTCTCCTTCACTAGCTGGGATATTCGAAAAGTCCTGGATCTTTCCATTTTTGAGCAGGCTCTCAATGCGTACTCCAACTATCATCAAATCAGAGAAGCTTGTCATCCCAATGCTACTCATTCTTTCCAAGTATGGACCCTGCAAGGTGCCCACGAACATGTCAATTAATTCTATGTCTGAAAGTGGTGGTTGCACTTGGGATGCCAATTCTCTCCACCGCTGTGCATATTCTCTGAAAGATTCACCACTCCTCTGGGATAGGCTCTGCAAGTGCGTGCGATCGGGCGCCACGTCCATATTGTACTGGTATTGCTTTACGAAAGCTCTGGATAAATCATTCCAAGATCGGATATGACTGCTTTCCAAATCCATGTACCAGCTTAAAGATGCCCCACTTAAACTGTCCTGAAAACAGTGAATCATCAACTTATCATTGCAGGCATGAGAAGTCATTTTTCTACAGAACATCACCAAATGACGCTTCGGGCAACTGACACCAGTGTACTTCTCGAACTTCGGAGTCTTGAAATCTGGAGGAATGACAAGACCAGGAACCAAACACAGGCTTAGAGCATCAAAACCAAAGGCATCAGGATCTGCTAAGGCTTTGAGTCGCTCGTCCAACACACGAAATCTTTCATCAGGACCAATAACTTGTGGATCCTTGGTTTTCACAAGAGGGATTGCCCCTTGGAAGTTCGGCATAGGGAAGGCAAAACTCTGATAATCTGTAGAATCAGAAGAAGATGAAGGTCCACCTCGGACAGCAGATGGTCCAGGTCCATCCTGATTCACGATCGGGGTCTGTGCAGGCTGAGCTTGAGCAAGATTGTTCACTTGTGGAAAATCTTCATCAGGAGAAAGACCGTACAACGGATTGGTCATTGAAGTGAAACCAGGTGGAAACTCAACATTCTGACGGTTGTTCTCTGACATAGCTACTGACAGCTTTCAAACTGACCCTTCTTAACTCTTGACACTGTTCAGTCTAGCTTCACACACTCTGTCGTCTTCCCACAGTTAACACTTGTTCAAACTGAGTACCGGGAAATCAGCTGGCTGGTCATGGACAAAAGAGGAAGGATGAGCTCTCTGGAGGAGGAAAATGCAATGCAGATGCAAATGCAAAATGCAATATGATGATGCAAAAGATGCAAAGACATGGGATCACATCTGGAAACTGCCTGGAATCTGGGATACTGCCAAGAATCAAGTGTCTGTAACCACAAGATCTCTGAATAATAACCCAAAATAGTAACTGAGAACCGAAGGTCAAGAACTTCAGGATCATAGTGACCGGATCAAACAATTGTACTGGTAATGAGGGTATGTTGAGGTCAAAGGTTCCTGCAAACCTGTAAACAGCCCAACCCCCTCACAGGTGGTGTTCTAAAACAAGGATCCTCAGACTTGGATCAGTTATGAGAAGTGTAAACACTTCTAACCCGGAGGTACAGTGTTTACAATAACCATAAAAGTTCCTCCTCTAATTCACCTCAGTTTCTGAAGGTCAATACTAAAGGTCATCCAGACTTAGCAGGCTTCCCAGATAGCCCTAGTACTGCAGGAAATCTGCAACACAGAGTTCTCAAGAAGAAACCCATATCTGAACTGTGTTTCATATTCCCGCACCAGACCGAGATGGAATGGGAAAGAATATGAACCACTCTAGCCTAGGTGTCACTCAGGTCCCAGGTATAGGACCTTAACTCTCAATAGAACACCCACCCACCAAAACAAAACAAACAGATCCAGCCAGCAGCACAGTATGACAGTATGATATAATGCAAAGCTATAAAGAAAGCAGTAAAGCAACTGTACATAAAGCAAAAATGAATACAAATATACAAACACAAATAAGCACATAACACCCCAGTAAACACAAATCAATCAAGCGCTAGGAGGAACCCACAAAAAGAACCAGAAGCCCTGGTTGCAGTCTAATATCCCCAGCAGAGTCGCCAAGCTGTCGCTCCCGACAAATGAAACTAGGTCATATGAAGGTACAGACGCGAACGGTCGGCGAAGGGCAGTGAGAACACACAGCCGTGAACTCACTGGGGAATGAATAGAGTCGCCAGCTAGGCATTTTTATCCCGGAGGAAAGGCAATGCTGCATAAGCCTAGGAAAAGATGGATAAGACGGTTTGCGAACCAGAGAGACTGAGAAAGGGGGTTGGTTACAACCTGGGAAGGTATTAGCACCCAGATTGTCCGTCGTACTCGACGGGATCCACGCTTAGAAGATTTGTGTT
Organism: Lathyrus aphaca; assembly: GCA_963966055.1. NCBI lineage: Eukaryota > Viridiplantae > Streptophyta > Magnoliopsida > Fabales > Fabaceae > Lathyrus > Lathyrus aphaca. The sequence goes on along the minus strand of OZ014520.1, from coordinate 10,495,272 downwards.
TTAAAGGGGTAGTGTCAGTGCAATCTGTGTACAAAATAGCTGGAAAAGAATGTACAGGTGTCAGTGTATAGTGTATAAGTGATATGAAGTATGAAAGTGTCAGTGTAAGGAAGGAGTGAAATGCTCAAGATCATGAGGCTAAAGAATGAAGCTGAAAGGAGGGGGAATATACAGAGACTTTTGTTCGATAACTGTTAAGTTATGCCTACGTATCCTCTCGTGCAATGAGGAAGTCAGAACACCGTAGTTCGACCCAAAGAGACTGAAAGATAAATTGACTGTGAACTGCTTGCTTGTCTATGCTCAAGTGTATGACCTGTCTGGCTCAGGTGCAAACTGTCTTGCATTAGACGGAAGAAGCAAGTTCTCGTTTGTGAGTGAATGAGATGAGAAAAGAATCCCGGAGGAGACGATTATTGTTTGTTTTTGTGTTTTCAGTCTTTTATTGCTTTTTTGAAGTTTGTCATAAGCTAATGAGCTTAAGCCTAAACCAATGGATTTAGTAACTCATCACATCTTCCCTCTGATTAGGGGTAATGAGAGTACCTTAAGTGTGAAGTCAGATTCTCACACTTAATCACCATGATGTAGGATTAAGATCATTGACCTACTTGTGATTATTTAGATGTTTTTGGTGTTTTTGTTTAGTGTTGAGTAATGAGGTTAAGCCGTAATCAGGGATTAAACAGACTCATTACACCATCCCAATAGAAGGATAATAGATGAGAATGTTTAAGCTGAGGAAAGCTCCTCAACTTAATCCATGATTAGGGATTAAACCCATGACAAAACAAGCCTTTGATTAAGTGGATTTTATTTAATGGTATGATGATGAAGTGATTTTTAGGGTTTATAAGACAACTTGAGGGGGACTTGTCCATTAACACTAGGGTTAGTCCTTCTTAACCAATTAAGGAAGAATTATAACCCTAATGCAAGGCCCAAGTTACAAGTGTGATGTCTTGATGATTATTAGATGAATTAATTAAGGGAGTTAAACACATTAAGGGTTTAACACTTAGGATTAAAGTTATACACTCCATCCTAATAGAAGGATGCAGGCATAAGCTTAATCACAAAGCCTTAAAGCCTTTAGGGTTTAGTCCCTGATTATGAGATGAGAAGAGAAGACTCAAAGAGACACAAAGGTAAAAGCTAAGTGGGAAAAATCTAATCCTAATATTCACATGCTCGGATGGTCCTAGGTTAGTGTGGTCTACTATCCTAAAGGAGGAGAAGAAATAAGAAGAGAAAGATGAAAGGAGAAGCTCCATGGTGGCCTAGGCACACCTCAAGCAAAACAAGAATAAAAGATGAGGAGGAAGAAAGATGAATAAGAAAGGATGCATAAAAAATAGGATGAGTTAGATGAAAAAGAAATAAGATAAGGAGATGAGAATGCGAAATGGAGTAATCGATCTATGCACAAACAGAGCCTACACCAGTAGGACTTCCAGATGCAACAGTATGCGATAAGTAAAAATCGGTCCTCAGTTGTACCTAACGGAGAAGGTCCGTTGCCTCTTCAGTATGCACAAGAGAAATCGAGAAATAATACCAAGTCCAGAACAGATTTCAACAGTCAAGTGCAAATGTCCCTTATCAAGATATCAGACCAAAGTCAGATGTAAGCTTCCAGCATTCAAAATTATAACCAAAAGCTAGTCCGTGCAAAAACCAAAGCCTAGGTGCAAACTGCGTCCGAAGATTCCACTTGCCCGAACAAGATTATGAAAAACAATTGGTCACAAGATCATTTCCACGCTTTATCCTTCATCATTAAAATCGATTAAGAATCCTACGAAACCTTAAACAAGAACTAAAACCAAAGTTAGACACAATCCTATTAAATCAAATTAATCAAAACTAAATATAAGGTAGTAATTAAATCTAATAAAAAAAACCAAAAATCTAATCAAATTTAATATTAATTTTAAAAAACTAAATAACCAATACTCAAATAATGTGATGAGAAAACCTAATTAAGATCAAAATAAAAAATAAAATAAAACAATGCAAGGAAATGGGGCTGTTGGCCGCAGGCCTGGAAGTGAGGATATAAAATCCGAATGGGCCTAAGCCCAATAGCAATCAGCAAAGCACAAGGTATGAAGCATCAGTAAAAGGGAGGTGTGTAGATTAGAAAAACAATGGGCTTAAAAGAAGATTAGGGAACAGGCCCAAGAACTAAGAAACATATTCTAATGATATCAATAGAAGCAGTAAAAAGGAAATTAAAAAAAGTAACAAGTCAAACAACACGTTTCCTTCTTCCTTGTTTCAGAGTTCACATAATCCCCTTTTCCTTTTCACAGTTTCGCCGGAGAAAGAAAACAACTAAGTCGTCGGAGGAGAACAAAACCCAACCGCCGCGAAGGTCAGTCTGCCAACACGTCGTCGTCAGAAACCCTCATCTTGTGACTCGCACGGACAAACTCCACCTCTCGCGGTTTGCTGTTGTCACATGGAATAAAGGCTTTGCCGCTATTGATGTCTTTCTGTCTCAGCTTCGAAATCGGGGATCCAAATCTTCCTTCCTCTACTCTCGTCTGACTTCTTCTTTGTGGCGATGAAAGATTGTTGGTGAGGATTGAATGTGACACGAAGTGGTGATGCGAACAGTTCCGTCGCGGCGGAGACCTTGATCCGATGTTTGGTGAACTCGTTGAGGTTTTCTCTTTGGTGTTTCGATCTAAGACTCACGACAATCTCTCCATTTCAGGTCTCTCTCAACCTCCATCTCTTCTGTTTTCTGCTTCCGAGATTTGGTTTGCTTTTCTGAAATTTGTGGTTTGCGATTTGAGGAAGTTGAAATTAGGCGGTTCGGTGAGTTATGTGAATGGTGATGGTTCTATTGCTGGGTCTGTGTTGTTGTGGTCTTGATGGAGTGAACAAAAGGTTGGTGCGGTTTGATTGTTGCTGTTGTTTTGATGCATTGAAGGTCTGTGGAAGCTGGTGTTTGAGGCTTGTGAAGCTGCTTTGCGTGATGTTGCGTACGAGACAGTGTTGCAAGTTGTTGATGTTTGGAGCTTTGAGGCTTGCGGCGTGAAGGCTAGCTGATGTGAGGAAGGCATTTGCAAGTTGGCTGGTATGAAGGCTTGGGTTGTTGGGAAGTGACGATGTTTACGCAAGTTGCTTGCGTACGGCTTGTACGTGATGCTGCGTGAAGCTACTTTGGCCGGCTTGTTGCTTGAGTCACGTGATACTGCGTGTTATTTGGAAGCTGGATGTGAAGTCAAGCTGGGCCTGCTGAAGCTTAACTAGCTGTTTGCAGGGTGATACAACTTGGGGCTAGTTGGAATGCGTGTGCTTTTGTGAGTTTTATCAAGATTGTTGAGTGGTTGTGGATTGAGGTTATTTGTTTCGTGTGTATGCTGCTTGTTTTGTGTGTATGCGGCTGTGTTGACTACTTCTTTCTTTCAGAGCCTTTTTCTTCTTTTTATACTTAGGTCAAACTTATCCTTTTTTACCTTTTGTTTAACATGGGCTTAACATCATTTGGTGATGGGCTTGGAAAAAGAATGAATCACATTTGTAAGGCTATTATTGATAAAAAAATGAATTTTTTGGAAACATGAACATTGGTTTAAAGAAAATAAAATGAGTATGGATTTATAGATAGAAATTGGAAATGATATTTGGATGAACAATGGATAATTACAAAATGAAATGGTTAATATTTGGATATTGGTATAAAAATGAGTAAAAAGACAATGGTTAATGGATATTTAGATGGATATTTGGGCAAAAATGTTTAAAGTTCTTTTAATATTTTACAAATGAGGTTGGGTATGTGAAATGGTTAGGAAAATGGGTTAGGGAAAAAAAATGGTATATGGATATCATATGGATAAGATGAATTTATGGATATCAGAAAATAAAGGTAATGGTTATTGGATAAAAGAATTAATCGGATGGAATAATGAATAATGAGAAAATTCGGATAATGGATGAACTTGAGAAATGGATAAGAAAGAAATGGGTATGAATTGATCTTCTATGGAATGGACCGACAACCACCAACATGCACACAACCACGAAACCACTTGCACTATTCCACACACTTCCGGTAAAAGCAATGAAGCACACTAACAACTGAACAATTCGTAACCGAAGCAAACAACCATCTGAGCTAATCATCCTCTGAATTCGTGGCCAAATAAGTCTTGAATCACCTTAAATCCGTCAAAATCAATCTCCGGGAAAATAAATCCATAGATGGACCGCTAATGAACAAACTAAAAGACAGATTGGTTCAAAACTTCTCATAAACTACAACTTGATGACCTGACAAACTCATCCCGCCACAACTTGACTTTGAGCACTCACTGCCTGAGAAATAGCCCTGATGAAGCTGAAATCCACGATGACGAGCCAAATGAAATGGTGAATAGTTTTTTATACTTGAAATCCTTATCAGGGAAATAAGCCCTAATCCAGCTACATGAGGAAATTCCATTGACGGCTGCAAGCCAAAGCCTTGGATTCTTCTGATAATCCGCAAATAAAGCGTGAGACCCTAAGTCCTGATGAAAATTGATCCCGTGCCTCAGAAGCTTATGCAAATGGTATGCATTATGCGTATGAATGCAAAACGAAAAGCTGACAAAGACAGAAAAGTTAGAGGGCAAATTTGAGGTGTCTACAATTACGACAGGACAATGGAAGTGGAGGACGAAGAGGATGATATGGCAGATGACAGCATAGGGCTTAAGCCTGTATGTTACTACGTAATGAATAATGGCTGTGTCGAAGAGCAAAATGCGTTCTTCGAAAAGCCAGATGATGCAATGAAGGCCCATTTAAAACCTTTGTTCATAAAAGGGAAAGTAGAGAATGTGGGTGTGAACAAGATCTTGATAGATGGAGGAGCAGCTGTCAATCTAATCCCTCATTATATGATAAAGAGGATTGGAAAAGATGACTCAGACACCAAACCTCACAACATGGTGTTGTCCAACTATGAAGGTAAGGTAGGAACAACATTGGGGGTGATACAACTGAACCTAACCGTAGGAACCATCACCAGGCCTACAATGTTTGTGGTGATAGCATCAAAAGCAAATTATAACCTGCTGTTGGGAAGAGAGTGGATCCATGGAATTGGGGCTGTACCATCATCCATCCATCAAAGAATATCAATTTGGAGGCCATATGGGATTGTCGAAAACATAGAGGCAGACCAAAGTTACTTCATGGCTGACGTGAACAATGTCACTAGTCGTAACTTCGACAAGAACTTGGCTCACATAGCACCCTGCAACCCTGCTGGTTTCGACCTAACAGCCTCTGACAATGCATACTGTTCCATGTATCTCCACCCTACGCATGGATTCCAGTGGGACAAAGAGATAATTAGAGAGACAAATTACGCTTGGGGAACCACTCATGTCAATCCAACTGGGTGGGGAAGTGAATTCAGTGAAAATGACTGAAGCGTCAACAATGGAAAGGATTACGACTTATATAGCCGAAAACCAACTCAAAGCGGCCCTTGAGGCCGAAGTAAAAAATATGGCTATTAAAGCCAACACACGAGCTGTCGAAAAACAACATCCTCAAGAAAATATTGAGGAACAATGTATAAAACGAAGTATTGAAGAAAAATCTAATGGCAAATGGCAGATTCAAAGGCTTGACGCCATTTAGTGATCTTTGTTTTTGCTTATCAACATATTTTTCTTAGATGAAGACATGAATTAATCTAGATGGTAGAAAATTTGTCATGTGAGAGTTCAAAATACCTTATTATTTTCACTTATACAAAAAGTGTGATAGGTGTGATTCTTAATATACATGTTTATTGTTTTGGATTGCTTGACAAAGAAATTTATATGGAAGACTTGTTTCATAAATATGTCTAAGTGCTTGGAAAGTGGTAGTGCATAATAACTTGGATACCATGTACCTTGATTACTTCATTAAAAAAAATTGTTGATCATGTGAAAAGTGGTATAGAAACTCTTGCCTTTATAGATTTTATTAAGGAAAAACAAAGATTCAAGTTGGGGAGAGTTTGATAAATGTTTTATTCATGATAAAATATCATATAAAAAAGGGAATTTATCTTACTTGAATGACAAGATTATAACATAAACACCTCAACCAATGAATGAAAATAGTATTGTACAAGTCTTCTTGGTTTGGTTTGCATTTATGCAGGTAAAAGACTAAAAGATGCATTAGAGAAATCACAAAGAACTTTTGTGTCTTGTATAGTTCGCATGGCGAAGAAAAGCAAGGAAGAAGCGAAGTCAGTTCGCATAGCGAAGCAACGCAAAGCAGAAGCTAGCAAAAAACAGAACCAAATGAACTAGAGTTCGCTTCAAGCGACCAGAGGCGGTCTGAGTTCGCATAGCAAACTAAAATTCGAATAGTGAAGTATGGCGGCTTCACTAAAGGCGGTTTGACAGCTCAGAGACTTAATGGAGAAGAAATGGTAGTTAGCATAGCGAACTTCCTTTGCGCTATGCTAACTTAGGCGGCCAGAAACACTATAAAAAGATATATGTACAATGCAGAAAAGAATATTAGTTTTAGTTTGAATATTAGATATATATTGTAATAGAAGAGAAATATGAGAGATTGTAAGGAGAAAAAGCTGGATACACATCAAGAGTCGGGAAATCGTCGTTGATGCTTGTTCACATCGATCCTTCCATTATGCTTCACGCTACCATGAGTAGCTAAATCCCTCTCTTGTTGGGATTGGTCGTAGTTCACCGCAACAGTATGCCCTTTCATTAATCGTGGTGTTATACACATTTTATTTATGAATCAATGTTGATGTTATCTTCATTTTATCATTTATTTCATGGATTAAATTGATATTGACAAATACGATTTAAATCTCGATCAAAAATATGCTAAATATGTTGTCCTATATATGCATGTATATTAGAAAGAAGGATACATATGTTGACTTATATATGCATATATATTAGAACAAATGATAAATAGATCAGTTTATATATGCATATATAGGTCAGCCTATAAAGATTCTACAGTAATATGGAATAATTGAGAACCTTAATGAGAAAAAGGCTTCTAAATAGGCTTTCAGATCAGTCCAGGCTTTTAAAAAGGCCAGGTCAGACAAAAAAACGAGACTATAATAGGCCATAGGCTAAACTCAGGCCTTATAAGTTTATCGTAGGACAGACTCAGGCCTTATAAAGCCTAGCCTAGCCTACTTTCATCCCTAATGGTGATGTCACACGATAAATGCCCACAAATATTTGTCCTTAATATTTAGACTTTGAGGCGACCTATGTCACGTCTAAACTTAGAAATAGGTCATGTCCGATTCGATTGAGACACGATCTGCCATTATTGTGGTTATCCGCCAATTTTGGGATGTAGAATAATATAGTTCAGTCTCTGACAATATTATTTCTATGTATTTTCACATTATGTATTAATGTAAAACAGTTGTCAATAATTATAAATCAATAATTAAAAATATATATTACAAAAATATATGATCTTATATAAAACAATTTTAAAAAATAACTTTTATATTTAATTTTCAATAAAGAAAAATATTTTTTTTCAAAATTATCATCCAACTATTAAAAAGACGCAACTATCAATTATTCTATTATAATGATATCTAAATTATTTTATTTTTACGTAATTAAAATTTAATTTTAAAATTTGAAATTTGAAATGAAATATTAAAATAAATATTTTAAAAAAGGGATAAATATACAAACCCCTCTGTCATTAGGGCGGGATTTGGTTTTGCCCAATTTAAAATATTTTTTAATTGACGCCCCCTCATAAAACTCAAATTCAGAATGTACCACCCCTTTTACTGCCTTGCTGATGTGGACAAGGCTGACTGGGAAATTGTATGTGACTGTGTAATATCTAGGGTTCCATAAAAGGATCCCAATTTCTAGGGTTTATACTCCATTCTTTACATCATTCTTCTTCTCCCCTTTGTCTCCACGATTTTCTTGCTTCGTCTCACCTAAATTCTAGGGTTTTCATCGCAGCTTTCTATCATATATTGATTATGTGTACTGAGAGTAGTGCTTCAGTTTCAATTCCTGGGTTAGCAGTTTGTGGTTGTGGTAGATCAATGAAGATGTGGGTTTCAAGTACAAGCAAAAATTGCAATCGAAAGTTCTGGAAATATCGCAATAACACGAATGATTGTGAGTTATTTTTATGGGATGATGAAATGGAAAACTCAATCAAAGGGATGAGTGTTATGCAATATGTTTGGAAGAATTGTGTAATGGAAGAAGTGCATTTTGAAGCATTGAAAATCAAATTAGAGAAGGTGAAGATGAAGCTTGAAGTTCAGAGAAGTGTTAATAGGAAGCTTAAAATAGGAATTATATTGCTTTGTATTTTTATTGCCTTATTGTTTAACCATTTGTAATTTTTTTATGAGATGATGTTATGTATCCTTGAAGTGTGTTATATTTGACTTATCAGTTGTAATGTATTTATGATAAAGTTCAATGAATTGAGATAATATTTTGTTTCTGGTTTTATTGAATAATGTTGTCTTATTATGTTTCTGTTTCTGGTTTTACTTTCTGGTTTATAGCAGAAGTTAATATAGTGTGTAATACTGGTTATAGCAGAAGTTAATATGTTTCTGTAATATAGTGTTGTAATATTGGTTATAATATAGTGTTGTAATATAACTTTGTAATATATTATGTAAAAATTTATGGTTTATACCAAAATGGCAGAATGACTATAAATAACAGAACCTGGTCCAAAATATAACCAAAATATAACCAAAATGGCAGAAGTTCCATAATATAACCAAAATAGCATCAAGTCTACAACTTAGCATAAGTGTATGTTAATCATTGCCCAAAAACATAATTAACCATAAAATACCAAAATACAAAATAACACCTAAATTTATGGTGAAATTACAAATATGCAGAATTCAAACATAATATGTAGTTAAATATCATTGATGCATTTCTCCTTTTGAGCCTTCTTTGTAGCTTTCTTAGTAGACTTATTAAGAGCATTTGAGGCATGTCCATCTTCTTCTTCAAGGAAATTCAAAGGTTCTTGTGGGTCTGAACCTGGTCCTTTGTAGGGTTTTGGTTTTTTAAACCAATTCTCCTTAATTCTCTTACTTTGTCTCTTTCTCAATGGCTTGACCTCTTCTTTAAGCTTTGTTTTGCCTTTGAACTTAGCTCTTGTTGATGCTTGCACAATTGGTGTTATGTCTGGCATGCTTGCAATCATGTCATCAATGATGTCCTCATAGATTGAAGCCTCACTTGGCTGAGTTTGACTTTGTTCAACACTAGGATGAGTTTGACTTGTCACAACACCAGGTTGAGTTTGACTTTGTTAAACACTAGGATGAGTTTGAATGGTCACAACAATAGGCTGAGTTTAACTTGGCTCACCACTAGGATGAGTTTGACTTGGCTCAGCACTAGGCTAAGTTTGACTTGGCTCAGCACTAGGCTGAGTTTGACTGGGCTCACCTTGTGATCTATTCATATTCTGCATATATCATACAAAACAAACCAAGCAAACCAAACATTAGTAGGATGTGACATAATGCAGAAACATAACATAAGTCTTATGCAGAAACAATTACCTTTCTTTTCAGGGCATTTGGATGTTTTTTCTTGGCCTTGCAGGATTTGGCATTATGGCCAGTCTTGTCACACCTAGTGCATCTATAAGATACACTTGGTAGCCTTCTTCTTGCACCTTCATCCCCACTCTCCCTAATTCTGAGTTTTCTAGGTCTACATGGACCCTTTTTGTACTTAGGAGGTAACAAATCTTCACACTCATCCTCATGCCACATATCAATCTCATTTATAGGACTGATAGCAAAACCATAGGACAAGGCATACTTCTCTCTTGAGTAACACTCATGTACAAACAGCTCAGGGTCCTGCTGCCTAAATCTTAATGCAGCAATAGCATGCCTGCATGGGATGCCAACCAATTCCCAAAAATTACAGCTGCAAGCTCTTTTTGCTATGTCCACAATAAACTCTTGTCTGTTATATGAATGACTGACTTGAAAGGTTTGTAGATGCAAGCCTCTCAAGTATGCTTTTGATAATAACAACAAATCAATCGTCTTGGAAGAAAGCAAAAATGATTATTCAAGCTTCATTCAAAAAGTCTCCATAAAGATCAAGCTTTCTCATTAAAAGGTATATGACATTTCTCATAATCCAATAATGATTATTAAGTGTTCAATATAGGATGCATACACATTTAAAACTCTCTAAGCAAATCATTTTGTGCATGCCTTTGTTACTGATCAAATTGAAAAAGAATTTTTTCTGGTTTCTGATCAAGTAACCAGTTACCCATTGGGTAGTAACCGGTTACTTCAACCCAGATTTGAAAAATAATTTTAACATTACATCAAGTAACCGGTTACCCTTGGGGTAGTAACCGGTTACCACTGTTTAAAATTCAGAAATTATTTTTGTTCAAATTTTGAATTGTGTCTCTTGTTCTTTAAATTGAAATGATGCACTCTTTCATATTTTGTACCTTTTCCAAAAGGTATCTTGCACTCTATATAAACCTTATGTGCATAATTTTTTTGAGACACCTCCTTCAAATTTTTATGAAACATTTTTTCACTCAAAAATTTCAAATTATCAAAATTCATAAAAGTGCACTAAAATTATCATACACTTTAGTGAACACTTAGTCATTATTGTTGAGTGAGAAATATTAATCAAAGGAGAAGATCAACATTGCTTGATATACCAAGACTTCAACTTTTCTACATCTTATTCAAAAATATTATTTCTTGTATTGACTTGTGATCCAGGATTGTTGGACACAAGGGTTTGTGTGGCAAGAGGATTGTTCTTGCACACTTGAATGTTATAGTTGTTAGAAAGTAGGCCTCACCTGTTGATGGTGTGATAGGTTGTATAATCTAAAACTATAGTGGAAAATCTCTTTCGCTTTGGAAAGGGGACTGGATGTACCTTCGGATTGTGAAGGGAACCAGGATAAATCGCCGTGTCTTTTTACTTTCTGCTTTACCGCATTCTTATCTTAACCACATAAAAGAGAAAAATCCATCCACCGATAAAATAACCGAGAAAATTTTATTAAGCTTAATTCACCCCCCTCTTAGGCAATCTCTGAAACTACAATTGGCATCAGAGCAAGTTATAAGTAACTTGTTCCTAGAGATCCAACATGGCTTCTGCAAGTACAATTCTGGTTTTCAAAGACGGTGGAAGTAGCAGTAAGCCCCCACTCTTCTCCGGGGAATATTTTGATTTCTGGAAAATCATAATGAAGGCACATCTTGAAGCCCAAGGAGAAGCTATATGGAAAGCAATTGAAGAAGGTCCACACAATCCGGTAAATGTAATCAATGGTGTTGGAACTACAAAGTTGAAAAGCACGTATGACGAAGATGATAAGAAAAAGATCCTAAATAATAAGAAAGCAATCAACATACTCCAAAGCGCTCTCAGTATGGACGAGTTATTTTGTGTATCATAATGTAAATCGGCAAAGGAAATCTGGGACACCTTGGTAGAAACGCATGAAGGAACCACAAAAGTTAAAAGATCAAGGCTTAACACTTTGAGTCAAGAATATGAGATGTTCCATATGCAACCCGGTGAATCTATTGTTGCCTTACAAAAGAGATTCGTTCATCTAACAAATCACATGATTGCTCTCGGGAAAACCTTCACCAACGATGATCTCAACTTGAAAGTCCTAAGATCCTTGACAAGAGAATGACAACCGAAAGTGACCGCTATTTCGAAAAAGAAGAGTCTCTCAACGATGACATCCGCGTCCTTATTTGGCAAACTTCAAGAGCACGAATTGGAACTTGGAAGGCTCGAGAAGCATGAAAATCAAGAAAAGAAGTCCAAGGGAATTGCCTTGAAGATTGATACGAAGGATGACAAAGACGACGAGACTTCCGAAGATGAGAACTTCATGTTTCTTGTAAAGAAGCTTGGTAAGTTTTTTAACAAAAATAAAAGTTCCTCTTTTCCTAAAAAGAATAAACATTTCAGGAAAAAGGATGTATCCACATCGATTCAAGAAGTCACATGTTACGAATGTGGGAAGCAAGGTCATATAAAGCCGGATTGCCCAAAACTTGAAAAGGCAAGAAAGATTTCAAGAATAAGAAGGCTTATGTTGCTTGGGATGATAATGAGATAAGTTCATCATCAAAATCGGAAAGCGATGAATGTGAAAATATGGCTCTTATGGCTTCACATCACTCCGATGAAGAAACTGATGAGGTTAGTAGCAATTTTTCAATTTATGACAATGATGCACAAGAAGTCATAGATGAACTTCTAAGAGAATGTAAGACTTTGTATAAAAGCATCACATCCCAAAAGAAACGAATTTCATCTTTAGAAGAACAAAATACCGCTTTTGAAAAATATATTGAAAGTGAAAAACAAAAATTGATGGATGAAAAACAAAGTCTTGTATGCAAAAATTGTGAGTCCTTATCTTTTCAAATTGTTCAACTTAAAAGAGTTTTGGAAAGATATGAAAAATGTCAAATTGGCTTGGAGGAAATTCTTAGACACCAAAGATATCTTAATGATAAAAGTGGTTTAGGATATTCTAAGTTTTCCAAACCAAGCACAAATGAAACCATTTTTGTGAAAGCAAGTGAACAAGTTTTTAAAGAAAAGACAAACAATTCTAAAACTATGCATCAAAGTCATAAAAAGAAAAGAATTGTTAAGAAAAAGAATTGTGTTCCTAGATATAAAAGTCACTTTCAACCTACTTGTTTTTATTGTGGAATCAAAGGTCATACACTTAATGCTTGCTATGTACGCAACATTGGTATTGCTAAAGGGAATTATGTGTGGGTTGAAAAGGGTACTAACTACAAAGGACCCAAAGCAATTTAGGTACCTAACAATACTTGATTTTGTTTTGTAGGTATGCTTGAAGACAACTTCTAATCAATGGTATCTTGATAGCGGTTGTTCAAAGCATATGACGGGTGACATCAATAAATTTTCAAGTCTATCTTTAAAGGCCAAAGGATACGTTACTTACGGTGATGATAATAAAGGAAAGATTCTTGGAGTAGGAACCGTTGGTGTATCTCCATTTACAATCATCGAAGACGTTCTTTATGTTGAAGGCCTTAAACACAACCTACTTGGCATAAGTCAATTGTGTGACAAAGGGTTCCGAATCAACTTCACAAAGGATGAATGTTTGATAGAACATGAAGTCACCCATGACATCTTGCTAAAAGGTAAAAGATTTAATAATATTTTTATGATTTATTTTGATGACTCTTCCTTGAAGGTAAAATGTTTAATGGAAAACAACAACGAGGCATGGCTATGGCATAAAAGGTTTGCTCACATTCACATGGAGCATTTAAACAAATTGATAAAGCATGACCTAGTTGTTGGTCTTCCAAAGATAAAATTCATTAAGGACAAGTTATGTGATGCGTGCCAAAAAGGGAAACAAACCAAGACAACTTTCAAGTACAAGAAAGTGGTATCTACATCAAGGTCACTTCAATTATTGCATATGGATCTCTTTGGTCCATCAAGAACGAAAAACTTCGGAGGTAATCTTTATTCTTTAGTTATTGTTGATGATTTCTCTCGATATACATGGACATTGTTTTTAGTGCAGAAAAGTGATGCTTTCAAAGCATTCAAGAAGTATATAAAGCAAATTCAAAACGAGAAGTCACTCACTATAGCCTCCATTAGAAGTGATCATGGTGGAGAATTCCAAAACTCATCCTTTGAAGAATTTTGCGAAGAGCATGGAATTTCTCACAACTTTTCCGCACCAAGGACTCCTCAACAAAACGGTGTCATAGAAAGGAAGAATAGGTCATTGGTGGAGCTTGCAAGAACAATGCCTAGCAACTCAAATATTCCTAAGTATTTTTGGGCGGATGCAGTTAGCACAACTTGTTTCGTAAGCAACCGTGTCAACATTCGACCAATTCTCAAAAAGACCCTGTATGAGTTATTCAAGGGTAGGAAACCGAACATATCATTCTTTCATATTTTCGGATGTAAATGTTTCGTTCTCAACAACGACAAGGACAATCTCGGTAAGTTTGATGAGAAGTCCGACGAAGGTACATTCATTGGTTATTCCCTCTCTAGTAGAGCTCTTAGAATTTTAAATAAACGAACACTTACTATTGAAGAATCTATTCATGTTTCGTTTGATGAGACTAACCCCTCGAAAGAGGATGATATTATTGTGGATGATGATGATGATATAGTAGATACACCACAACAACAAAAGGAGATTCCAAAGGATCAAGCAATACTACAAGAGGATGACACTCAAATCATTGAAGAACATCAAGATCTTCCGAAGGAATGGAGAACTCATAGAGATCACCTGATAGATAAAGTTATTGGTGATATTAGCTAAGGCGTTGCAACTCGACTAAATCTAAAGGATGCTTGTCTCAACATGGCTTTTGTGTCTCAAATTGAACCAACCAAGATTGATGAAGCCTTAGGCGACGATTAATGGATAGTAGCGATGCAAGAAGAACTCAACAAATTCGAAAGAAATCAAGTTTGGAGTCTTGTACCAAGACCAAACAACAAGCACATCATAGGAACGAGATGGGTGTTCAAGAACAAACTTGACGAGAATGGAATCGTAGTTCGTAACAAAGCAAGATTGGTCGCGCAAGGCTACAACCAGGAAGAAGGAATCGACTTTGATGAAACGTTCACTCCGGTAGCAAGGTTAGAAGCAATTAGATTATTACTTGCTTACGCTTGTTCCATGAATTTTCAGTTATACCAAATGGATGTCAAAAGCGCTTTCCTGAATGGCTACATCAATGAATAAGTCTATGTCAAACAACCTCCGGGCTTTGAAGACTTCAAGAATCCCTCTCATGTCTAGAAGTTGAAGAAGGCTCTTTATGGCTTAAAGCAAGCACCAGGAGCATGGTATGATCGCCTTAGCAACTTCCTATGTGAAAAGGGTTTTACAAAAGGAAAGGCTGACAAGACGTTGTTCATAAAGAATTTCAAGGGTAACACCTTATTGGTTCAAGTCTATGTTGATCCTTAACGTATAGAGAAAAATCCATCCACCGATAAAATAACCGAGAAAATTTTATTAAGCCTAATTCACCCCCCCCCTCTTAGGCAATCTCTGAAACTACAATGTTTCATCCTTAGAACAAGTAGGTAACCAATGACCACTATTAGCAACCTCACTATCTAAACTTCTCCTAGGAATGGGCATTACCCTATGTGGCCACTTATCCAGTTTCACAGTAGAGTTACTACATCTATTCATTAGATATATCCTAATCCATTCACACATTGTCAGAATTGGTTTATCTCTAGCAAGCAAAATTGTTGCATTAAAATATTCATATATGTTGTTCATAAATACATCACACTTACAATAGAAACTAAAAGCATGCTTACACCAACTTTCCTTAGGAATTCCTATGAGCCAAGCCTAAGCCTTAGTGTCTATTGCCTTTAACTCATTCATCTTTTGCTGCCATGCTTGCTGGTATGTTGCCTTTGCTGCCCCCATCATAAGATATCTTATTAGAGCTCCACCACCAAACTTCTTCTTGAAATTAGCATACAAGTGCCTTAAGCATAGCCTATGCTCAATCCTAGCTTCCATTTCCTCAAAAACTGTAACCAACCCCTAACCAAATGAAGATAATTAGTAGGAAACAAAAAGCATATGAAACCAATAAAAGAATATCACATAAATAAAAACATATGTTTACCTTTTGTTGGTCAGAAATAAAAACATATATATTTTCAATGCCAACATCTTCCATTAGAAAATTTATGAACCACCTCCATGATTCCTTAGTTTCACTATCAACCACACCAAATGCAAGTGGAAAATACTGGTCATTGGAATCCCTTCTAACAGCAATCAAAAGTTGACCTCCATAGCTAGTTTTCAAGTGACACCCATCAACACCAATGAAGGGTCTACAACCATTCATGAAACCCTTCATACATCCATCAAAACAAAAATAAAAGGATCCAAATCTAGGTTGAATGGAGGATGATGCTCTTTCTATGTTTATCTTTATAGTATTTCCAGGATTTTCCCTATTCAACTCAGCTGCATATCTCCATAGGCTGGCATATTCTTTATCTGCATCACCTTCTATTATTTTCTTGGCAATCATCTTAGCTTTCCAAGCCCTAGCAACAGTAATACCAACTGCAAAAGTTTGCCTAATATGTTGGATGATATCAATGATTCTCACATTTTCTGAAGTTTGAAGCATCTTAACCACAGCCTTTGCAACACACTTTGAACTAGCTTTTTTGTTATCTAAAACCCTAGCACATGTGTGAGTGTCCTTTATAGTCTCTATTGCATAAGTGTGCTTGTGGCCCACTTTGGAACAAAGCATTAAAAAACCACAGTTGACCTTACATTCCACTCTCACTCTATACCCCTCATTTTTCACAAATCTTATTTCCCTCCCATTCAAAATAGTCCACTCATGAATTGCACCCCTAAACTCATCTAGGGAATTGAACTTCATACCCCATTTGAACTTGAAATTCTTATTCAGCTGTTCTTTTTTAAACTTCTCAAACTTTGGTTTTTTCTCTTCATCTGAGTTATCAACATCAGAACTCAACAACTCTTCACTCACATAATCCTCATCATCCTCATCTTCCACACCTTTCTTACTACAACCAATTAAGAAACCACTTATTATTGGACCTTGACTAACTGGTATAGTGACATCTACACCTTCAAAACCATCTACAAGAGCAGTGGTCCTCTCATCCTCACTATCGTCCAAACTTTTTACAATATCTTCATCACTATCCTCTAAATCAGACAAATGATTGACACACCTAGGGTTTATTGCACTACCATTAGCATCATGTTCAACAAAAAGTTCACCAACAACTTTATTTGCATAATGGTAACATGCGAAATCATATGCATCCTCATCATTCTTAATCTGAAAATGCTTAGGAGCAATTTCAGGGATCCTAGCCCACAATCGGTACGATCCTACACAGTAACCCCACCCACTGACTATGTTGTTAATGTGACTCATGATAAACCTATCTAAGTGTTCCTTAGAAACTACAGTAGAAACACCACCCCTATATATCGTTTCTTCGTCATTGTGCTTCAGAAACTCCCCTCCATGTCTAAACACTACATTAAACATTGATTTTTTTTTTTCTGAAAATAGAAACAGAAAAAAATCAACATGAAGAAAAAATAACTACGTAACATCATCAACATTGCTAAACAAACCTGTAAATCGCAGTTCGGATCCATTGCTTCGTCTTCGACCTTGCGTTTCTCCCATGGATTCGGCTTCGTCTTCAAGCTCCCTTCCTGCAACCAGACTTAGCAATTTGGGAACCCTAACTCACGGGGGGGGATTCGAATTGTATAAAAAGGGTAACACATTACACAGTCACCTTCACTTGCCCAATCAGCCTTGTCCACATCAGCAGTGCAATAAAAGGGGGTGGTACATTCTGAATTTGGATTTTATGAGGAGGCGTCAATTAAAAAATATTTTAAAGGGGGAAAAACCAAATCCCGCACTAATGAAAGGGGAATTTTATATATTTATCCTTTAAAAAAAATACGTGTGTGTGTGTGTGAGAGTGAGAGAGAGAGAGAGAGAGAGAGAGAGAGAGAGAAAGAGAGATATTTTAAATATATATTCAACAAATTATTGTATCATGATAGAGGACAATAATATAAATATATGTTCGAACAAATTATTCTATCATAATATAAATATAGATAAAAGTTAATTTGTGTAGTACAATTTGGACTATAATTGCGATTGTAGTTGTTAAGAAATAGATGAGTTTCACCAATCTATCCTTCTAAGTGTAGTTACTCAACTACTCCAACATATGTCGTGCTTTATTTTTTTGACAAACAATATATGCATAATTAAAACCTATATTTTACATAATTTCTTCATGTAGAGAGTTTTAGTACCATTTGTATTCTTTATCAAATCAATTTATTTATCCAAACAAGTATATAACTCCATGGAATATGACTTTACTTCCAAATCTGTGTAGAGTTAGGATATTATATCAACTGCGTTTGCTTATAAGTTATAAGATCCAATCCAATATATTATTCGTTTGAGTTAATATTTTTTTTTGGGAAAACAGCATGGAAATCTATTGATATATATGTAGTAATAGTGTTATTATTGTATCAGACATGGCTTGTTGTAACACAACCATACATGCTTTATTTACTTTAAAAGCCATGGATAAATTAAGCTATTATCAGTTTATCATCCTGTAAGAAGAACTATAATTATTAGAGATTTAATTCATGATCCCTAAGAGCATTTATCAAAATGCATCATACTTTTAAAGTAATAATCGAGTCTTCTTTCAACCATCTTCTTCATTATTTTTTTCAATTATTGTGAAATATTCTTTTCTGATATTCTTAATTTTTGTACTTTTCATAATGATCCAAATCCATTTGACATCAATGAACCTTAAATATTTTGGGATGGACCACATTGAGTCTATGGAGAGGACTTAAGGCGGAATAGGTGGACTCAGGTAAATCTCAAATCATATTGATCTAATTCGTTGATTCATTGTCACACACTTCTATAACAAGTAAATAAAAATGTAGTTTAGGGAAGCGACACAAGTCATGTCGTAGAGACTCCTTATTCAATTATGAAATTTAGAATCAATAAAATTATGAAAGGAGTTTTCCAAGTTTGGACAATTTTAAGGATATTCAATAAAAATGTGTGTAAGTAAAAATCAATCGATGTGTTTGAATCCACAACTCTGACATATCAGTTCTTCGGTTTAATCTCTAATTTTAATTATATTATTATTTGACTATAGAGTAAACTAATCAAGCGTCAATCAAATCTATACAAATTTGAGTTCCTATTACTGAATAAAGCATCACAATTGATAGTATATTAATGAACTATACTTAAAAATCAAGTGTCATAAAACTATAATATAAACAAAATTAGATAAGAAAGGAATAGAAATGATGAAATTAAAGATATAATGTAAAAACCTCAAGTTTTGATAAATTGACGAAACAACGTATGTTTGTGAAAGCGATGTCCATAAAACATAGTGTTCTGGACTAGACTAGCAGGTAACCTACATATAGTGGCAGAATCAAGACTCTGATTCAGGGGGTGCAAACTATTAAAAATAATAATTTTTATAATTATAATTAGTAAACATTATTATTATTATTATTATATTTTTATAAAGAGATAAATATTTTAATTTTTATATTATTAAAATATAAATTTTAATATATTTTGTATCAATTATAACTTATAAATATTTATTTACATATTTTTTATTTTGAATATTTAAAAATTAAAATGTGACAAGAACACTTTTATAGTTAAATGGTCAAAGTATATAACTTTTAACATAGAGATAAAGGTTCGAACCTAAATTGTAGCATTTTGTAAAATTATTTTAAAAAATAAGGCGTGTAAGATACAAACATAAGTTAGGCAAGACTTGTGTGGTGCAAAGTTAATTTTTGAGGGGTGCAAAGTTTAAAAAAAAGTTTATAAAAATATTGCAGTTTTTTAAAATTAAGGGTGTGCAAGTACACCCCCTGAGCCTTTAGTGGCTCCGCCCCTGCCTACAACCAATCGAAGCCCAATCCAGCCAACCTTGGGCAAAGGCCCAATAAGTAGTTACCAAGCGACCACCTGTCCTCCGAAACTCATGGATACAATTAGACCAGGTTGTGAGCCACGCGCCCACTTATTTCGGCTACATGCATGCTTTTATAAATACTCCCCCTTTTGAAGGTCAGGTATTCAGTTCTAATCACTTACATTCTTTCTTAACGATTTAGCTTGCTTTCACACTGGAACTTACTTGAGCGTCGGAGTACCTTGCAAGTACACCACCCTATTTTCCTACAACTGTTGCTGCAACATCAACTGAAGGCCACGAGGACCTGTCTGGATCACATATGTACAGTGACGTCATCTATGGGAAACTAACAGCTCCCTCATCTTTCTTGAACAATATCTCGTCTTTTCAACCCAAGATCAAAGCTTTCTACCATCTATTTTCCTCTTCATGGCTTCTCAACTCAACGAAGTTATCAACAACCCCGTCACCATCCTCCTCAGCGATGGCGACAACCCTAGCCACCGTGAAACTATTCTCCACGATACCAACCAGTACGAGGGACATGTTGTCTCTTCGTCTTCCAATAATCTAAAACACGCATATGTCCCTCAAGGGGATCATGTGTTCCAGTCAATCCCTGTTCCATTGGACGTTGACGCTGACACCCAGGCTCTTGTTGTCGCACTCAACAACGCCAACCTAGCCATCATCCAGCAAAATGTGTACATACAGATGCTGTAAAATGTCTGTATATCTCCTTCTCCTACGGAGAAACATCGTTGTGGAGATACTTGTATCCTACCACGCCGATCACGGTCTCCTTTTCGGAAGCACAAGAAGAAAGATTCCAGAAATCTCTCCCCTCGCAAGTCAAGAAGAACCAGAAGTATCCCGTCCGAAAAAGACGAAGAAACGCAATTGGTCCCCTCCTCAGAGATCTCATCACTCCCCAAACAAGAGGAACAAAGATACCAAGAAGTCATGATATGAAGATCGTACCCGACGTCCCCGTCGATGGAGTAGAAGCCCTCGCCGTAGCGGATCCTCTTATCCGTCGTCCGACAACAGCGATGAAGAGGATAACCGCGGACCCTTGAGTTGTGAGATCATGGAGATCTATAACGCCGTATTTATTTAATTATTTATTTAATTAAATATTGTTGCATGGTTGGTGTTGTTTTGCGTCGAGTTGCTAAGTTATGGTTGAATTAATTTAATTAAGTTGAATAAGTCTATTAAGTTGATTTAAGTTGTATTGTTGTTACTTGGACTAAGTTGAATTAAATAAGTTGTGGGTTATAAGTAGAATTATGTTATTTTGATAAATGGGCTTGTTTGGGGAGTAAGAGTAGTAATTATGGGAGGTATGTGGTTTAAGCCCAATAGAATTACTAAGATTGATTAAAAGAAAAACCATAAGTAATTAGAAATAGAAAAATAGGTTACCAGTAAGGAGAAAAACCAGAAGTTGGAAAAAGGTGGCTATGTGAAGTTCTTAGAGAGGAAAAAGCTAGGGTTCTGATCGAAAAGTGTTAGAGTCACCTTCAATCCAAAGGTAAGGGTGAGCTTTTAACCTTATAATCGGGATTATATGATGAATTCGTATGAGATTTGGTACATAAATTGTTACTGTCAATTGTTGTTTTGTTTTGAAGAATAAGTTGGTTTGATAAATAAGTCGTTTTGATAAATAAGTTGTTTTAGATGATTAAGAAAATTATGACTGTGTTGAGTTGTTGTTGAATTGTCGTGTTGGATTAACTGAAATTTGGACCGAGAAAAGTTACAGAGACGGAGAAGACAGAAACATAGAAGGAGAATGCAGGGTTGGTTGTGAGACGATCATCCCTTTAGCCCGACGTCCGTCTGGGAATTGTGTCGTCTGTCACATTCCTAGGACGGTCGTCACATGGCCAATTGTGACGAGGGTCACACGGGTCTGGAAAATAAATGGTTGTTTCGTTTTTGTGTTGCGTTGGGTCTGTGTCTGCAATATTGGTCTGTCATAAATCACTTCCAGTAGCATAATTAAGTTGGAAAATATTAATTGAAATATCATAGGTCTTAAGGATCAATTAATAGAGAGTTAATAAGTGATATAAAATTGAATTAGTAGAAGAAAACTAGTTAATAATTGAATAGGATCAGTAGCAGGTTGATATGTTGGTTGCTGTGGTGGAATTAACATAAGCATGTTAATAAATTAATAATAAGTATTAATAACAAAGCATATTAATTAGTTTAATTAATCGGTTTAGTCTGAACTTTGTAAATAAGAGTGTGATATACTTTGTTGTACTTGTGTTGTGTTGCTTGCTGTAAGTTGAAACGTTGTTGGGTGTTATTGTATGTTGCAATGCCTTATAAATGAAAAAATTATGAGTTTAAGGCCTTTGGCCAAAGTTGAATGTGGTTTTGTTGTTATGTTGTTATAGTGTTGATTGTTGGATGTTCACATTGAGTCACATAACTTATCATTACTCAAGTTGGAGACGCTGGCTTGGTAAGTTGGCATGGATTGGAAAAATAAAGTTGAAGGTTTATGCCTTGTGTTGCACCTCTATTAATTGGAATGATTATAAGTTAGAAGTTTTGCTCCGATGGTACCACATGCGTCACATTTGTCTAAGTTGCATATTATGTTGTCAGGTTGTATCTGGTGTTGGTTTTTACGTTGTTTGTTAAGTTGTGAAGTGGTGATTTATGTAATCTAATTTAATATGTTATTTATCATATGCTTGATTATATTTTTAGATATCTCACCCCTTATGTTTGAATGTTGCCCTTTGTTGGTAACGCGTAGGTAATCCAGAGTAGAACAAAGTACCCTAGTAGATTCAAGTCGGTGTTGTCGCTCTCATACGTAGCACTCGGGGTTGGGGGGGGGATAACGCTTATTTTATGTTGATGTTGCTTTTGTTATAGTTGCTGAATTTTAAAGTTGTTTAATTAAAGAACTGTTGCTTTTGGAGTTTTTTTTCATGTTGAATACGATTTAAGTTGCTTTGAGTTGAATTTTATGAATCTGATGCGTATTAATGAAGTAATCATTTTAAAGACTATCTGGTGTTGAATGTTGTTTGTTTTAATATTGAAAATGTATCATCTCAATTTATTTTGTTGAAGTCTTATACTCTGACTTTATTAATAATTATCGGGCAGAATTGGGGTGTTACAAGACCCGCATTCCCCGAGGGCTTGAGAAACCCCATTTATTGGCCACGTATGAAGGGACCACAGATCCATACGATCACATGTTCCACTACCACAATGTCGAAGTACCTATCAAGTGTAGACTCTTCCCCATCACATTATGGAAAAGGGGCCATGTCCTCGTATAAACAACTTCCCCTAAGGTCCATTACATCGTGGAAAGTCCTGAAAAATCAATTTACAAGGCACTTTACAACATCTAGGCGTCACCCTAAGTTTGAGGCTACCCTCAAAGGAATCATCCAAGGTAAAGATGAGCCTTTACAAGATTACATATGCAAGTTTAATAAAGAAGCAGTGGAGATACACACCACTGATTGCATGAAGAGATACATCCTGGAAAAAGGTTTGTGCCCCAATAGTGAGTTTTGTAAAGTTGTGGGGATTGAGTCTCCTCATTCTCTTGTCGCGCTCGTCCACAAAGCGCAAAACTACTTCCAGTACGACGAAAAGGAGGCCGCGTACAAAACCGAGTATTCGAGGAATCAGGAAAACTCGCGATCGCATAAGAAGAAGGATGACGTTGAGGCTCCTCGATGCGAAAGAAACAAAGATGACCATCCTCACGAGAGCAAGGGACCTGTCGGACATTTATCGGAATATACCCTCCTCACAACTCCTCGTGAGAAGATTCTGACAGAGTGCATAAACACTGAATTCAATCAAGGATGTGTCGCTTCCCCAAACCAAAAACTTCCAAAGGCAATACCGACAAGAGTAAGTACCGTCGTTTCTACCGCAATACTGGGCATGTGACCGAAGACAGCATACACCTCAAAAATGTCATTGAAATCCTCATAAAGGAGGGGCATCTGAAGAAATATGTCAAAGATGAAGCTCCTCGATAGGAGGAGACCAAGAAGGTCAAAGAAATTTCCGGAGAAGTTGCTTCCGTGCTAGTCACTTTGTCGATCTCTAGGCCGAAAGACTTTTTCATCCTACGACGTTTCGAGGATATAGGGTACTTTGTTACACACAGTCCTTGGGAAGCATTCCCCTCCACCATGCTCATCTCGGGCGGGGGATATAACAAAATGATGGTTGGCTAAGTCAGGAGGAAACTCGAGCATTTGTTCGTTTCCACCCTGAATCAACTCTCATCCCTCGAAAAGGTTCGAGGTAAATTTCAACCCATCACGTTCTACATGAAAGAGCTCCTAAGTGGTTCCCCAAACTCCCACATCCCTTTGTTGATAAATGCAAAGATGGAAAAGACAGATGTTTGAAGGATACTCGTCGACCAGGGAAGCTTGGTAGACATAATGTACACCTCCCTCTTTCGAGCATTGCAGCTCGACCAGAAGAACTTATCCCCATACGCGAGATCTGATTTGTAAGGCTTTAACGAGGGAACTACAAAACCCTCGGGCTACGTGGAGCCAATGGGCACGTTCGGTGAGGGTGATGCCTCTAAGATTATCAAGACCCATTTATTGGTCATTGACTTCCCATATTTGTACCAATGCATCTTGGGAAGACCCACAGTCGCAGAACAAATCGTCGTTCCCTCTATTGTTCATCATAAGATGAAATACTATACAGAGAATGGGCGCGTAGCCACTTTCCATAGAGATATTGAATTAATATGAAGATGCTTTAAAGCCACAATTAAGGGGAAAATAGTGATAGAGTCCACACTAAAGGGCACCAAGCACGCAAGAGGCAAAAATGTTCCTGCTAAGGGGACCCAGCCCGAGAAGAATCCTATTTTATAGATCAACATCGTTGACCTGGATTCTTGTATCCCAAAGGAGTCCAAAGATGCATTTTCTGGAATAACCTCTTCGACCATCTGTTGAACCCCAAAATTTGCCCTCACCAAGACAATAAATTGTGTACTAAGAGGTTCAAAAGGTTCACAAGACATCTTATGAGGTTCACAAGGTTCACAATTAGTCAGAAAGTTTGACAATTCCCTCAGACAATGCATCCTCCTAAGCAATGCATCTTAAACTAGGGTTTTTGACTTTCATCAGGATAAATGGACTTCTAAGGCTTCAAGTGAGCTTCATAGAATCCTATATGTCTTCAAGAATCCCTATGTCAAGTTTCAAGACTTTTCTCAGAGGTTTGCTCAGTCAGATGATCAGATAGTTTAAAATCAGTCAAAGCAGTTAAAAAGTCAAACTGAGGTCAACTGTGGTCAAACCAAAATCAAACTTCATGATTTTTTGCCAACATCGAGTATATGAGGTAAAATTCATCATTTGATCAAGGGTTGATCATGATTCATCAAGGAGATTTCAGATCATCAAGAATCAGGAGTTTCTAAATTAGGGTTTTCACAGGAAAAGTCAACTGAACTTTGACCAGCCATAACTTTCACATGCTTCATCAAAATTTTTCCATCCAAAGCTAATTTTGAAGGAAATTGAATTCTCTACAACTTTGTGTCTCACAAGCCTGTCGCTCCCGGGATTTTCATCCTAGTACAAACGCGAAAGTGGCGCGGAAAGGTTAGAGTCGCCAGCCAGACATTTTTATCCCGAATGAATGGGAAAGGTAATGTTGCACAAACCTGAGGAAAAAGGAAAGAACAAGGTCCTGCGAACCAAAGATCTGAGTTCGGGAGTCGGTTACGAATTGAGAAGGTATTAGCACCCCAATCCGTCCGTCGTACCCGACGGGATCCACGCTTGCTTGCTTTATTTCAAAGGGTGAGAAAAATATGATTGCTGCTGAATAAGAACTGCTAACTGGAATGAGAATGAGAAATGAGAAAGGAACTGAATAAGAGAATGAGAATAAAAGGGGAAATGTAGGGAAAATAAAGAATGTGCTCGAACGGGCCCTACCCCGCTGCCTACGTACCTCATCGGGATAATGAGGATCAGAGTCGACGTAGTTCGCCTAACCTAGGCGGGAACTATTTGTTTGTGTTTTTTTACAGCTGGAACTGCGTATGTCTATACTCAGGTGTTGCAGGCTCGTCTGGTACGAGTGCGTTTACCGTCTTGCATGTGTGACAAGTCGTCGCGAGTTCGCGTTGTGAGTGAATGAGATGAGAAGAGAAGTTCCCGCAGGATAGTCGCTTGTTATTTGTTTTTGGTCTTTTAAGAGAAGTATTTTGAATTTGTTTGTGAACATACTCATACTAAGACCTATCCATCGCGGTGAGTATTTACACCTCGCCCCGAAACAGGACGCGTATAAACACTCCGCAACAAAGTCTCGTGTCGTACAAGATTATTCGGTTTTTATTAAGTGTTTTATTGTTTTTCTTTATGAGATGAGAAAGAATGACTCAAGTTGGAAAAGGAAAAATCTAATGGGAACTAAGCACACCCTAATTTTTATTGATTTATTTACAAGGGAGATCCTATGGTTAATGAGGTATTCTAATCCTAAGAAATAAAAGGAAAAAAAGAAGAAAAAGAGAATTAGAACTCAACTTACTTCCTAAGGAAGTTAAGTTGTCTCTAAAGAAAGGGAAAGCCTAAAGCAAGGCACAAAATGCTAAGACAAACATAATTAAAATGCATAAGAGATAGGAATGAAGTAATGCTTACCTCAATCTTCCCCCCTACAAAACAAAAGTTAGCATGACAATGCATATTGAAAGTAAAATAAAAGCATGAAAGCGATTAAGTACCATAAACGTCCTAGAATGGAACTAGGATTCAAAATAATACCTAAGTCTAACGGTGAAGGTACCTAAAGGTTACATGAATTCTAAAGTCAGTAGCTACATGATATAGGTCCCTAAGTATGCTAGGATACCTCACAAGATCAAACTATGTCAAACTATGTACAAAAAGTTCACCTAAGTTCACATAAATGCAAATTAGGGTTTATGGATGAAGTATGAATGCATATGGCTTATAAGCATGAATTAATACATGAAATGAACTTCAAAGTCAGTAATGAATGCTTATGAAGATAGATGAATGAATATACAATCATGGATGCAATGGATTAGGCATATGGAGCAATGAGAATAAGATATGAGAAGAAATGGAACAAACATCGCATAAGATCGCAAATGATGCAAACTAAGGAAGAATGACATGTGAATATGCATGAAATGATTATGGGTCAGTAGCGTACAAGGTATTATATGCAATTATAATGCATGGATAGGCATTAATGATTCCCACATAATTCAAGTTATTATTTAGAGGAGATGAGAATCTATTTTAGGTTAAAGTTAATTCACATAAGTATGCACTTTAAAGCACCAAAACAAACCAAATGAGTATGGTTCAAAAAGATGACCTATTACTGGAATTGAAGACATAAAAATGACCTATAATCAACTCCTAAAAGCTACCAAAAATCCCCTCAAGCAAATGGCATGAATGCCTTCTTAACATTTAGGTTATGCGACACATAAACACATGAATCAACCTAGGATCTAGGTGACATGGAAAAATAGCAAAAAACCTTTAAAAATTATGAAATTAAATCCCTGGAATGATATAGTCATTATATTACATGGTTCAAAAGGATTCCTCAAAATTATGCACCAAAGTGCCAAAACAATTCCTTGACTAGCAAGGTAACAAATCGTGATCATCGAAAAACAACTCCACAAAGTGGATCAAAAAGGGCATCTAAAATTATGAAATAAATGCCTAAAGAGCATCAAAATGTCACAAATTACAGTAATTAATCATACACAAAAAATAGGTCTCACACCTATGGGGAAAAAACGATTTCGGTCCCTTATGCCAAAACCTTCCTTTTTGGGACAGCTTATGATCTAAAATCCAAATAAAATATTGAAACCACCCAAATATGGAAAAAAATATGACAAATTAATTAAGAGGATGAGGATCACTCATGAATTTTTACAGAATTTTATCACACCTAAAACTATTTTTAATAATTGCGACGAAACGGGCAAAAACGATATTTTAAGGGAAAGTGAAAGGAATCGAATTCTCTAATCCGTAACCTAATACCTAAACTCCGAAATCGACACATATCAATATATATCACAAATAAATCCAATGCCTCAGGTGGGAGGGCTCAATATGCACCTTAAGTTATATGATCCTAAGTCACATACAACTAGAATGATGCATTAAAGTAGAGAATCGAGATTACTTACTTGGTCGAAGTGCCGATTCTTTCACATAAAAGAAATCCAAAAAAACTTCAAGCCAAGCCTTGTAATCTCCCATGAGCAAAATAAATGCTCATCTTCCATAATTGCTTTGTGAAGATTCCCCATAATCGAAACAAAAACAACGGCACAAAATATCATTTGAATCCAAAGGTATCCCACAAATAAAGTGGAATACCAACCAAACGACCGTCGTTAAGATCTTTGCGAGAACCTTGCATGAACTCAACAAACGCATTAGAAACCAAAAAGAGGTGCAACCGGAAGTTGCACCTATGCCTCACAACTCCAAATCAAGTAGAAATATGAATATACGAGTCATGGACATGAATTGAATTTTACGTTTCAAAACGGGGCAGCACTTATGCTCTAACATAAACAACATGCAAACTCAAACCGGAATCGAACAAATTTACATGAAATGAATGGCAAATGATCAACAAACATAATTACAAGTCAAAATAAGATCAATGCATCAAAATCGCACCAAACCGAACTTAAAAAGCTTTAAAACGAAAAAACGCGTCAAAAATCACCGACTCGGAATTGAACGAAAATCGCATGGTAACTTGCAAACGTGCCAACGGATTCAAATATGCAATCGGATTTTGAAAATTCCGCTCGGAAGTGATACTTTTTGACCGATTTTATCGGCTGGCAGTAGCGAAATAGCCGAAAAAAATTGTCCGAAATCGACTAAAAAGTTTACCAATGGCTCCGGAATAATCAACAAAGTCAATTTACACTATTCACATTCGCGAAAACGCGCTACGGTTAGGAAGTTACGACCAAAACATATTCTCGACACGCGATACATTAACAACATCAACAATTAAGCCTCAACCTATCCTATTTCAAATTTGCACATTGAAACAAGCATGAATTTAAAAGTCAAGCACTTCAATCAATATCAAGTCACAATAATTAACTCTCTTAAGAATTTTATCAAACATCTAACATGCATCGATTATTCTATGTCAATTTTAACAATCATTTCCAATTATGCACAACAACAATTATTAGGATCAATTAATCAAACATCAACAACAACCACATCAAGAATCAATGCACATAATCTCCACAATATTAATTCAACTTCAAAATTCAATTCAAGAAACAATTCAACAATTATTCATGAATTAAAGTTTAAGAAGCTTACCGAATGAAAAATCGATGAAGAAATTGTGAATCCGAAGGAAGTGAGACGCGATCATGAATGGAGGAGAGGAGGAGAGGCCGTGTGGCTGCCGGCGGCGGAAGATGGTGGTCTTACGGTGGTGAAGTTGACCGGAGGTGGTGTTTCGTGGCGGCTCGGCTACCGGAAGCTTGATCGGAATTGTTGTGTTCTTGAGTTCTTGATGAAGTTGTTGTTGTGTTCTTGAGAAAGAGTTGAGAGAATGAACTTTGATCCTTTAGAAAGAGTTTGTGAGAATTTTTGGTGTTTGTAAATTATGATTGAAGTTATGAGACAAATTGTGGGTCAAAAGAATATATAGTGGAGTGTAAAATGAAAGGCAAAAGGTGGAATTTCGGCTTAAGTGAAAATAACAATATCTTCGGCAAGAAATTTTGACTCTGAGCCTTCCACAATATCGTTCGCCTCTGAATCACGGTTGCAACACAAAAAGAACGGACGTCGTACGATCAAAATTGAGTGCGATCGATACGTTTAAGCTGCAATACGTCACTGAATAAGTTATTTTTTTCCGGCTTATTTGGTATCCGCTACTCGAAAATGTGACGAGGCCAACCTCTTCGGAGCATAATCTCGACTCGACTTTGTCAGCAAAGTTGTAGATCTATGAGTCAGTGACCTGGTGTTAAAATCTAAGCTCAACCGGACAAACGACGAGGGAGATATGAATTTTCTCGTGAAACCACTTTCAGCCTTTTCTTCGGTTCAACACTTCAGTTTTGTGAAATAAACCAAAACGACAATCTTTGGAGCACCGTTAAAACTCGCGTTTGTGTTTGAACTTGAAGAGGATAAAATTTGTGAACCAACGCTTCAAGAACGGGTGAAATCCGATGAAAATTGACCGAGTTATGAATTTTACAAAATCTGACAGACAGTGCACTGCATCAAAGAACCTTACTGATAATTCGCATTTTCGAGATCCTTCCGCTCGGACCTAACCCAAACTGAATTCACATAATGAAGATAACATCTAAACGGAATTTTAGGCACCGAAACGACATCAATTCGATGAACGAGCCAAGAGTTATGAATTTTTTAGTGTTCAAAACTCACCGGTTCAGCATTGTTTTTCACTATGTCGACTCTAAAGACTCGCACATTCTGAGATCTTCTTCAAAGAATTAGTTCTCGGCCAAAATCCAAAAGTTGGAAAGGATATCAAGACGGAACTTTTGGCATATGAATCTCTCAGACATGTTGACCCAATCAGAAGTTACGAACTCTTGAATACCGCTAGCACAGTTAATCGGCGAAACCGAAATTTCAAAAACAAATAATTCCCGCCATTTTCCTTGATGAATTGGCCTCCGAGCCAAACACATAAGTTGTAGAGAATACCGAAACAGTCTAAACTATAGAGTTTCAATCCAAAATGAGTTTCCGAGCATAAGTTACAACTTTTGCAAACTACACCATAAAACTGATATTCTGCTTAAACTCCTTTGAATCAACCGAGAACTTTTGGTTTCTTCTAAGATTCTTGTGCACGTTTCGCATGAAAAAATAAAGGCCAGTCGCAACTTGTGAAAGCTCAAATGGAGATGTATATTCATGTATGTTTATGATGCAATTGTGATCTAAATGCAATGCAATGTATGAAAGGATATGCTAAATGGCATGAAAATGAGAGGGCAAATTTTGAGGTATTACAGCTGCCCCAATTCAATCATCTGCAGACCTGAATGAATAATTGCAACAACTTTTAGACGTTCAAGGTGTGGAGTGATTGAATATTCGAACAAAACCTGAAAATTTGCATACTGAGGGTAATGGAAATGCCATCTGCCCATTTATTTATTTATATCTTTTTTGTTTTTGACCTCTGAATAGGTAGCGAAAATAGAACCAGGTGGAAATATGCTGGGAAGAATGCCATCCTCGAATGACCACTCACACGGGATCCTCGGATCCAGTACTAAAACCCTCCTCGAATAGAAACACGATAATATACCAGCCGCAAGCGGTAACCATCAACAACAAAGACTGACCTCGGACAGACTTTGCAAAAGAGACAAACCGACCTCAATTAGTAAGCTCAAAAAGTGAACTACTATCCTCGAATAATAGCCACAACAACAAGACCAACCGCAGAAGGACTTGAAGAAAAGAAATGTCATCCTCGAATGACAATCCAAAAGATCCTCGGATCTAACACGAAACCATCCTCGAATGGAGACGCAAAGGTATACCAGCCTCGACTGATAACCAGAACCAAAGAAAATAGGACAAGATGGAACGGGATCGTTGTACATAAACGAGAGCCCAAGCAAACAGGACCATTGTACAAAACGGGAACTTGCAACGCAACCGTTGGGTAGGACCAAGTCACAGAAGATGCCTGTTATTCGAAACAAGACTTAATGCAACATCAACCGATTTGCGACTCCGATAAGATCAACCGATCTAACACGGAAATGGTATCAACCGATCCATTATCATCGCACTGAGACGAGACCAAAAGGAACAGGATCATTGTACTTAAATGATAACTTGAGACGTGACCGTTGTACTGAAACGGGGACACGAAAAAATGAGACTGTTGTACTGAAACAAGACTCAAAGACGAGACCATTGTACTTAGATGGAGACTCGAAAAGAACGGGATCGTTGTACTTAAACGAGAGCCCGAGATGCGACCGTCGTACTGAAACGGAGACGCGAAAAAATGAGACTGTTGTACTGAAACAAGACTCAAAGACGAGACCATTGTACTTAAATGGAGACTCGAAAGGAATGGGATCGTTGTACTTAAACGAGAGCCCAAGACGCGACCGTTGTACTGAAACGGAGACGCGAAAAAATGAGACTGTTGTACTGAAACAAGACTCAAAGACGAGATCATTGTACTTAAATGGAGACTCGAAAGGAATGGGATCGTTGTACTTAAACGAGAGCCCAAGACGCGACCGTTGTACTGAAACGGAGATGCGAAAAGATGAGACTGTTGTACTGAAACAAGACTCGAAGACGAGGCCATTGTACTTAAATGGAGACTCGAAAAGAATGGGATCGTTGTACTTAAACGAGAGCCCAAGACATGACCGTTGTACTGAAACGGAACCACGATGAAACGAGATTGTTGTACTGAAACAAATACTCAATACGAGACCATTGTACTTAAATGGAGACTCGAAAAGAATGGGATCGTTGTACTTAAACGAGAGCCCAGGCAAACAGGATCATTGTACTTAAATGATAACCTGAGACGCGACCGTTGTACTGAAACGGAGACGCGAAAGAATGAGACTGTTGTACTGAAACAAGACTCAAATACGAGACCATTGTACTTAAATGGAGACTCGAAAAGAATGGGATCGTTGTACTTAAACGAGAGCCCAAGACGTGACCGTTGTACTGAAACGGAACCACGATGAAACGAGATTGTTGTACTGAACAATACTCAATTGGGGATAACAACAAGACTTGGTAGAAGTAACCACCTTGGGAAACGAAGTTGTATTCTGTGGGGAATAATTCAATCTGATGAGAGATATAACAGGTCTTATGTAATATACCTCAAAACTGGCCCATGCTGGCATGCATATGTTTGAATTTATGGCGTAATGCTCCACGACGATGGAAATGCTACGCTTTGGAGGATGCAAATGTGATGATGATTATGCATATGCAAATGCAAAGAGATCTCCTGATGAGGAGACTGCAGGTATCCCAGATAACTTGGCTGGGAAGAAACAATGATCACTGCATTGATCTGGTTCATCCTGATGAGGAGGAAACAACTCTGCGGGGAAAGTTGTCAATAATACACCGGCTCCGAACAGCCGCCACTGCCAAAAATAAATTGGACTTTGAGATTGGAGCGCCAAGACCCTGCTGGAGATGGACCCTTCTTGAACTCTGGTGGGGAACCAAAGGCATGATACTGCTGAGGAAGCAACTGCTGGGGAGGCAAAACACTCCTTATACTGCTGAGAATTGCCCCTGTCTGAAGGGAAACTTCTGCTTGGGGATTGCACCCACTCTCTGCTGCCTTGCTGAGAAATTTCAACTTCCACATTACTGGGGATGACAGGTGATGTCAATGATGAAGCTTCATGCTGAAGATAAAAACTTAGGCTGCCACTTACTGGGGATAAGAGATAAATCCTCTCATGTTGGGAATGAGAGATGTAAGGCGTCTCATGCCGGGGATGAGAGACGATGATATCCTTCTGCTCAAGAAGTAATCTTCCACTTGCCGCACTACTGGAGAATGGATTGTCTAATGAGACTTGCTAAGGAATTTTGATCAATGAAGCTTGCTGATGAAATAACTCTTGAAGTAATGTGCTGACAATGGCTTTGCTTCCAGACTCTGGGTTGATAGATCACCAACTAATCATGATTGAACAATGGTTCTCTGAAATTTTCAACTCGCCCCAGACTAAGGTCCGTCGGAAGAAAATGTCTCAAGAGGATTTTACAGAAAACATGACATACAAAATGCCTTAGTGTCTTCAAACTCTTGGAGAGATTCGTTGGATCTCGAAATAACTGCCCCAGACTGCATGGTCTGTGCAAGAATTTTCCTCGCGAGGATTCATGAAAAACCTCATATCACTGTGAGATAGTGTATCTTAGTATTTTGAACCTTGGGTAGGTACTTCTGATTAACCGTCTTTAGGAGAAAGTAACTTCTAGTGCTCTTGGGGTGGCCTACCCCATGTCGCTCCCGATAGATGGGACTGGCCCAAATAAAGGTACAGACGCGAACGACCGACGAAAGGGACAATGAGAACACACAGCCGTGAACTCACTGGAGATGAATAGAGTCGCCAGCTAGGCATTTTTATCCCGGAGGAAAGGCAATGCTGCATAGGCCTAGAAAGACATGGATAAGACGGTTGCGAACCAGAGAGACTGAGAAAGGGGGTTGGTTACAACCTGGGAAGGTATTAGCACCCAGATTGTCCGCCGTACTCGACGGGATCCACGCTTAAAAGATTTGTGTTTTAAAGGGGTAGTGTCAGTGCAATCTGTGTATAAAAGAGCTGGAAAAGGATGTACAGGTGTCAGTGTAAGAGAAGTGAAGTGTATAAATGATGTGTCAGTGTAGGAGTAAAGATGAAATGCTCATGATCATGAGGCTTAAAAGGATGAAACTGGAAAGAGGGGGAATATACAGAGACTTTTGTTCGATAACTGTTAAGTTATGCCTACGTATCCTCTCGTGCAATGAGGAAGTCAGAACACCGTAGTTCGACCCAAAGAGACTGAAAGATAAATTGACTTGTGAACTGCTTACTTGCCTATGCTCAAGTGTATGACCTGTCTGGCTCAGGTGCAAACTGTCTTGCATTAGACGGAAGAAGCGAGCTCTCGTTTATGAGTGAGTGAGATGAGAAAAGAATCCCGAAGGAGACGATTATTGTTTGTTTTTTGAATTTTCAGTCTTTTATTGCTTTTTGAAGTTTGTCATAAGTTAGTGAGCTTAAGCCTAAACCAATGGATTTAGTAAACTCATCACATCTTCCCTCCGATTAGGGGTAATGAGAATACCTTAAGTGTGAAGTCAGCTTCTCACACTTAATCACCTTTGATGTAGGATTAAGATCATTAACCTACTTGTGATTATTTAAATGTTTTTGGTGTTTTTGTTTAGTGTTAAGTAATGAGGTTAAGCCATAATCAAGGATTAAACAGACTCATTACACCATCCTAATAGAAGGATAATAGATGAGAATGTTTAAGCTGAGGAAAGCTCCTCAACTTAATCCATGATTAGGGATTAAACTCATGACAAAACAAGCCTTTGATTAAGTGGATTTTATTAAATGGTGAGATGAAGAAGTGATTTTTAAGGTTTGTAAGACAACTTGAGGGGGACTTGTCCATTAACACTAGGGTTAGTCCTTCTTAACCAATTAAGGAAGAATTAGAACCCTAATGCAAGGCCCAAGTTACAAGTGTGATGTCTTGATGATTATTAAGTGAATTGATTAAGGTATTTAAACACATTAAGGGTTTAACACTTAGGATTAAAGTTATACACTCCATCCTAATAGAAGGATGCAGGCATAAGCTTAATCACAAAGCCTTAAAGCCTTTAGGGTTTAGTCCCTGATTATGAGATGAGAAGAGATGACTCAATGAGACACAAAGGTAAAAGCTAAATGGGGGGACTAATCAAAACCCTAATCATTGTCATGCTTGGTTGTTCCTAAGGTTTGTGAAGTTTACAAGAGAAACCTTCAATGGAACCACCAGGAGGCAGAAGAAAGGATCAGGAGAAGCAAAGTAACTTGCTTCATTCAAGAAGTCAAGTCACTTGAAGAAAGAAAGTGGGAAGAAGAAGAATGAGCAAGCTCAAACTCAAACACATACAAAAATGCAGCAAGGATGCATAAAAGAGATGAAGAGAAGTTATGAGAAGTGAAGGCAAATTCACTTCTCAAAGTCACTTACCACCTGAAAAGTTAGAAAAGAAAATGCAATGCAATGCAAAATGAGATGAAATGGTATGATGAAAAACCAAACCAGAAGCATATACATGATGTTAATAATGCTATGAGATGCTACAAACATGAAACAACACATGGGGATGATCATGCAAGCTTATGAATGCAAATGAAGCAGGTTAAGACACATGAACATACATGAAAAGTTATGAGATGCATATGGCATACATCATGGCAAATGAAAGATGCAATGATCAAACATGCTTTCAATATGTCTTATGATGTTAAATGAATCACATGGATGCATAAAATATCATGGTAAGTCAAGGCATGAATGCAAATGCAAGATGGATGCATATGAAAGCCCAAATTAGGGTTTATGAACAATACAACAAACAAAAACCAAAATCAGAAGCAAACAACATTACAAAAAATTGAAAATGCACTCAAAGGATCCCTAAACCTATAATAACTCACTGCCCAAAGGAGAGGTCTCAACTCTTAACCTAATTCAAGATATGATTTTTCTAAGTTTTCTAGGGTTTTAGGGTTCCTTAACAAGAAAATTGCCAAACAAATTGAAAATGAAAGATCAAATCATGGCCATTTAATCTCACAAACTACATGCTAAACACAATGCAATGCAAAAAGAATCAAGGTCCAACTCTTTAGGGTTAGGCAGAAATGATTTTTGGAAGTTTGGATCAAAATAATGCATAAAAATGATTTTAATTCCATGAAAAATTCTCAAAATGCATCAAGATCAAAAAATAAATTTGGTTTGAGGGTTGGACAATGTTTCTAAATGTTTTTAAAGGTTTCATGAATTTTTTTGGTGATTTTTAAATACCTAAAAGTATTTTTAATTAATTAATTCTCATTAATTAATTAAAAAGAAACTTTTAAATATTTAAAAATACTTTTTTAATGCTAAAAATAAAAATATTTTTGTGTTCTGAAATTAAATAATAACTTGTACAAAAAATTTCAGATTTTTTAAAGTATTTTTGCTATTTTAAATAAATTATGGAAAACAAATGAAATAATATGAAAATAAAATTGAAATTAAATGGAAAAAAGAGAAAGTCAGCCAATCTAATGGCTGAGATTCAAACCCAGGGACGCGGGAGCTGACCACGCGCGCAAACGGACGGACCAAATTCAAACTGGCTTAATTACACTTAACCCTAATTAAACAAACCCTAATTACTTTCAGACGACCGGAACACTGTTCCGGTCGTCTTCTCCGGCTAGGTCAACTCTCAATCTCTCTCAATACGCCATGAAAACATGCCAAACTCTCCAGAATCAAAGCTTAACTCATTCTAAACAAGATTCAAGCAACAAAAATCATTTATTTCAACACACAAACAAGATTCGAATCAAACATCAAAAACTGTCAAAATTTCAGAAACATCATACAACCTCATTTCTTCATCTTTTTCAAAAGTAACAAGTTCAGTGTGATCAGTGAAGCATGCTTTATCATCTAGAAACTTAAAAAGCAAGTTCTGGAAAAAAAGTTCATGAAGCTACCTGAGATTGAGCTTTCGATTCAGGAGCTTTCTGGATGGTTCTTTGGCTCAAACAGGTCCCAATGATCCTCCTTTGAAGCTTTTGACACTTGGTTGGAGTTTATGTAGCCTCTAGAGATAGTTGGCAGAAGCTCAGGCCAAGGGAGTGTGAAAATCGTATTTTTGTTTCAAGGGGTTTCAGGCCATGGTGATGGGTGGTTTATGATCAGTGAGGGGAGTAGAGATTGTTTGTGAAGTTTGTTTTTGTGTTTTAGGCTTGTGGAGAGAGATTCGAAGGAAAATGCAAGTTGGAGAGAGTTTGTGAATGCTGAGTTGTGATGTGTTTCAGCCTTGCTTCTTGTGTGAAATGGCTGGCATTTGATCCACATAAACAAATCTTATTGGTCAGATGACATGACATGTGCTTTATTGATTGGTATGGTGCCTTTTGCAAATTGTCAACTTTGTGTAAGGAGGGGCATGGGTCATGTTTCAGCCAAGTACAAAGGGTGTGGGCTGCGCAGCAAGGTGAGGGAGAAAGGCTAGGATTGGTCAGCAGGCTAGGCAGCAAGTGGGTGAGATGTTATCATTGGTTTTGCAACTTGGTTCCTTTTAGTTCTCATGGAAAAAATCTTGCTTCACAAACCATGCAAACATGTGATTCCTTTGGTTCAATCTGAACTTTAAGACTTGTGTTATGTTGGTATAAGGATTAGACATCAATTAAGAGTCACAAATGCCTTTGGTACAAGATTTTGCAAACTTCTCATTTGGTGCATAACTTGAAATTTAGTGATTTTTGCCAACTTTGATGAACCATAACTTTTGATCCAAAATGAATTAGGTCATGTTCTTGTACTTTTTGAAAAGGGAAAGATCCAATCTACAACTTTCATGACCAAAGTTTTTCCATTTGAAGCATTTTTGGATCAAAAAGTAAGGGTTGAAAAAGTTGCATAAAGTGACATTTCATTAAAAGTCAACCTTGCCCAAAAAAGTCAACTTTGCAAAAACTTGTAATTCTTGAATTTTGTGAACTTCTAACTTCTTCCATGATCAAATAAAGATCATATGCACTCAAAATGATGAAGATCATCCCTTGGTTGGGTCATTGGGGGCCTCAGATGCCCTAATTTTGCACTGACTTGCTTGAAAAGTCAACTCTTGATCAGATGACTTCCCCATGGAATTTCTTCATGAAAATTGATATGCATACTCCCTATACCATATAGAGACCAATAGAAACAAGAATGACCAAAAAATTTGGAGTTATGGCCTTTGAAACCAAAACCCTAATTTTAGGTCATCTGTGCAGCTAAAGCATGGCTCTGCTTCCATACCAATCCCAGTTCTTGTGATTCTTTGGCATTCTTGACTTTGAGAGGATATAATATGATGCTTGAACACACATAGACCCCTTTGAAGTGGTTGATGACCCTTGGAGTGGCTCAAGAGGCTCTTGGATTGCTCAGATCACAAACCCTAGATGCAGATGACTTAGAACCAATGCAAAGACTCAAAATTGTGGTATGAGATGTTATGATTGTGTTTATGCATATGAAATGATCACAAGCCATGGTGTGAATGGGTGAGGGCAAATTTGGGGTGTTTACAGCTGCCCCTATTCAAACATGAGTTAGCTGTGCAGGTTGTAAGCAATGGCTTAACGGGCAAACAAGATAACTCGTGGTTGAATATCAAAGACAGTCCAAAATTTGCACTCACAGATTGAAGAAGAAAAAGGATATAGATTGTAAAAGAAAATAAAGTATATTGTAAAGTGCGGGCGACGGAGGACGACCGTCGAGCAGAGGACGACTGCTGGGTAAAGAGCAATGACGGGGACGACCGACATGCTGGGAAAAGTGCGTGAGGCGAAGCAATGACGGGGACGGCCGACATGCTGGGGATAAAAGAATTATGATGGGGACGGCCATCAGGTAAAGCTGCAAGATTCTCTGGGGATTAATGAAACATGACGGGGACGGCCATCAAGTTCACAAAGCAAAGTAACCAACGATGGGGACGGCCATCGGGCTAAACTGAAAGGAAAAGGGACCACGACGGGGACGACCATCGGGTTAAAGAATAAATGAAATAAACAGATGATGAGGTACGGTCATCAAAGGTGAAGGACGATCACCTAGCAGGGGACGGCTGCTCTGTCGGGGTAAGATGAGGGACGGTCATCTAAGGTGGAGGACGACCACCTGGCAGGGTACGGCTGCCGAAAATATCGCGACATAGGACGAATGTCGGATAAAAGGTCAACGATGGGGACGGCCATCGGATGAGCATGATGGAGGACGACCATCAAGAGGTGGAGGACGACCACCTAGCAGGGAACGGCTGCTCTCGAGGTTTATCATGACATAGGACGAATGCCAGATAACCAAAATCAACAATGGGGACGGCCATTGGATGAAATGATGAAGGACGATCATCAAGAGGTGGAGGAAGACCACCTAGCAGGGGACGGCTGCTAAATATCAACAATGGGGACGACCATCGGATGAGCATGATGGAGGACGACCATCAAGAGGTGGAGGACGACCAGCTAGCAGGGGACGGCTGCTAAATATCAACGATGGGGACGGCCATCGGATGAGCATGATGGAGGACGACCATCAAGAGGTGGAGGACGACCACCTAACAGGGTACGGCTGCTCTCAGGGTTATCATGACACAGGACGAGTGTCAGAGGAGAAAATTTTACTTCGTCGGCGATCTGCTGGGGAATAGTAAACACGGACGAGTGCTTACATTCAAGAAACAAAAAGTATAAGTGTTTAGATATTTGTGTAAAGATTAAAGATGCGGACGAGCATCCTTAAGACTACGATACGGACGAGTATCGGGTAGAAACAAATACTGACACGTGTTCAGAGATGATGATACAGACGAGTATCAACTGGTTAACAAGGAACACGGACGAGTGTTGAATCTGAAGGGGCTCTTCTGGGGAATAGTAGACACAGGCGAGTACCTATATTCAAGAAGACAAAAGTGTTTGACACAGTGTATGGATTAAAGATGCGGACGAGCATCCTTAAGACTATGATACGGACGAGTATCATGTAGAAACAAACTCTTGACGCATGTTCTGAGATGATGGTACAGACGAGTACCAACTGGTTAACAAAGAACAAGGACTTAGTGTTGAATCTGCGGGGATATATATATAAATGGTGTATATAAGATACGGACGAGTATCTGTATGAGTGGTGTATAGATAAGTGTTTTAACTATTGGGGAGAGTGACACAGACGAATGTCAAAAGGAGAAGGGTGTGATATGAACAAGTATCTGATATACAAAGTGTTTATGTTGCTGTGCTGGGGAAGGTGACACGGACGGGTGTCAGGAAGTATCTGTAGTGCGAGTGGTACTGTTTGCACAGAGTGTTTAGGTGACCTTACTGGGGAATGATGACACGGACGGGTGTCAAGGGGAGTATATATACTGGTTTTTGTGAATGTGAGGCAAATGCTTTTGCTGGGGAATCTCCGCTGGGGATTTGGAGGAAGTATTCTGTATATTGTTGAGATGTCATTATTCACAAGTGTTAATTCAAAACATGGCTTATGATTATGTTATATGTTTGATTTTGGCCGTAATGCTCCGTGTTAGACGGAATGCTACGCTTTGTGGGTGAATATGATGTGAATGCCATGATTATGCAAAAGGTGCCAAACCGGGATTCGGATCCCGATACTGCGAGGATCTCTGGCCGATCTGTTTGAAATGGACATCCCAGCTGGGGATGAGATCATTGGTAGATCTGATGACATGTATCTGCTTGGGGGATAAATCACTGACCGACACCTCCTTGTAATATGGGACCCAGCTGGGGTTTGTAGAAGTTTTCCGTACTCTGTTGCGACTCCTTCACGCGTTGCTCTTCTGGATAGAGGATGAAACTCTGTGGGAAGGTGATTCCCTGGCTTTTGTACTCGGATGAGGAGGAAGAGCGATTGGCACCTCGGCTGGGGAATAGTAACAAGTGGCAACTCAGCTGAGGAGAAAACACTTCGGGTGCTGAGGTTGAGTGTTGATTTGTCAACTTGCTGGAGTGAAAGCTTTCATGCCCCAAGTTGCGCTCCGAATACCTGCAATCCTGCAAAGGTAGAAACGCACAAGTGTTCCCGGGGTATCCCTTACTGGATTTCCATGATAAGAGTTTAGACACTCCCGAGAGTAAATATATTTCCTGCAAGCACGTATTCTTATTTTTGAAGATAAACATCTGTATTTATGCAATCAAATTTTTTAAGACATCAGACATTTTTTGCAAATAAATGTACAAGACGAGACATGACTGAAAATCTGATTTTATTAATTCATATGCCCTGAATTGGCGAGATACAGTCGAAGAAACATGTCCCCTGGAATGAGGAGATTGTTACAAATTGAGAAACAAAATGCTGGCAATGTCAATGACGCTTTAAGGAGCTTCCTCTTCACTATGACTCGTATGACTTTTGACGTTCTCCTTATCTTGCTTTCTGAAGAAGGCTGATTCTGATTGAAGCTTGATCCTTTCGAAGCTTACCAATTTGTAAACGATACAGACGAATTCAAAATGCAGTTGTTCGCTTATTCCCTTATTTTGCATGGATCGCCCTTTCGGGTTTTCAATCCATCGGGATACCCATTTATGCCTGAGTTGTCCGATGTGGCTTTTCAACTCAGCGGGTGTACATTTTTTGTTTATTTTCCCTTATTTTTGCCCGAGTCTTTTATTCTGTTTTTGACTCGCCGGGATGCCCTATTTTTGCCTGGACTTACATTCTGTTTTTGTGTCCAGCGGGTCATTTTCACGCGAAGTATTTTTTTACTGCATCTGAATTCACAGGGGACGGGAAGTCTTCACCATCCATGGTGCTGAGCATCAGTGCTCCACCAGAGAAAACTTTCCTTACTACGAATGGTCCTTCATAATTTGGAGTCCATTTGCCCCTGTGGTCTGTATGAGGGGGGAGGATTCTTTTCAGCACAAGATCTCCTACTTGGTACTCTCGATGCCTGACTTTCTGATCGAAGGCTTTCTTCATTCTTTTCTGATACAACTGCCCATGACAGATTGCAGCCAATCTTTTCTCTTCAATCATACTCAGTTGTTCATATCGGGACCTGACCCATTCTGCTTCGTTCAGCTTAACATCCATCAATACCCGTAGGGAGGGTAATTCAACTTCAACAGGTAGGACTGCTTCCATACCATATACAAGCTGATACGGTGTTGCCCCAGTGGATGTTCTGATTGACGTGCGGTACCCATGCAAGGCAAATGGTAGCATTTCATGTCAGTCTTTGTAGGTGACTACCATCTTCTGCACAATCTTCTTGATATTCTTATTCGCGGCCTCAACAGCGCCGTTCATCTTCGGCCTGTAAGGAGAAGAATTGTGGTGTTGGATCTTGAAGTCCCGGCATAGCTCTGCCATCATTTTGTTATTCAAGTTGGAACCATTGTCAGTAATGATCCGCTCGGGAACTCCGTATCGACAGATGATATCCCTCTTCAGAAATCTGGCTACCACTTGCCTGGTAACATTTGCGTAGGAAGCTGCTTCGACCCACTTGGTGAAATAGTCAATGGCGACCAGGATGAATCTGTGACCATTTGAAGCAGTCGGTTCGATCTTGCCAATCATATTGATGCCCCACATAGCAAAGGGCCAGGGTGAAGACATCACATTCAAAGGATTGGGAGGCACATGCACCTTATCCGCATAAATCTGGCATTTAGGGCATTTTCTGGCGTAAGCACAACAGTCGGCATCCATTGTGATCCAGTAATAACCTTGTCTTAGCAACTTTTTAGCCATGGCATGCCCTCCCGCATGGGTACCAAAGGATCCTTCGTGCACTTCATGCGTCAACAAGTTTGCTTCTGTCTTGTCGACGCATCTGAGGAGTACCATATCAAAGTTTCTCTTATACAGGGAACCATCAGTGTTCAGAAAGAAACTACCAGCAAGCCTTCTCAAAGTCTTCTTATCATTGGAAGATGCCCCAGGTGGGTATGTTTGGTCCTCCAAGAAGCACTTAATGTCGTGGAACCAAGGCTTATCATCTTTAACAACATCTGCTGCAAATACAT
Organism: Lathyrus aphaca; assembly: GCA_963966055.1. Taxonomy (NCBI): domain Eukaryota; kingdom Viridiplantae; phylum Streptophyta; class Magnoliopsida; order Fabales; family Fabaceae; genus Lathyrus; species Lathyrus aphaca. The sequence continues at coordinate 10,452,126 of OZ014520.1, read as the reverse complement.
ATGCTGGCCTGTCAAGTCTGGACACTGAGATCTGAGGTACAAAGTTGGCAGCCTGAACTTTGATCATGGACGAAATGGTAGCCAGGGCATCTGCAAACTGATTCTCGTCTCGAGGGATATACTCAAGCTTGACTGTTGTAAAGAAAGTCAATAACCTCCTTGTATAATCCCTGTAAGGTATCAGATGATCCTGGTGGGTGTACCATTTGCCGTTGGTTTGATTGACTACCAGAGCTGAATCTCCGAACACAGTTAAAGTCTTGATCCTGAGGTCAATGGCTTCCTCAAGACCCATAATGCAAGCTTCGTATTCAGCTTCGTTGTTAGTGCAGTTGAAAGTGAGTTTTGCCGAGAAAGGCATGTGAACTCCCTTAGGTGTAATGAGTACTGCACCAACACCACGACCATTCATGTTAACAGCCCCATCAAACATCATAGTCCATTCTTCTTCCGGGTCAGGCCCTTCAGTGTGAACAGGCTCTTCATGATCTTTTGCTTTTATGAACATGATGTCTTCATCAGGGAAGTCAAATCTCATAGGCTGGTAATCATCAATAGGTTGCTCGGCAAGATATTCAGACAATACACTGCCCTTGATGGCTTTCTGAGACGTGTACTGGATGTCATATTCTGTGAGGATCATTTTCCATCTTGCAACCCGTCCGGTAAGTGCTGGCTTCTCAAATATGTACTTAACTGGGTCCATCTTTGAGATCAACAAAGTAGTGTGGGTCAACATATACTGTCTCAGTCGGCGAGCAGCCCACGCTAAAGCACAACAAGTTTTCTCGAGCAGTGAATAACGTTGTTCACAGTCGGTAAACTTTTTGCTCAGGTAGTATATTGCATACTCTTTTCGACCAGACTCATCATGCTGGCCCAGCACACACCCCATTGACTCTTCTAATACTGTCAAGTACATGATTAGAGGTCTTCCTTCGACTGGAGGCATAAGGATTGGAGGTTCTTGTAAGTATTCCTTGATCTTGTCAAAAGCCTTCTGGCAGTCTTCGTTCCACCTGACCGTCTGCTCTTTTCTCAACAATTTGAACAAGGGCTCACAGGTTGCTGTAAGGTGAGATATGAACCTTGAAATGTAGTTCAATCGACCTAAGAACCCTCGTACTTCCTTCTCTGTCTTCGGTGCAGGCATTTCTTGAATGGCTTTGACTTTATCAGGGTCAACTTCAATCCCTTTCTCACTTACAATAAATCCCAGCAGCTTACCAGATCGCACCCCGAACGTGCACTTGTTGGGGTTTAACTTCAATTGGTATTTCCTCAGACGCTTGAACAGCTTTAGCAGATTTACCAGGTGGTCTTCTTCAGTTAGGGACTTGGCAATCATGTCATCCACGTAACATTCTATTTCTTTATGGATCATATCGTGAAATAATGTTACCATAGCCCGTTGATATGTTGCACCAACATTCTTGAGCCCGAATGGCATTACCTTGTAGCAGAACGTGCCCCAGGGTGTGATGAAGGTTGTCTTTTCCATGTCTTCAGGAGACATCTTGATCTGATTGTATCCTGAAAATCCGTCCATGAAGGAGAATACCGAAAACTGAGCCGTGTTATCCACCAATACATCGATGTGAGGTAATGGGAAGTCATCTTTCGGGCTGGCTCTATTCAGATCCCGGTAGTCAACACACATCCTTACTTTGCCGTCTTTCTTAGGCACAGGTACAATATTAGCAACCCACGGCGGATAGCTAGTTACAGCAAGGAACCCGGCGTCCCACTGCTTCTGTACCTCTTCTTTGATTTTCATTGCCATATCTGGGCGAGTACGGCGCAGTTTCTGTTTAACCGGCGGACATTCTTCTCTTAAAGGCAGCTTGTGCACAACAATGTTGGTGTCCAAACCTGGCATATCTTGATAAGACCAAGCAAACACATCCACATACTCTTGAAGCAGGTCAACCAGTTGTCTCTTCACTGAGTCTTGTAAGCAGGCCCCGATTTTAACTTCTCTCACGTCTTCATCTGTACCAAGATTGATCGTCTCTACCTCCTCCTGATGAGGGGTGATAACCTTCTCCTCATGTCTCAACAATCTGGCTAGCTCTTCAGGAAGCTCATACTCTTCTTCAACCCCTTCATCAGCTTGATTGATTGGATTGTCAAAGTCATACGAAGTCATAGCCGTGTTGTTGTCGGTGCTGTCTGGAAGGCACACTCTGCAAGGGTTCAGTTTGTTCATTTTAGTGATTTGATTTTAATCTTGTTTAGAAAAGTGAAATAAAGTCGTCATTTTGAAAACATTGCCATTTATTTTTTGTACAAAAAGAAAAATGGAAAAACAGTGAACGGAAAAGAGAAAAGACTCATTTGCAAAAAGATGTCTGATATTTCATTGATTAATCTTGTTGCACAAAAAGTACAGATGCCCCGATTACAAAATGAGTCTTGTCATCTTGGGCAAGATGCAAGACTTTGATGCATGCTTATAAAATACAGGAAATAATAATTACTCTGTATGAGTAACTCTTATAATTTCCTGGGAAGACCAGTTTGAGATACTGCTTCCCGGGATCTTTGGACGGATCCAACTCTCCAGGTTGCGGTCGCCTTCATCCTCGTCTTCCAGATTGTTGACAGCATCAGGGGTGAGCATCCCCCCACTAACAAAGTTGGGCTCTTTTGCAACCTCTGCTTGATCTTGTTGAGTTGGTTTGTAACCCAACCCAAATCTATCCTCTTTCTTCTCCACCGGTAACAATTTGCCCCAGCCTTGGGCATTTCCTTCTTCAACAACCTTCCGGGCTTGTTGATATGATGTCATTGAGGTTCCAGGTACAACAGATGCTTCATTTATGTTCAAGGCTTCGAACCCTTGGCTCATTGTTTCATGGATCTCCCCATCCATCTCAATGTATTTATAGGTAGCCAGGTGGCTGACAAAAATATCCTCCTCTCCACAGATAGTAACAACTTGACCCTCCCACTCGAATTTTAACTTCTGGTGAAGGGTTGACGTCACGGCGCCAGCGGCGTGAATCCATGGCCTACCCAATAGACAGCTGTAGGCAGGCTGTATATCCATCACGTAGAAGGTCGTTTTGAAAGTTTGTGGGCCAATCGTTATAGGCAACTCAATTTCTCCCAGAACCGATCTCTTAGAACCATCAAAGGCTCTCACTACCAGGTTGCTGGGACGTAATGCCAATCCGTCATACTCTAGCTTCACAAGGGCTTTTTTAGGTAAGACATTGAGGGATGATCCTGTGTCTACCAGCACATGGGAAAGAACTGCACCTTTACATTCCATGGTAATGTGCAAAGCCTTGTTATGATTGCGGCCTTCCGTAGTCAAATCAGTGTTGGTGAACCCTAGTCCATGACTAGCATTAACATTTCCAACCACAGCTTCCAACTGATTGACGGTGATCTCTTCAGGCACATAAGCTGTGTGCAGGACTTTTAGTAGTGCATTCCGATGAGCTTCGGAGCACATAAGCAATGATAGAATTGAGATCTTGGAAGGCGTCTGATGAAGCTGATCCACTATTTTGTAATCACTTTTCTTGATGATTCTCATGAACTCATCAACTTCTTGATCAAAGGGTGCTTTCAAAGCTTCCTTAACAATCTGCTCTTCCTGCACCAAGCTTTTTCCTTTTGCCTTGGCAGCAGCTTCTGCTTCGGCAGTGGGTCTTTGAATTTGTGGAGCAAAGAGACGTCCGCTTCGAGTGAAGCCTCCGCCTCCTCCCACATTGTCTATTTGTGGTGCAGGGGTTGATGATTCAAAAGTGATTTTTTGTCCTTCGCAGTATAGATCAGAGCCGTAATGCCAGGGGATGGCATTACTGCTTTCATAAGGTACTGGCCCAGGCACTGTGATAGTGACTGGACTGATTGCAGCTGCGGAAGGGACTGTGATGGTCTGTGGATCATAGTATATTGTGACTGGTGCTCTGATGGGAGTAGCACTTTGTGAGTTGTAGGCAGAATCATTTTCGGGATCATAATAAATCGTAACTGTTGAGACATCTTCATGGTTTGTTGCTGATGTTGTAGGAGGCATTGTTGGAAGGATGGGTGTTGTTGTTGTAGGAGATTCAAAATGAAGTGGTGCTGAAGTTGTAGAAGGAATGTTTGTTGATATCTGGTCGGTTGAAATGACAGATGAAACATTTGTTGATGAAGCCGAAGAGTTGTCGGGAACAATGGTTGTCGTAGTTGTAGGAGATACTGGAATTGTTGCTGATGGGATTGCTGGATTGGTTGGAATTGATGTTGTAATTTGAAGCAGGCCACTCTGGATGAGACCATCTATGCCATCTCTCAAGTTATCACATCCATTCACTGAAATGTTGCAATAAGCACACCCTAGCTCGCATCCCGGGAAAATTTGACATTCAAGGAGTTGAGCTTTGATTTCTACCAACGGTGTCCGAATCTGACCCACACTGGTCATTAAATAAGACGGCTTGTCTTCTTCAATAGCATTGATTCTGGGACCTCCGTGGTTTGGAATAGGGTTCTTATTAACATTTGGTGGTGGTGCAAAATTCAGAGCCTTAGAGTCTACCAAGTCTTGTACCTTCATGTGCAAAGCTCTGCACTTTTCTGTACTGTGGCCAGGCGCATTTGAATGGAAAGCACATCTGGCGTTGGAGTCATAATTCCTGGGTAGACTATTAGGATCTGGAGGTGCCAACGTCCTTAGCTCAACTAGGTTGAGTTTCAGGAGTTGTGGCAATAATGTAGCATATGGCATAGGGATCGGATCGATCACCCTATTGGCCTGAGAAGGTCTCTGTTGGAATGGTCTTTGCTGATTGTTGTTGTTGTTGGTGTTGTTGTAGTTTCTCGGAGGATACTGAGTTTGTTGATGGTACTGAGGTTGTTGCTGATAGTTTTGTTGCGGTGGTTGATAAGTTGGTTGTGGATGAACTGGAGCGGGAATGGTGACTGCTACCACAGACCTGTGAACATATTGGGGTCTGCCCCTGTTTGTATGGATAGCATTGGTTTCACCAGTTCTTCTTGGGCCTGCAAAAGGCTTCCTTGTATTGCTGGATGAGCCGGCACCGTTGTCAGAGATTTGGCCCATTTTTAACAAGCTCTCAATTCTCTCTCCAGCTATAACAACATCTGCAAAGCTAGTGGAAGAGAAGGCAGCTAGCCTGTCAATGTATGTTCCTTGGAGGGTGTTCATAAACATATCTGCCATCTCCCTCTCTGACATAGGTGGCTGAACAGCAGCAACCAATTGCCTCCATCTCTGGGCATACTCTCGGAAACTTTCCCTTGATGATTGTGACATTCCCATTAGGAGGGTCCTGTTGGGTGCCATATCTAAGTTGTACTGATACTGTCTGATAAAGGCCTCTGCCAGGTCCTTCCAACACCTGACAGTTGCTCTTGTCAGATGAGAGTACCATTCTCTTGAAGCTCCCGTCAAGCTATCCTCAAAATAAAACATCCATAGCTTCTCGTCCATGGTATAGGCCTTCAGCCTCCCCAGAAATGATTGTAAATGGGTCCGGGGGCATGAAGTCCCGTTGTATTTCTCAAAACAAGGAGGCTTAAACTTATGGGGAATCCTGACCCCGTCTACCAAGCCCATGTCCATAACATCAAAACCCAAAGAGTTTTGAGACTCCAAGGATCTTAATTTCTCAGCTATCTCATCCAGCCTTCTGTCATAAGCTTCTTCCCCAGCACCCATTACTGTGAACTGATCCTCCTGGGGGTCTTCTTGCAGTACCCTGCCTGCAGTGGCAGTCCCTTGTACATTGGTAGGGATGTTGATCTCTGGATGAAGGTGGGGTCCAAATACAGGGGGGTTGACATGAGGTTGGACCCTCTCATTGTTGCTTGTGCCAGCAGTCCCTATATGGGGATCTTCTTGATTCTGCCTTTCCACCATTGCTCTCAATATTTCTTGGCTCTGAGCCATATTGTTCATCACTTCCATAAACTGCGTCATCTGAGTTCTCATTTCCAATCTTTCGTTTGCCATTTGGTTTCTGACCTCTGCAAGGTCCTGTTGTACCTGATCCATTTGTATGCCCGGAAGGTTGTTACGGGTTGGATATCGGTGTGGACGGTTGAGTGGAAATACCCGCCGTCGAGCAATAATTCCTGAATATCACAACAGAGTTAGCAACAATAAAACAAAAACCTACAAAACAAACAAAGGGTTAGCATGCAATGCAGTATGCTTATTTGTTTTCAAGGTATCCGGCTTGGCATTTAGTTTTGACCCTTCCAGACCCTTGAAGATGCTGTTGATGTTGCTTTTGAAGTAAACTTGGATGGAACAAACTGATACATATATTACAAGGAAGCAAATGATACATAATTTGTTCTGTACAAAACATGCCCTCTGAGGGGCCAAAATACATTACAAAACAATAAAAGTACATGGAATGAGAGCAACAACAAGAAAAAAGTCAAACATCAAGACCAAACTCATCCTCCTGAACTTCCTTGAGAAGTGCTTCAGTCACAGGATCAGCTGGACGCTCCGTGAGATTCCTAATAAGGAGATTCCGGGTAGTAACAGCTGCAGTTAGCTTCTTGTGTTGACTTTGGTCCTTTGACCTCTTCACTCCAGCTCTGATCTTCAGCTCTGAGATCTCCCTCTGGGCTGCTGCCAGGGCTTCTTGCTACTCTTTTGCACTAGCTTCCAGATGCTCTATCTTGTCTTGAGTCCTCTTATCTTCCAGAGTACGAGCTTCGGTGATCCTGACCCACCTAGCTTGACTCTCCTTCAGATACAAGTCTGTCCTGGCTTTCTGGAACTGGGCTTCCTTGCAAGCATTCTTCAGAATTTGTTCTCCAGCCCTAGACTTCTTGATGTAATCCTCAGACTTCTCAATTTTAGCCAGATGCTCTACTCTCAGCTTCTCTAACCTCTCAATGTCCAACCTACCATCACTCCTTTCCCGGAGGGTCTTCTGCAAAGCCTGAGTCAACTTCTCATTTCTCTCTTTCAGACCCTCAAACTCCTCCAAACTGACAGTGGCAGGGGGTGGGGCTGAAGATGATCCAGGCATATCCTCCATGGTAAAGGGCATTCCAGAAAATTGAGCCCTGGCATGGGACCACTCATGGTACTGTGCTGATGCTACATTGTTGCACTTCCCCAGAATGGTTACTCCCTTAGTTTGAACATTTTCCCAGGCCCAGGCTGCCTGCCTGACAATGGCTAGATTGGGCTTGTTCTCACAGTAAAGAGTCTCAGCCAAGTCTTGTGCCTTAGGAGTGTGGACCAGTGCATAGCCCAGTTGTCTTTTGAACAGTAGAGGGTTGTAATTAATGCAACCCTTAACTCCTATCAGGGGCACATTGGGAAATTGCCTACAGCTGGTAATGACATCCCTGCCCTTTGTGCTTTGAGTGCACCACCTGATGTCAGCTGAAGTCAGAGTAGCGAGTCTTTTAGCCCAGTTTCTCTGCTGATGAGGATTCAAAAATGCATCTGTCTTGGGCAAATGCTTGAGAAGCCAAGTATGGAACAAAGGAGCACAACACCTCACTAATCTTCCCCTCTGCTTTTCATTCCTCTGGTGCACTGAGTAGTAAAAATCCCCCAATAAAGTGGGCACTGGGTTCCTCAGGATGACAAGATGGATCGCATTCTTGCTAATGAATCGAGGCTCATCTGCAAATAATATAATCCCATATATGCTCAGGGCCAATAAAGCACAGACTGCTTTCCACTCCCCCAAAGAAGCTTTCAGGGTAGCTTGAGAGATCAAGAAATCCAGATGCAGGCCAGAGATTCCAGCCTTAGTAGTCATATGCTGCCCAATCAGAACTGGTTCCAGATGCAAAGCCTTTGCTACCTCTTCATTACCAGGAAAGACCATCTCAGGGTTGAAAGGGACTCCACCCCTGATAGGTATACCAACCAATGATGAGTATTCTTCCAATAAAGGGCCCAACTGAAAGTCCTGAAAAGTGAAACACCTCAGTGGGGGATCATAAAACTGAAGGCAAGTATGAATCAGGCTCCTCTGTGAAGGGTCCAAATCCATAACCACATCAAGTATGTCTCCATAGTGCTCCCTGAACAGTGGTATATGGTCTGGAGTGATCAGGGTCTGAATCCTCCTGATGTCAGCTAGCTCAGGCTGGAAAAAATGGTAGGAGATGTTACTCTTTTTAGGTGCCATGTTGTTGAAGAAGAGTTGAGACAGGTGCTGATGATAACACTGAAAGATGGGCCACTGATTGGCTGGTGCAGGTGACTGAAGCAGGTAGCTGATAACCGAAGCAGATGCTGATGAAGATAGGTCTATACTGATGATGGGGTCAGAACCAAGCCAAAAATGACAATGGATACCCTGAAAAACAAATAAACAAATGTCAAAATGATGCAATGAGGATGTATGCAAATGATATGCAAGGGTTTGTGACTGAGCTGGATCTGATCAAGTGCTCTGATATAGGTCCAGGTATGTTCAAGAAATCCAGATGGAGGTCTATAGGTCCAGTAACCAAGGTGGGGGACTCAAATAAAGAGCCACATGTCCAGGGTTTAGAATCACAAGAACTGTTCCAAGATGGAGTACTCTTAATCAAATCAAAGTAACAGGGTATGCTGAGGTCAAGGGTACCTGCAAACCTGTAAACAGCCCAACCCCCCTCACAGGTGGTGTTCTAAAACAAGGATCCTCAAACTTGGATCAGTTATGAGAAGTGTAAACACTTCTAACCCGGAGGTACAGTGTTTACAATAACCATAAAAGTTCCTCCTCTAATTCACCTCAGTTTCTGAAGGTCAAAACTAAAGGTCATCCAGACTTAGCAGGCTTCCCAGATAGCCCTAGTACTGTAGGAAATCTGCAACACAGAGTTCTCAAGAAGAAACCCATATCTGAACCGTGTTTCATATTCCCGCACCAGACCGAGATGGAATGGGAAAGAATATGAACCACTCTAGCCTAGGTGTCACTCAGGTCCCAGGTATAGGACCTCAACTCTTAATAGCACACCCACCCACCAAAGCAAACAAACAGATCCAGCCAGCAGCGCAGTATGACAATATGATATAATGCAAAGCTATAAAGAAAGCAGTAGGCAACTGTACATAAGGCAAAAATAAATACCAATATACAAACACAAATAAGAACATAACACCCCAGTAAACACAAATCAATCAAGCGCTAGGAGGAACCCAAAAAAAGAACCAGAAGCCCTGGTTGCAGTATAAGGTTCCCCAGCAGAGTCGCCAAGCTGTCGCTCCCGATAGATGGGACTGGCCCAAATAAAGGTACAGACGCGAACGGTCGGCGAAAGGGACAATGAGAACACACAGCCGTGAACTCACTGGAGATGAATAGAGTCGCCAGCTAGGCATTTTTATCCCGGAGGAAAGGCAATGCTGCATAGGCCTAGAAAGACATGGATAAGACGGTTGCGAACCAGAGAGACTGAGAAAGGGGGTTGGTTACAACCTGGGAAGGTATTAGCACCCAGATTGTCCGCCGTACTCGACGGGATCCACGCTTAAAATATTTGTGTTTTAAAGGGGTAGTGTCAGTGCAATCTGTGTATAAAAGAGCTGGAAAAGGATGTACAGGTGTCAGTGTAAGAGAAGTGAAGTGTATAAATGATGTGTCAGTGTAGGAGTAAAGATGAAATGCTCATGATCATGAGGCTTAAAAGGATGAAACTGGAAAGAGGGGGAATATACAGAGACTTTTGTTCGATAACTGTTAAGTTATGCCTACGTATCCTCTCGTGCAATGAGGAAGTCAGAACACCGTAGTTCGACCCAAAGAGACTGAAAGATAAATTTACTTGTGAACTTCTTACTTGCCTATGCTCAAGTGTATGACCTGTCTGGCTCAGGTGCAAACTGTCTTGCATTAGACGGAAGAAGCGAGCTCTCGTTTATGAGTGAGTGAGATGAGAAAAGAATCCCGAAGGAGACGATTATTGTTTGTTTTTTGAATTTTCAGTCTTTTATTGCTTTTTGAAGTTTGTCATAAGTTAGTGAGCTTAAGCCTAAACCAATGGATTTAGTAAACTCATCACATCTTCCCTCCGATTAGGGGTAATGAGAATACCTTAAGTGTGAAGTCAGCTTCTCACACTTAATCACCTTTGATGTAGGATTAAGATCATTAACCTACTTGTGATTATTTAAATGTTTTTGGTGTTTTTGTTTAGTGTTAAGTAATGAGGTTAAGCCATAATCAAGGATTAAACAGACTCATTACACCATCCTAATAGAAGGATAATAGATGAGAATGTTTAAGCTGAGGAAAGCTCCTCAACTTAATCCATGATTAGGGATTAAACTCATGACAAAACAAGCCTTTGATTAAGTGGATTTTATTAAATGGTGAGATGAAGAAGTGATTTTTAAGGTTTGTAAGACAACTTGAGGGGGACTTGTCCATTAACACTAGGGTTAGTCCTTCTTAACCAATTAAGGAAGAATTAGAACCCTAATGCAAGGCCCAAGTTACAAGTGTGATGTCTTGATGATTATTAAGTGAATTGATTAAGGTATTTAAACACATTAAGGGTTTAACACTTAGGATTAAAGTTATACACTCCATCCTAATAGAAGGATGCAGGCATAAGCTTAATCACAAAGCCTTAAAGCCTTTAGGGTTTAGTCCCTGATTATGAGATGAGAAGAGATGACTCAATGAGACACAAAGGTAAAAGCTAAATGGGGGGACTAATCAAAACCCTAATCATTTTCATGCTTGGTTGTTCCTAAGGTTTGTGAAGTTTACAAGAGAAACCTTCAATGGAACCACCAGGAGGCAGAAGAAAGGATCAGGAGAAGCAAAGTAACTTGCTTCATTCAAGAAGTCAAGTCACTTGAAGAAAGAAAGTGGGAAAAAGAAGAATGAGCAAGCTCAAACTCAAACACATACAAAAATGCAGCAAGGATGCATAAAAGAGATGAAGAGAAGTTATGAGAAGTGAAGGCAAATTCACTTCTCAAAGTCACTTACCACCTGAAAAGTTAGAAAAGAAAATGCAATGCAATGCAAAATGAGATGAAATGGTATGATGAAAAACCAAACCAGAAGCATATACATGATGTTAATAATGCTATGAGATGCTACAAACATGAAACAACACATGGGGATGATCATGCAAGCTTATGAATGCAAATGAAGCAGGTTAAGACACATGAACATACATGAAAAGTTATGAGATGCATATGGCATACATCATGGCAAATGAAAGATGCAATGATCAAACATGCTTTCAATATGTCTTATGATGTTAAATGAATCACATGGATGCATAAAATATCATGGTAAGTCAAGGCATGAATGCAAATGCAAGATGGATGCATATGAAAGCCCAAATTAGGGTTTATGAACAATACAACAAACAAAAACCAAAATCAGAAGCAAACAACATTACAAAAAATTGAAAATGCACTCAAAGGATCCCTAAACCTATAATAACTCACTGCCCAAAGGAGAGGTCTCAACTCTTAACCTAATTCAAGATATGATTTTTCTAAGTTTTCTAGGGTTTTAGGGTTCCTTAACAAGAAAATTGCCAAACAAATTGAAAATGAAAGATCAAATCATGGCCATTTAATCTCACAAACTACATGCTAAACACAATTCAATGCAAAAAGAATCAAGGTCCAACTCTTTAGGGTTAGGCAGAAATGATTTTTGGAAGTTTGGATCAAAATAATGCATAAAAATGATTTTAATTCCATGAAAAATTCTCAAAATGCATCAAGATCAAAAAATAAATTTGGTTTGAGGGTTGGACAATGTTTCTAAATGTTTTTAAAGGTTTCATGAATTTTTTTGGTGATTTTTAAATACCTAAAAGTATTTTTAATTAATTAATTCTCATTAATTAATTAAAAAGAAACTTTTAAATATTTAAAAATACTTTTTTAATGCTAAAAATAAAAATATTTTTGTGTTCTGAAATTAAATAATAACTTGTACAAAAAATTTCAGATTTTTTAAAGTATTTTTGCTATTTTAAATAAATTATGGAAAACAAATGAAATAATATGAAAATAAAATTGAAATTAAATGGAAAAAAGAGAAAGTCAGCCAATCTAATGGCTGAGATTCAAACCCAGGGACGCGGGAGCTGACCACGCGCGCAAACGGACGGACCAAATTCAAACTGGCTTAATTACACTTAACCCTAATTAAACAAACCCTAATTACTTTCAGACGACCGGAACACTGTTCCGGTCGTCTTCTCCGGCTAGGTCAACTCTCAATCTCTCTCAATACGCCATGAAAACATGCCAAACTCTCCAGAATCAAAGCTTAACTCATTCTAAACAAGATTCAAGCAACAAAAATCATTTATTTCAACACACAAACAAGATTCGAATCAAACATCAAAAACTGTCAAAATTTCAGAAACATCATACAACCTCATTTCTTCATCTTTTTCAAAAGTAACAAGTTCAGTGTGATCAGTGAAGCATGCTTTATCATCTAGAAACTTAAAAAGCAAGTTCTGGAAAAAAAGTTCATGAAGCTACCTGAGATTGAGCTTTCGATTCAGGAGCTTTCTGGATGGTTCTTTGGCTCAAACAGGTCCCAATGATCCTCCTTTGAAGCTTTTGACACTTGGTTGGAGTTTATGTAGCCTCTAGAGATAGTTGGCAGAAGCTCAGGCCAAGGGAGTGTGAAAATCGTATTTTTGTTTCAAGGGGTTTCAGGCCATGGTGATGGGTGGTTTATGATCAGTGAGGGGAGTAGAGATTGTTTGTGAAGTTTGTTTTTGTGTTTTAGGCTTGTGGAGAGAGATTCGAAGGAAAATGCAAGTTGGAGAGAGTTTGTGAATGCTGAGTTGTGATGTGTTTCAGCCTTGCTTCTTGTGTGAAATGGCTGGCATTTGATCCACATAAACAAATCTTATTGGTCAGATGACATGACATGTGCTTTATTGATTGGTATGGTGCCTTTTGCAAATTGTCAACTTTGTGTAAGGAGGGGCATGGGTCATGTTTCAGCCAAGTACAAAGGGTGTGGGCTGCGCAGCAAGGTGAGGGAGAAAGGCTAGGATTGGTCAGCAGGCTAGGCAGCAAGTGGGTGAGATGTTATCATTGGTTTTGCAACTTGGTTCCTTTTAGTTCTCATGGAAAAAATCTTGCTTCACAAACCATGCAAACATGTGATTCCTTTGGTTCAATCTGAACTTTAAGACTTGTGTTATGTTGGTATAAGGATTAGACATCAATTAAGAGTCACAAATGCCTTTGGTACAAGATTTTGCAAACTTCTCATTTGGTGCATAACTTGAAATTTAGTGATTTTTGCCAACTTTGATGAACCATAACTTTTGATCCAAAATGAATTAGGTCATGTTCTTGTACTTTTTGAAAAGGGAAAGATCCAATCTACAACTTTCATGACCAAAGTTTTTCCATTTGAAGCATTTTTGGATCAAAAAGTAAGGGTTGAAAAAGTTGCATAAAGTGACATTTCATTAAAAGTCAACCTTGCCCAAAAAAGTCAACTTTGCAAAAACTTGTAATTCTTGAATTTTGTGAACTTCTAACTTCTTCCATGATCAAATAAAGATCATATGCACTCAAAATGATGAAGATCATCCCTTGGTTGGGTCATTGGGGGCCTCAGATGCCCTAATTTTGCACTGACTTGCTTGAAAAGTCAACTCTTGATCAGATGACTTCCCCATGGAATTTCTTCATGAAAATTGATATGCATACTCCCTATACCATATAGAGACCAATAGAAACAAGAATGACCAAAAAATTTGGAGTTATGGCCTTTGAAACCAAAACCCTAATTTTAGGTCATCTGTGCAGCTAAAGCATGGCTCTGCTTCCATACCAATCCCAGTTCTTGTGATTCTTTGGCATTCTTGACTTTGAGAGGATATAATATGATGCTTGAACACACATAGACCCCTTTGAAGTGGTTGATGACCCTTGGAGTGGCTCAAGAGGCTCTTGGATTGCTCAGATCACAAACCCTAGATGCAGATGACTTAGAACCAATGCAAAGACTCAAAATTGTGGTATGAGATGTTATGATTGTGTTTATGCATATGAAATGATCACAAGCCATGGTGTGAATGGGTGAGGGCAAATTTGGGGTGTTTACACCCCAGTACGAGTCTTGAAGTGATCACCTCTGACTGATTGTGCTTTGAAGAAAACACCCATACCAATTGTCCTTTGAAAGATTGGATCTCGAACTAACTGCCCCAGTTTGGCGACGTGATTGCCCCAGATTGGTTGGCTCTTTGAGAGATTTGAATCTCGAAGTGATTGCCCCAGTTTGGCTGAACTTTGGAGAGATTGCTTGACGTGATTGCCCCAGATTAGTTGGCTTTTTGAGAGATTTGAATCTCGAAGTGATTGCCCCAGTTTGGCTGAACTTTGGAGAGATTACTTGACGTGATTGCCCCAGATTAGTTGGCTCTTACCACAACTATCGGGAAAGTCTCCACTCAATGGAGTTTCTTAAAAAGTGCACCTCGACAGATTGTCCTTCGGAAGTTTCAGACTTCTCAACTTGGCAAGATTAAGCTTCTGGACTGAAGTTTCGTATGTGAATTTTTATGATGCCCAACAAATATATGCAGGCAGAAAATGTTTATTCTAAGAATGAAAATTCTAATGCAACACACATGTTTATTTTGAAGTTTTACTGAAAAAGATGTCGCCAACCTTTGTGATTGAATCACTAGTTAAGATACGACATTGATTTTTGATGAACGAAAGCATGCACATGCAACACCAACAAAGAACTTTTAGCACAACTCATAGGAGTCAAGAACGCGATCTTGTGGTAGTACGCTCTCAAAAATAAACCTGTTTCAGTTAGGACTTTTAAGGGTTGTATTGTGGTCTGGTTCACGGTTATAGAAACAAAAGATATAGGCTCGAAGTTTATTTGTACCCACCCGTCTTCGTGATGTTCTCCATTCCTATGTTCAGCTAGCTTTCACAAGCGCTCACCTCTCAAAAAGGGTTTTGTGATGGTTGAGGAACCAATTACGCTAACGGTTTAAGCACCAATTAGGTTGTCATTTGGAGTCAGTCACCCCTCTTATCTTTGGTGTCTGTGCCACACGACTTTGTTCTTGTTTTAAGGATCTTTCTTGTGTAATCCTTTACGTCTTTTGCTTTTGCATTATTTTTCTTATCCCTAACTTTTGCCTGGACTGATTCTTGTGAATCTTTGATTGTGAAGTCCAGCGGGATGCCCTAATTTTTGCCTAAGTCGCTTGTTTTCAAGTTTCGACTTAGCGGGCTTCTTCTTTTCTTTTTTCTTTTTGCATTTTGAACAAGTCACGTGACACTGTTTGTCTTGATTGCTTTGCGAGGGTTGTGACTGCCTCATTCTTTGGTCGACGAAGGATAACCCTTGTGGTTTTCAATCTTTGGACCTTTTGACTTGGACGACCATTGTGGTTTCGGGTCTTTGGACCTTTTGATTTGGTAAAACGAAAGGTAACGGATCCTCAGATGTACACTCCTTTTTAAAATTTGAATGCTCGGTCAAACTAACTGACGCCTACCCTGCCCCTGGGTTAAGTGCAAAGGTTTTTTCATGCAAAAAATAAACTTCTACTTCAAGGCTCAAATGGGTTGGCGAGGGTCTATCTCCCTTATATCTCCGGTGTTTAGGATTTGAAGCAATGCCTGTACATCGTCAACAGGGTCTTCTTCAAAAGCACACAATTAGAGATTTTTGCGTTTTCAGTTCGTCATCCTCTCTGATAGAGTTTAAGCACGACAGTTGGTATTGCGATGCACATACACAAAATCATGAGTGAATACGAATGGATTACTTCAAGAAAAACATGTGCATTTTATTATGGTTATCATTCAAAAACAAATAAGTTTCATGCATGCATACAAATGTTTAAACAAATAATATAAACTACAAATGAAAATGCAGTAAAGAAGCTGAACATTGCCGTCATTGAGGAGACTTGACTCCGTCTGGACTTATTGCTTTTGAAGATGCCCTTGCAAACTAGGATGCCAATTTGATGAGGAGATTTCAATATGAGAGAAGACCTTCTGGCATGATGACCTTTGAGTCGATCAAATTTTGCACTTTGTCTTCACCTTTGCCTCTGAAAGACTTGCAATCTTCAATTAAAAGGCTAGGTGCCTCAGAATGGTAATCATACTTGGCATTGAAACCCCAAAGGAAGCTTTGTCGGAGATGATCCTGATGCAACTAGATCAACCAGTTCGAATTTGAGTAAATGAGGAAACTTGTTGCATGTACGACATCATAATATGATCAAACTTCTTATGATCTGCCCGCTGGACTCTCTTGGGAAGCTGAAATTGGATGCCGACAAATGACGTCTGGAGGGAAGAGGTTGATAAATGAAGTTGATAAATAAAGTTGCTCGGGAAGATCTCATGTGATCTCCTGCCTACGTATCTCCATTGACCAATGGAGAATCAGAGCAGCGTAGTTCCCCTCACTAGGGATGAAAATAGCTTCGTTCAGAATTTCCATAACCAAGATCATCTGAGTCTTCATCTGGTTGACTTCCTATTTCAGCAGTTTCTGGTTCTGAAATAAAGCTTATACCTCTGCCCTGAATTGCCTCAACTGGGTCTTCGTTCGATTACCTCCGCCCGGAGTTGCTTCAAATATATACTTTGATGACTGTGATTCAAGTTGTCCATTCTGATGAGAAATCAAGTCAGGAATAGAAATTGTCTCTGAATACCTGTCAAGAATGCAAAGATGTATGCAAATGCCATGTTCAATTATTTCTGAGGAATCTATCTGCTTTGATTCAAGTTTTGATACAGAAAAATCCAACAGCATGATTCAGATATGTGATCCTCGGAAATAACTGAACATGTGTGCAGAAATACTATGATGTCATGTATGCAACAGGCATGTGATCAATGATCTGATGTTGGTGCCGGTGTTGAGCAATGAGTCAAGTGTCTGAATAGAACCCTAATAGTATCACCATCTCTGTATAGAACCCTATAACTGAGAACCCAATAACTGTAGAACTGGATCACATAATTGAACAATCACTGATGGTGTTGAAGTTGAACAACGAGCCAAGTGTCTGTGGAGAGTCATAATAACAGTCACAATATCTGGGTCACCATGGTAATCACAGTAACAATCTCTCTGAATAGAAATCCCAGATCTCAGAATCAAAGAACCATAGAACACTGAACAATACTGGCAAAATGGGTATGTTGAAGTTTAGGGTTCCTGCAAACCTGTAAACCCCTCCCAATCTCACGGGTGTGCTACTCGGGTCAACATCACGGACTCTCAAAGCCGAATAGCAATAATACGTTCACCATTTCCGAGAAATGGCTCATGACCAAATCAGGGAATCGGTTTGGCATTATGTACTACTCAGGGAGGCCTCAACTGAGTCCAAGGAAACAAGCATCCCTCACAAGTCTCCAGCTTCAAGCACTGAATCGAGAAACAATAGTACATTCATCCCGAAGGGTACAATACTACCGTCATACGAACAGTTTGCTTTAACTGAATTCCTATGAGAGAACCATGCCATCCTATGCGAGTTCCCAATGGACCCTCGGATGCGAGTGGGTTTGCCAACAAATGTGGTCTGCCACTGTCATCACTGGAGAGGGGTGTTCCCATCAAGGTCCTCGAAGATCGGTCACCAGATGCACATAACTATCAAGGTTGTACCCTGAAGTGAGGTAATCCCCACACATAATAGTTCCAAGACGGTCGCAATCTGGGTGTGGAACACATCGCCACCCATCATGGTGAGATACCATGGGAGTACAATGTCTGTCCATGCTAATCCTATAGTGCACTCAAGCCGGGTATTTGGCTTATCTCACAGTAACTCCCATCCCATAGAAAAAATGAAAACCAGCACATCCAGACAGTCCAGTATAATATGATGCATGGAAAACAAAATACTGAAAGCGATAAATAAATGCGATAAAGTAAAGCTGTAAAGTAAAACTGTAAATAAAACAGTAAAGCTAAACTAAAGCACTCAACATCAAACAGATAAACACCCAAAGAAACAAAACCAAACAGGCGCTAGGATTGACTCTACAAGGGAAACCGGAAGAATCAGGTGCTTCCCCAGCAGAGTCGCCAGCTGTCGCTCCCGGGATTTTCATCCTAGTACAAACGCGAAAGTGGCGCGGAAAGGTTAGAGTCTCCAGCCAAACATTTTTATCCCGAATGAATGGGAAAGGTAATGTTGCACAAACCTGAGGAAAAAGGAAAGGACAAGGTCCTGCGAACCAAAGATCTGAGTTCGGGAGTCGGTTACGAATTGAGAAGGTATTAGCACCCCAATTCGTCCGTCGTACCCGACGGGATCCACGCTTGCTTGCTTTATTTCAAAGGGTGAGAAAAATATGATTGCTGCTGAATAAGAACTGCTAACTGGAATGGGAATGAGAAATGAGAAAGGAACTGAATAAGAGAATGAGAATAAAAGGGGAAATGTAGGGAAAATAAAGAATGTGCTCGAACGGGCCCTACCCCGCTGCCTACGTACCTCATCGGGATAATGAGGATCAGAGTCGACGTAGTTCGCCTAACCTAGGCGGGAACTATTTGTTTGTGTTTTTTTACAGCTGGAACTGCGTATGTCTATGCTCAGGTGTTGCAGGCTCGTCTGGTACGAGTGCGTTTACCGTCTTGCATGTGTGACAAGTTGTCGCGAGTTCGCGTTGTGAGTGAATGAGATGAGAAGAGAAGTTCCCGCAGGATAGTCGCTTGTTATTTGTTTTTGGTCTTTTAAGAGAAGTATTTTGAATTTGTTTGTGAACATACTCATACTAAGACCTATCCATCGCGGTGAGTATTTACACCTCGCCCCGAAACAGGACGCGTATAAACACTCCGCAACAAAGTCTCGTGTCGTACAAGATTATTCGGTTTTTATTAAGTGTTTTATTGTTTTTCTTTATGAGATGAGAAAGAATGACTCAAGTTGGAAAAGGAAAAATATAATGGGAACTAAGACACACCCTAATTTTTATTGATTTATTTACAAGGGAGATCCTATGGTTAATGAGGTATTCTAATCCTAAGAAAGAAAAGGAAAAAAAGAAGAAAAAGAGAATTAGAACTCAACTTACTTCCTAAGGAAGTTAAGTTGTCTCTAAAGAAAGGGAAAGCCTAAAGCAAGGCACAAAATGCTAAGACAAACATAATTAAAATGCATAAGAGATAGGAATGAAGTAATGCTTACCTCAATCTTCCCCCCTACAAAACAAAAGTTAGCATGACAATGCATATTGAAAGTAAAATAAAAGCATGAAAGCGATTAAGTACCATAAACGTCCTAGAATGGAACTAGGATTCAAAATAATACCTAAGTCTAATGATGAAGGTACCTAAAGGTTACATGAATTCTAAAGTCAGTAGCTACATGATATAGGTCCCTAAGTATGCTAGGATACCTCACAAGATCAAACTATGTCAAACTATGTACAAAAAGTTCACCTAAGTTCACATAAATGCAAATTAGGGTTTATGGATGAAGTATGAATGCATATGGCTTATAAGCATGAATTAATACATGAAATGAACTTCAAAGTCAGTAATGAATGCTTATGAAGATAGATGAATGAATATACAATCATGGATGCAATGGATTAGGCATATGGAGCAATGAGAATAAGATATGAGAAGAAATGGAACAAACATCGCATAAGATCGCAAATGATGCAAACTAAGGAAGAATGGCATGTGAATATGCATGAAATGATTATGGGTCAGTAGCATACAAGGTATTATATGCAATTATAATGCATGGATAGGCATTAATGATTCCCACATAATTCAAGTTATTATTTAGAGGAGATGAGAATCTATTTTAGGTTAAAGTTAATTCACATAAGTATGCACTTTAAAGCACCAAAACAAACCAAATGAGTATGGTTCAAAAAGATGACCTATTACTGGAATTGAAGACATAAAAATGACCTATAATCAACTCCTAAAAGCTACCAAAAATCCCCTCAAGCAAATGGCATGAATGCCTTCTTAACATTTAGGTTATGCGACACATAAACACATGAATCAACCTAGGATCTAGGTGACATGGAAAAATAGCAAAAAGCCTTTAAAAATTATGAAATTAAATCCCTGGAATGATATAGTCATTATATTACATGGTTAAAAAGGATTCCTCAAAATTATGCACCAAAGTGCCAAAACAATTCCTTGACTAGCAAGGTAACAAATCGTGATCATCGAAAAACAACTCCACAAAGTGGATCAAAAAGGGCATCTAAAATTATGAAATAAATGCCTAAAGAGCATCAAAATGTCACAAATTACAGTAATTAATCATACACAAAAAATAGGTCTCACACCTATGGGGAAAAAACGATTTCGGTCCCTTATGCCAAAACCTTCCTTTTTGGGACAGCTTGTGATCTAAAATCCAAATAAAATATTGAAACCACCCAAATCTGGAAAAACAAAATATGACAAATTAATTAAGAGGATAAGGATCACTCATGAATTTTTCCAGAATTTTATCACACCTAAAAATATTTTTAATAATTGCGACGAAACGGGCAAAAACGATATTTTAAGGGAAAGTGAAAGGAATCGAATTCTCTAATCCGTAACCTAATACCTAAACTCCGAAATCGACACATATCAATATATATCACAAATAAATCCAATGCCTCAGGTGGGAGGGCTCAATATTCACCTTAAGTTATATGATCCTAAGTCGCATACAACTTGAATGATGCATTAAAGTAGAGAATCGAGATTACTTACTTGGTCGAAGTGTCGATTCTTTCACATAAAAGAAATCCAAAAAAACTTCAAGCCAAGCCTTGTAATCTCCCATGAGCAAAATAAATGCTCATCTTCCATAATTGCTTTGTGAAGATTCCCCATAATCGAAACAAAAACAACGACACAAAATATCATTTGAATCCAAAGGTATCCCACAAATAAAGTGGAATACCAACCAAACGACCTTCGTTAAGATCTTTGCGAGAACCTTGCATGAACTCAACAAACGCATTAGAAACCAAAAAGAGGTGCAACCGGAAGTTGCACCTATGCCTCACAACTCCAAATCAAGTAGAAATATGAATATACGAGTCATGGACATGAATTGAAATTTACGTTTCAACACGGGGCAACACTTATGCTCTAACATAAACAACATGCAAACTCAAACCGGAATCGAACAAATTTACATGCAATGAATGGCAAATGATCAACAAACATAATTACAAGTCAAAATAAGATCAATGCATCAAAATCGCACCAAACCGAACTTAAAAAGCTTTAAAGCGAAAAAAACGCGTCAAAAATCACCGACTCGGAATTGAACGAAAATCGCATGGTAACTTGCAAACGTGCCAACGGATTCAAATATGCAATCGTATTTTGAAAATTCCGCTCGGAAGTGATACTTTTTGGCCGATTTTATCGGCTGGCAGCAGCGAAATAGCCGGAAAAAATTGTCCGAAATCGACTAAAAAGTTTACCAATGGCTCCGGAATAATCAACAAAGTCAATTTACACTATTCACATTCGCGAAAACGCGCTACGGTTAGGAAGTTACGACCAAAACATATTCTCGACACGCGATACATTAACAACATCAACAATTAAGCCTCAACCTATCCTATTTCAAATTTGCACATTGAAACAAGCATGAATTTAAAAGTCAAGCACTTCAATCAATATCAAGTCACAATAATTAACTCTCTTAAGAATTTTATCAAACATCTAACATGCATCGATTATTCTATGTCAATTTTAACAATCATTTTCAATTATGCACAACAACAATTATTAGGATCAATTAATCAAGCATCAATCAACAACCACATCAAGAATCAATGCACATAATCTCCACAATATTAATTCAACTTCAAAATTCAATTCAAGAAACAATTCAACAATTATTCATGAATTAAAGTTTAAGAAGCTTACCGAATGAAAAATCGATGAAGAAATTGTGAATCCGAAGGAAGTGAGACGCGATCATGAACGGAGGAGAGGAGGAGAGGCCGTGCGGCTGCCGGCGGCGGAAGATGGTGGTCTTACGGTGGTGAAGTTGACCGGAGGTGGTGTTTCGTGGCGGCTCGGCTACCGGAAGCTTGATCGGAATTGTTGTGTTCTTGAGTTCTTGATGAAGTTGTTGTTGTGTTCTTGAGAAAGAGTTGAGAGAATGAACTTTGATCCTTTAGAAAGAGTTTGTGAAAATTTTTGGTGTTTGTAAATTATGATTGAAGTTATGAGACAAATTGTGGGTCAAAAGAATATATAGTGGAGTGTAAAATGAAAGGCAAAAGGTGGAATTTCGGCTTAAGTGAAAATAACAATATCTTCGGCAAGAAATTTTGACTCTGAGCCTTCCACAATATCGTTCGCCTCTGAATCACGGTTGCAACACAAAAAGAACGGACGTCGTACGATCAAAATTGAGTGCGATCGATACGTTTAAGCTGCAAGACGTCACTGAATAAGTTGTTTTTTTCCGGCTTATTTGGTATCCGCTACTCGAAAATGTGACGAGGCCAACCTCTTCGGAGCATAATCTCGACTCGACTTTGTCAGCAAAGTTGTAGATCTATGAGTCAGTGACCTGGTGTTAAAATCTAAGCTCAACCGGACAAACGACGAGGGAGATATGAATTTTCTCGTGAAACCACTTTCAGCCTTTTCTTCGGTTCAACACTTCAGTTTTGTGAAATAAACCAAAACGACAATCTTTGGAGCACCGTTAAAACTCGCGTTTGTGTTTGAACTTGAAGAGGATAAAATTTGTGAACCAACGCTTCAAGAACGGGTGAAATCCGATGAAAATTGACCGAGTTATGAATTTTACAAAATCTGACAGACAGTGCACTGCATCAAAGAACCTTACTGATAATTCGCATTTTCGAGATCCTTCCGCTCGGACCTAACCCAAACTGAATTCACATAATGAAGATAACATCTAAACGGAATTTTAGGCACCGAAACGACATCAATTCGATGAACGAGCCAAGAGTTATGAATTTTTTAGTGTTCAAAACTCACCGGTTCATCACTGTTTTTCACTATGTCGACTCTAAAGACTCGCACATTCTGAGATATTCTTCAAAGAATTAGTTCTCGGCCAAAATCCAAAAGTTGGAAAGGATATCAAGACGGAACTTTTGGCATATGAATCTCTCAGACATGTTGACCCAATCAGAAGTTACGAACTCTTGAATACCGCTAGCACAGTTAATCGGCGAAACCGAAATTTCAAAAACAAATAATTCCCGCCATTTTCCTTGATGAATTGGCCTCCGAGCCAAACACATAAGTTGTAGAGAATACCGAAACAGTCTAAACTATAGAGTTTCAATCCAAAATGAGTTTCCGAGCATAAGTTACAACTTTTGCAAACTGCACCATAAAACTGATATTCTGCTTAAACTCCTTTGAATCAACCGAGAACTTTTGGTTTCTTCTAAGATTCTTGTGCACGTTTCGCATGAAAAAATAAAGGCCAGTCGCAACTTGTGAAAGCTCAAATGGAGATGTATATTCATGTATGTTTATGATGCAATTGTGATCTAAATGCAATGCAATGTATGAAAGGATATGCTAAATGGCATGAAAATGAGAGGGCAAATTTTGAGGTATTACAAAGCCAAGCCCAAAAATGCTTCATTTGGAAGGTATGAGCTAAGACATTATAGGTCCTTTTAAAAGTCAACAAAAAGTCAACAACTTCCAAAGAGCATAACTTGAGAATGGTAAAAGATATGGACATGAGACCAAAGAGGTTGGTTAGAGGACTCTTTAAGCTTTCCAAAATGTCCAAGAACACCTTCATAGCATTAAAATTGAAGGATTTGTGCCCTTGCAAATTTGGGAAATTTTTGGGAAGTTTATGAAGCAAATAAGGCCTTAAAACCAATTTTTGCTAAATGAGCCCACTAAATTGTCATCCAATCTTTACAATATCACCAAGCACGACCCAACCCACACCTTTCTAATTTTTTACATTTTATTTAATATTTATTTGAATTTTATTCATTAAAATACAAATTAAATTAAAATAAAATATGAAAGTCATATATTTGAAAGAGATTTTGATTCTAGAAGGTCTTAATGTTCATTTAAAGGTGATTGGTACCATATAACTTCAGATCATATAAATATAGTAAGGTAAGATCAAAGAAATTCAAGTTTTAATGACAAATCTTTTTCAATCTCATAAGGTCCAAAAGTCCAAAGGATTGGTTGGTTTCTTGACCTAATTTCATTATATGATATATATACAACATTAAGTCAAGCCTTGGACACGGATTCACAGCCTCAAGGACAAGCTTCAAACTTCAAAATTCATCAAAGAAATTGAAATTCGGATTTTGAAATTTTGTGGCTTTTCAGGTGAACTAAGGGCACCAATCCCTTCCTTGATGATCATTGAACATCATTGCATCATTCACATCATCTCTAACACCATGAATTGCTCAAACCGAATCGGTTTTATGTCACATATAACTTGTTTTCGATTCCATTAATTCGTGTACTATTTGTTGATTTTGACCTTCTAATTTGATTTGTTTTGATGTGGTGAAGCTTTCTGGACAATTGAATTGGAGTTTCATGGACTGAATCGAATTATGCCATAGTTAGGGTTTACGGACCTCACTTAGGGTTTTACGATTTACTATATATAAATGAGTTTAGAGGACATGGTTATATTGTATGGACCTCAAGGATTGCATTGCACTAACTAATTAAAAGAAATTTTGCTGTTTGATTGGTATTTGAGAAATCGCAGGTTATCATACGCAGGAAAATTCGCAAGTAGCTTCGCAGGGAAATTCGCAGGTAAACCTACGAATTCAAGGAAGAAGACGATCCTTTTGGCGCGGTTGAAAGATTTGAATTTTCATTTAGCCTCATAAACAATTGGTGTTGTTATAATATCAAAACGATCACGTAGCTTAGCTGGTTTTGGATAGGTGCCTTTGAGGCCAATGACCAGGGTTCGATCCCTAGGTTGTTCATTTTTTGCTCAAAATTCCTTTGTTTTAATAGGTTTATTATATTATTGTTAAAGCTCATCCTATGGACACGCTGCGCATGCAGCTCAGTTGGTTGGATGCTGGTGATGGAGGATGGGAGACCTTGGTTCAACCCCAGGCTCCAGCAGGTAAGTTTTATCTTCTTTTTTTTATTTATTATTTCACTATTTTTATATGTTTTAATATAATTAATATTATTAATATTATTTAAACATAATTAACATTATTAATATTATTTAAACTTTTTTCTAACAAATAAAGATCATTGATTTTCTTTATAATTTTTTAATTCAAATTTTATGTTTCTAAAATATTTGTAAATAAATTGATTAATATTTTAAATAGGTAAACCCTAATTTTATTTTCTAAAATATGTAACCCTAATTTTTAAAAACCCTAATTTCTAAAACCCTAATTTTATCTAACCCTAACCCTAATTCTTGTTAACTTTAATGTTTTTATAATCTAATTATTATTATAATTGTTTATTATTATTCTAATTACTTTATTTTCTTCTTAAAAATTCTTCAAAATTATTTGTTTAATTTAAAAATATTCTCTTAAATTATATACATTTTTGTTTATTTGTGCTAACCTCTTCCTCTTATAATTATGTTATTATTAATTGTTTAATTATAATTTCTCTATATATTTATTATTCATATTATAATGTAACTGCAAAAGCCTTGTAATAGTTGTAGGTTTATTTTTGTCTTCATTTTATTATTCATAAATATTTATATTGCCATGGTTAGTAACTATAGGGAGTGATAACATGTTTGTGCTTTAAAATTAATTTAGAATCACTAATTTAATAAGATAAATATATGAATATGGACACTCACACACGTAAGTCGATCTTTGATCACCATCTCTCACTTTCTAAGGTTATCCCTCATGTTGCCTAAATCAAAAGGTCAAGTAAGGTGTCTAAAAAGAAAAGTCCCTTCTCATGAAATATCATCAAGTCCCTTTTAAGATTATAAGATCAAGTCCCTTCGACGTTGCCTACGATATGATCTTGTCCCTTTGAATAAAAGATGATAAGTCCCATCGTATTGCTAAGACACCTTACAGTTGCCTAAACACGGATGTCCCTTCATATGTCCCTTACAATATCCAAGGTAATGACTACCTATTCCTTAATAATAGAGATAGTCTTACCATTGAAAGAACATATAAGAACAGTAAAGATTTAACATAGGGTAGGTTCCTCTTAAGTACTTGCTTACTTTTCTTCAAAAATATTTCATTACACTTCACATTTCAAACAAATTTTCAAAACAAAGTATTTATATATATCCATACAAGGATCATTATAAGGTGCTTAAAAAAAAATTTAATCACACACTACACTTCTCAAAACAGTTTAAAGTGAGCTAAGTAACTAAGAGCCCATGGATAACCATGGATGTAAAGGGTGCTAACACCTTCTCTTTACATAACCTACCCCCCGAACTCAAAATCTTTTTTTAAGGTCTTTCCTGTTCTTTTATGTCATTTCCTTTTGGATAAAATAAAAGTCGGTGGCGACTCTTGCTATCCGCAACATTTAACTAAAGTCAGTTCTCCCACCGTGTTACAGAACTGGCGACTCTGTTGGGGATTACTAAATAAAAGAGGGGTACCCTTAGGAATTAGATCACTTTAAACTTGTTTGCTTTGTTTACTTTACTTTACTTGTTGGGTGCTCTTATGTGTGAAAGATCCTAACCCGGATCTAGTGTACCTTAGGTAAATGCAAATAGACCAAGGAAACTGTACGGCGTATGTAACACGGTGGGAGAACTGACTTTAGTTATGTTGCGGATAACAAGAGTCGCCACCGACTTTTATTTTATCCAAAGGAAAGGCATAAAAGAACAGGAAAGACCTTTTAAAAGATTTTTGGGTCCGGGGGGTAGGTTATGTAAAGGGAAGGTGTTAGCACCCTTTACATCCATGGTTATCCATGGGCTCTTAGTTACTTAGCTCACTTTAAAATGTTTTTGAAATGTGAAGTGTGTGAATAAAAATTTTCTTAAATGTTTATAATGATCCATGTACGGATGCGTATAAACCTTTGTTTTGAAAATTGTTTGAAATGTGTGAACTGTTTGAAATTGTTTTGAAGAGTGAGCAAGTATCTAAGAGGAACCTATCCTAAGTTTAAGTCTTTTCTGTTCTTGAATCCTTTAAATGGTAAGACTATCCCTATTATTAAGGAATAGGTAGTCATTACCTTGGATGTGAGGGACAAGTGAAGGGTCATCTGTTTATTTAGGCAACTGTGGGGTGTATAAGCAATTCGAAGGGACTATCATCTTTATTCGAAAGGGACAAGATCATTACGAAGGCAACATTCGAAAGGGACTTGATCTTTTTAAACTGTAGGGACTAGATGATGTGAAATTGAGGGACTTTGCTTTATACACCCTACTTGACCTTTTGATTAGGCAACAATGAGAGGTATCCCTAAGGAAGTGAGATGGCGATCAAAGATCGACTTACGCGTGTGAGTGTACAATTTTAATATTTATCTTTAAATTTGTGATCTAAATTGATTTTATATTACAAGTATGTTTACACTCCCTATTTACTAACCATAGCATAAAATATAAATAATAAACATTATTAATAAATATTACACCATGGAACAATTACATAATAATAATAAAAGCAAATTAAATAAATAAGCAAAATATTAAATAATAATAATAATAAATGGGTTAGTAAAATAATAATAATACAAAATTAAATTGGGTTAGTAATAATCATATAAATATAATTAATAACAATAATAATGAAATAAGCAAGAATATTATTAAAAGATCAAATTTTTATATAAGCAATTATTTAAGATTAATAAGAAAAAAATGAGCAATTATATTAATTATTATAAATTTTAAGTTATATGTAAATTATAAAATTAAATTAATTATGACCATATTATGAAAATAAAATTATAATTATAAAATTAAATTATCAATTTTTAACTATTTTTAAATATATATTAACAATTATTTATATACAATAAAAAAAATATAAACAATTTAAGGAATATTTACATATTATAAAAATAGGGTTAACTATAATTATATTTAAAGATTTAATTATATTAAATAAAATATGTACATGATTAAATAAAATATGATCATACTATTATATCTACAAATAACAAAATTATATTTTTAATAGAAACAAATTAGGGTTTGATTTAAAAAATATTAAGATTTATTAAAATATATGCAAGAATTAAAATAAATAAATAAATACTATTTACAATTAGGGTTTAAGAAAAAGAGATATTTTTAGGATTAATATTGATTTATGAAAATATATTAAGATTAATTGAATTATGATTATAATTTTAATTAATATTAATAATAAGCAAAACAAATAATAGAAAGAAAAAAGAAAAAAAAAACTTACCTTGGCTGGGAATTGAACCCAGCCCCTCTGGCTTTCAAGAACACAAGCCAACAATACCAACCACTGGGCTACAGGCGCGCATGTGACAAAGAGAGAAGTTCCATTGGTTTTGTTATGTAATCCTGAAAAATCAAAGAAAAAGAAACAAAACAAAAGGCCTAGGGGGATCGAACCCAGGACCTTCAAACATCACACAAACACATTAACCATTCCAGCCGGGAGGGCGTATCTGTCCATATAACAGCTATAATACATAATATATTATGTCTAATGAATAAAAGAGAAAAATATGAAAAAACTGCCACAGCCAGGATTCGAACTCAGGACACTGCCTTCATGCGCGCATACGTTCACCACTGGGACACACGCTTGTGTGTGATACAAAACAGAAACAAATACATTATAATATATCATAACAATTTAAATTCAAAAAACGCGCGCAGCCCAACTTCATCTTCTTCCTTGGGATTTCGCAGGTTTTCCTGCGAAATTTCCTGGGAAATTTCCTTCAATTTTTCCTGCGTTTTTGAACCTGCGAATTCCATACATCATCATACAAGCACAATTTCATCAAATTGATTACACCAATATGATCCAAACAGTTCATTGAGTTGATTTATGGTCTCAAAATTCATTTATATCCATTAAATTAGAAAGCCCTAAATTATAAGGTATAAACCCTAGAATGGCATCTAACGATTTAAACACTGTTTCTCCAATATTTTTGCCCAGAATCCATCACAAGCTTCAACTAAACATGAATCAACAAACAAAATTAGTGTGCAATGCTTAAATAGTGTGAATCGAAAATTTGAAAACCAAGAACAAAAGAGATTCGGTTTGAGCAATATGTAATGATTTGGATGCGAATGATGATTGGTTTCGACTCAATGAAACTTAGTGAACATTCTTGTGTCCTCAAAATACCTTGAAACCTCTTGAATGGATGAAACCGAAAATTGATTTTTTGGATGATTTTTGAAATTTGAAACTTACACTTTGAGGCTGAAATTCGTGTCTTTGCATTAGGGTTATGTTGTATACTTATATTACAATGGATTAGGTCAAAAATAATGGATCATTGTGTGGAAGATTTGATCAAAAAAGATTGAAAAAGATTAAGCTTTAAAATTCAAATATTCTTGCATAAACACTTTCTATTTCAAGCCAATCACCATTATTTTTGTATCATTCTGATCCATATTGAATTCATGACCTTCTAGAACAAAAAATAATTTTAAATCTTCACACTTGATATTTTATTTAAATTTAAAATGATTTTTAGTATAAAAAATCATAATAAATAAATTAAATAAAATAAAAATTATTAAAATATCAAATAATTTTCGTGCATGATGTCATGGATTACTTTGGGTCATTAAAAGTTCAGCCCACTTAGCAAAATTTGGTTTTAAACCTCCATTTGCTTCATAAACTTCCCTAAAATTTCCCAACTTTGCAAGGGAACACATCCTTCAATTTTAATTCTATGAGGGTGTTCTTGGACATTTTGGAAAGCTTGAAGAGTCCTCTAACCAACCCCACTGGTTTCATGTCCATATCATTTACCAATCTCAGGTTATGCCCTTTTGAAGTTGTTGACTTTTTGTTGACTTTCAAAAGGACCTATAATGTCTTAGCTCATACCTTCCAAATGAAGCATTTTTGGGATTGGCTTGTGAGACACAAAGTTGTAGAGAATTAAATTTCCTTAAAAATGAGCTTTGGATGGAGAATTGGTGATGAAGCATGTGAAAGTTATGGCTGGTCAAAGTTCAGTTGACTTTTACTAAGGAAACCCTAATTTAGAAACTCCTGATTCTTGATGATCTGAAATATCCTTGATGAATCATGATCAACCCTTGATCAAATGATGAATTTTACTTCATATACTTGATGTTGGCAAAAAATAATGAAGTTTGACTTTGGTTTGACCACAGTTGACCCCAGTTTGACTTTTTAACTGCTTTGACTGGTTTTGACTTATCTGATCATCTGATTGAGCAAACTTTTGAGAAAAGTCTTGAAACTTGTCATGGGGATTCTTAAACACATATAAGATGTTATGAAGCTCACTTGAAGTCTTGGAAGTCCATTTAGCCTGATTAAAGTCAAAACCCTAGTTTTGGATGCACTGCCTAGGAGGATGCATTGTCTGAGGGAATTGTCAAACTTCTGACCATTTGTGAACTTTGTGAACCTTGTGAACCTCATAAGATGTCTTGTGAACCTCATGGGAGGTCTTGTGAGCCTTGTGAACCTTGTGAACCTTGTGAATCTCATAAAGTGTCTTGTAAACTTCATGAACCTCATGAAAGGTCTTGTAAGTATTGTGAACCTTATGAACCTTGTGAACCTCATAAAGTGTCTTGTAAACTTCATGAACCTCATGAAAGGTCTTGTAAGTATTGTGAACCTTGTGAACCTTGTGAATCTCATAAAGTGTCTTGTAAACTTCATGAACCTCATGAAAGGTCTTGTGAACCTTGTGAACCTTCTTAGCACACAAAGTCTTGTATTGTGAGGGCAAATTTTGGGGTGCAACAGCGTATACCGATATGGTTGATCTGGTGGCCATAGTTAGTGTGACTTCTTGGTTGGTGCTTATGTTCCTTAAGTAAAGTTGAGGATAATATGAGGCTACCATATGTTGTCAATACATTAACTAACTTTTAGAACCCTAGTTATCCTATCTTGGCCTTTAGAAAAGTAGTGAGATAACCCCGGCTTTGGTGAAGACTGAAGTTGGTTGATACTCGATGCTACACTCATTGAGATTCTAAACTTGGAGGGTTTTGGTTGGCAAGTAAGTTTCCTACTGAACAACCACCCTTGTGAAGGATCAATGATATTGAGATCCCCTAGAACCTGGTTACTTTATAGGACAGGATGAACCAACTAAACTTCAGGGGAGGGCACTTACCTTTAAACCTCATGCAAGCCTTCAAGCCTAGGGCTATTGTGTGACTTGTTTGTGTGTGCCACATGTTTGTGATTGAGCATAACATCATAACATCATCATGCATCATAAGCATAGCATTTTCACTAACCATTTCAAGGACCAAAAGATTTATCTTTGTTCTTTGTTGCCGGTCATGGCTTCTACTCGTAGGAATACTATCCGGATCAACTTTGTAGGAATACCTCTTAAGCTTAAGGAATTGGTCTCTCAAGTTTCTGAAAACTCTCAATTCATCAAGAGACATGGTCACCTGCTGGATCTAGTCACTTCAGGGTTCAATGAAGACATGATGAGTGTTTTGTTTCAGTTCTTTGATCCTAAACATCATTGCTTCACATTCCCTGACTATCAGCTGGTTCCTACAACGGAAGAGTTCTCCAAACTATTGGGTATACCTATCCTTGATCAGAAACCTTTCACAGGCGTGGAAAAAGAGCCTAAACTTGAAGTCATTGTTGCAGCCCTACATTTGAAGAAATCAGACATTGTCCTGGAAACAAGGAGTGAAGTTAAGGGTATCCTTGCTAAGGTATTGATGGAGAAAGCTCAAGTTTTCCTGAAGGATATGAGTTATGATGCTTTTGAGGAGATCTTAGCCCTATTGATCTATGGCTTAGTGTTGTTCCCCAATCCAGACCAATTCATAGACGTACACGCCATCAACATATTTCTGACTCATAATCCAGTGCCTACATTACTTGGAGACATCCTACATTCTCTTCATACTCGTACTACGAAGGCACGAGGAACTCTGATGTGTTGTATACCTCTATTGTCTAGGTGGTTTATTTCTCACCTTCCTCGATCAGTGATGAAGAATGAACAAGGGTTCAGGTGGTCCAAGAGGATCATGTTACTTTCTCATTCAGATATTCATTGGAGTTCTAGATCTATGGAGAATGTTACTATCAATGACCGTTGTGGGGAGTTCCCTAATGTACCACTCCTTGGCATAAGAGGGGGAATTACTTACAACCCTTCTTTAGCTCTACGTCAGTTTGGTTACACTCAAAGTGATGGTCCTCATGACATGCTTATTCAGGGTATTGTGTTTGACTACGACAACGATCTATAAGGTTACCGTCAAAGGTTCATACGAGCATGGGGTAAAGTGAACAAGGTTGACAGCAAGACTCTGGAGCCCAAGTACACCATTCCTATGGAACCTTATCTCAGATGGGTGCGATCTCGTGCTCAGACTCTTATGATGCCATATCCTGCCATCCTGCCAGTTACTATGGAGCTTGTTGCTGAAGGAGATACTTCTTATATCATTCTTCATCCAGACATGCCCACTGACATGGAGGAGCTACGAAGGTCCTGGATCCAGTTGAAGGAGCAAAGATATACTTTTGAGACTCATTATAAAGCAAGTCAAGAAAGGATCCTGGAGCTAACAAAACAACTTCACGAGGAGCGGAATCTCAACTCATACCTTAACACAAAGAGGAAACGTCCATGGGAGACTTAAAACCCCATTTTTTGTATTCATTTCATTTTATTGTAAGCCCAAGGGGCAAACAAGTTTATTACTAATAAGAGTTTACCTTTTTGATTATTTAAACAAATTTAAATCCTGCGATCCTTGAAAACATTGCATACACATTTACATACCATATAACTGCATCACAGGCTTCTTATGTACATGTATCGTATCTTCTCGTTGTTTATTTCAGCAGAAATGGCTCTTGAATAGACTATCAAAGATCTCCAGGCTCAGAATGCACAATTCCAAGAGTTGATTCTGAACTTGTCCAAGGGACAAGATGAGTCGAAGACACTGCTGGATAAGAAGAATAAGAAGACTAGAAGATCAGGAGGCCTTATTAATCTGGGAACAGGTTGATGATTATGAGTCTGAGAAAGAGGGAGGCAGTATCCATGATACTGTGGGAGATTCTGATTCTGAAGCAAATTATTATCATGATCCTAATGAAGATAAGTTCAAGATGCTGGTGGATAGAATGAATGCTATGGAGTTACAAAAATCTAAGGTCCCAAGCTGCATCTAAGGTCCTATGTCCGGAGGATTCAACCACATACTGCTGACAAGAAATTGTGGATTCATTTCTTCCAAGAGAGCTTGTCTGGAGCTCAATTGGAATGGTACTATCAACTGGAAAGCATTAACATTCGTGATTGGAATGATCTTGTTGAGGCCTTCTATAGGCAATACCAATACAATGCTGATTTAGCACCTACTCGCATGCAACTCCAAAGTATGTCAATGGGTGCTAAGGAGAATTTCAAGGAGTATGCCCAAAAATGGAGAGACCTGGCTGGCAGAGTTCAACCTCCTCTAACTTACAGGGAGCTAGTGGATATGTTTATGAGTACGCTGAATGGTCCTTTCTATAGTCACCTCATTGGAAGCTCATCATCCGGTTTTACTGAGCTGATAATGACTGGAGAATGTGTGGAGAGTGGTATAAGAAGTGGTAAGATACAGGTGGGTGCCTCTTCATCAAGCAATGCAAAGAAGCCCCCTAGTGGAAAGAAGGAGTCTAATGCTGTGTATGGTCAACCTGGCCGTAACAGAAGTCACCAATCCGTAGGAGCAGTTCACATCTCCAATCCTACTCCTGCAACACCAGAGCCACCACAAAACCATCAACCAAAGCCTAGAAGACAATTTACCAAGATCAACATGTCACTGGCCCAAGCCTTGCAACACATGTTGAAAGGGGAACTCATTACTTTGAAGGACCCTCCTCAGAATCCTAATACTTCCTCTCCTCGATACAACCCTAATGCACGATGTGCCTATCATTCTAATTGCCCGGGACATGATACCAAAAACTGCTGGATATTGAAAAACAAGATTCAAGATATGATTGAAGCTGGAGAGATTGAATTTGACCCTCCTGGGACTCCAAATGTGATAACTGCTCCCATGCCCAATCATGAGAAGACTGTTAATGCCATTGATGAAGTTTCATATATTGCCTCAGTTGCAGATGTGACTACTCCATTATCCATTATCAAGAAGAAGCTGGTACAGGCTGGATTCTTTCCAGGTTGTAATGAAGATTGTTTTTATTGTGCTTACAAACCTGATAGCTGCTGGAAGTTGAAAGATGGTATTCAACGCCTCATGGACAATTACACTATATTTTTTGAGAGGACACCCTCTGTGGAAGGTATGGTTGAACATCTAACTCAAGGTACGAAGGTTGAAGATGTGGACATGGTTGATAAAGTGCCAGTAAAGATTACCTCCGAAGGCCCTGTCAAGATCACTTCCAAGGGTCCTATCAAAATTACTGCTGAAGGCATGGTAAAGACTGTTGCTGAAGCTAGAATGGCTCTCATGATTATTACCACCCCTGGCCTTATTCCGTATACTTCTGATAAAGCTATACCCTGGAATTACGGTTCCGATGTTTATATCCATGGTGTTAAGCAGGAACCTTTAGCTGATACTACTGATGATAACCTTGATGTTGATAATATTGCGGGATCTAGTAAGATCACCAGAAGTGGAAGAATTTTCTCTCCTCCGGCTACCTCAAAGAATACAGTTACTCCAACTACTACCTCCACTTCTGAACCAAGTACTGATGCTCGGGGCAAAAGTCTTGTGGTTGAACCTGTGCAAGCTGAGACACCGACTGCTGAGAATCTTTCTAAACAGATGGAAGAGGTGTTGAAGATCATCCGCAAGAGTGATTATGATATTGTTGACCAGTTAGGGAATACTCCCTCCAAAATTTCCATGTTGTCTTTGTTGCTGTGTTCTGAGGCTCATGCTAAAGCCTTAATCAAGTTCTTGAAGACTGCTCATGTGCCAAATGAGATTTCTGTGGATCAGTTCGAGAATTGTGTTGCACATCTGACTTATGATAATGGGTTAGGTTTTTCTGATGCTGATTTGACTCCTGCCAAGAGAAACCATAACAGAGCTTTGAATATCTCCATTGAATTTAGGGGCACTACCTTGTCTCATGTGTTGATAGACAATGGTTCTTCATTGAATGTACTTCCCAAAGAGGTTCTGAACAAACTCAGTCCTGAAGATGTTGTGTTAAGACCAAGTAATATAGTGGTGAGGGCCTTTGATGGCTCAAGAAGAGTGGTGCATGGAGAAATAGATCTCCCAATCAAAGTAGGCTCTCAAATCTTCAATTCTACCTTCTATGTAATGGATATTCGTCCTGCGTACTCCTTTTTGCTTGGGTGCCCCTGGATCCACAGGGCAGGTGCTGTGACCTCCACTCTACATCAGAAGTTGAGATATCCAGTGAAGGGAAAGATTGTCACTGTTTATGGAGAGGAAGAGTATATGGTCATTCATGTGAATACATTTAAGTATGTTGAAGTGGAGGGTGAATATGTTGAGACCCCTTGCCAGACATTTGAAGTAGTTCCTTGGGTCGTTCCTGCTACTGAAGCTCCTCTTGTGGTTAAAAGAGTTCCTGTGGTTACCAGAGTACCTCCTACAATGGCCTCCCTCAAAGATGCTAGATCTGTGGTTGAAGAAGGTGGTTGTACTATTTGGGGTCAGCTTCCCGACATTCCTTACAAGTCTGACAAGTTTGGTTTGGGTTTCACTGCAGAGTCCCAGAAGGCTGTTCGTCGTGCTCGTGCTGTTCGTATCACCAATCAAGGGGTCATGAAAGATCAAATCAATGATGTGGGTGACTATAATGAAGACTACAACCTGGACGACTGGATTTTTCCTACTGTGGGTGATGGGCTCAACAATTGGAAGGCCGAAGATGTTATTCCTATCTCCTTTAGTCAGGAGTAAATACTATTAATGTGTTGTTATTTTTAATTTTTGAACAATTAAACTTTTAAGCCTTGTGCCTTACCCGAGGCACAATGGTATGCTTGTTTCGGGATGCCATTTCATTTGCATACTTCATTCAATAAAAATCAATGGACGTTTCGTTTTCGTAAATATTGTGCTCCTTGTCTTTATTTTATTTTTTATTTTTGTTTTATCAGCTATGTATTCTTACACACACCCACATCACTAAAATGCAGATCCTCATCCACTCTGGATCCTGTTGATAATAGTTCTACTATTGCCAATTATAATTTCGAGAATCCGATCTATCAAGCTGAAGATGGAAAGGAGGAAGATTGTGAAGTACCTGTAGAGTTTTCTAGGTTGTTACAACAAGAAGAGAAAGCTATACAGCCACATGAAAAGCCAATCGAAGTTGCGAATCTGGGAACTGAAGAAAACAGGAAAGAGGTCAAGTTAGGGGCTGAATTAGAGGATGGTGTTAAGAGCAGATTAATTCAGATGTTACGTGATTATGTGGAAATCTTTGCTTGGTCCTATGAAGATATGCCAGGGTTGGATACAGACATCGTGGTTCACCGTTTACCAGTAAAAGAAGATTGTCGTCCAAAAAAGCAGAAGGTTCGTCGCATGCGTCCTGAAATTTTAGAAAAGATTAAAGCAGAGGTGATGAAACAGTTTAATGCAGGGTTCTTAGCTGTGACTTCTTATCCTCAATGGGTTGCAAATGTGGTACCGGTACCTAAGAAAGATGGTAAGGTACATATGTGTGTAGATTACAGGGATTTGAACAAGGCCAGCCCCAAAGATGACTTTCCACTTCCTTATATTGATGTTCTAGTAGACAACACTGCTCAACATAAAATATTCTCTTTCATGGATGGTTTCTCTGGTTACAATCAAATCAATATGGCACCTGAAGATATGGAGAAGACTACGTTTGTTACACAGTGGGGCACTTTTTGTTATAAAGTGATGCCATTTGGTTTGAAGAATGCCGGGGCAACATATCAGCATGCTATGGTGGCTTTGTTTCACGATATGATTCATCATGAGATAGAGGTATATGTGGATGATATGATAGCTAGGTCCCAGAATGAAGAGCAACACCTTGATCATTGTAGCTCTCGGGATTTTCATCCTAGTACAAACGCGAAAGTGGCGCGGAAAAGGTAGAGTCGCCAGCCAGACATTTTTATCCCGAATGAATGGGAAAGGTAATGTTGCACAAACCTGAGGAAGAAGGAAAAGGACGAGGCCTTGCGAACCAAAGATCTGAGTTCGGGAGTCGGTTACGACCTGGGAAGGTATTAGCACCCCAGATAGTCCGTCGTACCCGACGGGATCCACGCTTGCTTGTTTGTTTCAAAGGGTGAGAAGAATAACTGCTGCTGAATAAAACTGCTAACTGGAAGAAAGGGAATGGAAAATGAGAAATGAACTGAAATAAGAAAATGAGAATAAAAGGGGAAATGTAGGAAAAATAAAGAATGTGCTCGAACGGGCCCTACCCCGCTGCCTACGTACCTCATCGGGATAATGAGGATCAGAGTCGACGTAGTTTGCCTAACTAAGGCGGGAACTATTTGTTTGTGTTTTTTATGCTGGAACTGCATATGTCTATGCTCAGGTGTTGCAGGCTCGTCTGGTACGAGTGCGTTTACCGTCTTGCATGAAAGACAAGTCGTCGCAAGTTCGCGTTGTGAGTGAATGAGATGAGAAGAGAAGTTCCCGCAGGATAGTCGCTTGTTATTTGTTTTTGTCTTTTATGAGAAGTGTTTTGAATTTTGTTTGTGAATTGTCTTGTACTAAGACCTATCCATCGCGGGAAGCATTTACACCTCGCCCCGAAACAGGACGCGTATAAACACTCCGCAACAAAGTCTCGTGTCGTACAAGATTGTTCGGTTTTTATTAAGTGTTTTATTGCTTTTCTTTTTGAGATGAGAAAGAATGACTCAAGTTGCAAAAAGGAGAAACTAAGGGGACTAAGACACACCCTAATTTTATTAATTTATTTACATGGGAAATCCTATGGTTTGTGGGGTTTTCTAAAACTAATGGAAAAAGCACCTAGAACTAATAGAATGCAACTTACTTCCTAAGGAAGATAAGTTGATTCTAGAGTCAATGGAAACCTATACAAGTGAAATATCAATCAATATACAAAGCATTAAAATTGAATATAAGAATAAAACTCTAAACAAAATATTTAAAGGCATGAATTAAAATAGTCCTATTTATTTATTCTAATTCTAATTAAAATGAAGCCTAAGCCTAAATTCTAAACTAAGGTCATACCTAATATTTTTTCTTCTAAAAATCAAAATCTAAACTAACCTAAGTCCATGTTAAATTCGAAGATTAAATCTAAACTAAACTATATTTTTTTATTGAATTTAATATCCAAGCCTAAACTAATAGTAATTACATGTAACAAAGCCTAAGACTAAAACTCCTAAAAAATAACATTGTGTTAAAAGGGATCCTAAAATATCCTATTTTTTCTGTGCCTAAAAATTGTTTATTTTTACCTAAGAATTAACCACTAATTTCTAAGGATTACACCATTAAAACCTAATATAAAAGGTCCTAAAAAATCCACAAAAATTACCCTAAGTACTACTATGAGTCTTCTAACTACAGTAAAAAGAATGGGCCAAAAAGATTACTGGAAGCCTTAAAAATAAAATCTACAAAAACTAGGTACAGTTGAAGAAAATCTATTAAAACTACTTACATGAGAAATTCAAAATAAAATAAAAAATCAAGCAAATTCAGAAAAATAAAATGCCAAATATTTCTAAATTGAATTAAAAGTCTAAGCCCAGAACGCAGGAAGCCTAGGGAGGGTGCAGGAAGCAATGCTTTTATACTGTTTTTTTATCATGGGCTTAAAAGGAGGTGTGATTAGCAATAGGAAACAGGCCCAGTTTCGCAGGAAGCCTGGGGGTGCAGGAAGCGAATTTTTCAGTTATTTTTTCTTATTGGGCTCTACATGGGGGTGAGATTAGCAAAAGAAAGGATTAATTGGGATTAGGAGGATTATGTAAAAATCAAACAGCTTACTGGGGATTAATTTGGATTAAACTAAATTGATAAACCTTAATTATTTTTTATATCCTTCAAATTAAGATCAGATTAGAAAGAACATACAAATTAAAACCACAAACCCTAGAAAGAACTAAACCCTTCTTCTTCCCTGTCCGCCGCAACTCATAACCCTAAACCCTCATGTATTCTTCTCCTCCGTTCTCGCCGTCACCTTCCTCCCTAACAACATCATCTTCCTCTAAAACAACCAACTACTCTCTCTTAAGCCCTAAAATGGCCCGACCTAATCCTTCTTCTTCAACCTCTAACGCCGCGACTCACCCTTCGTCTTCTCCGCTCCCTCTTCTCCCAATCTTCACTGTCATCAACCTTCTTCTCCCTCACTCTCTTTGTCTTCTTCTTCTTGTAACCGCCGCCGCCACCAACATCTTCATCTCATACCAAACTAACCTAAATCCACAAACCCTAACCTAATCTAAATCCGAAAACAAAATCTCCACCCTTCAAATGGAAGCTTCAACCTTAACCTAATCCATATCAACATTTCAACCTCTTATCTGAATACAACAATACCTAACTGATTCATGTCTCTACCCTAAATCCGAAAAAGACACCCACACTAAACTCACTCGAGCTCGTTGAACAAAATCCAGGGAAACGAAACAGAGTTACTGCTAGCTTGTACATGGAGGATACGAAATCGTACCTGGTGAATTGATTGTGTTGAAGATGTCACGTCTATTATGAAGCCACAACAATGCTGACGATGAACTCGATTGACGGATGAAGACGCGAGAACGAAGACAATTTTGTCGTTCTTGAATGATGCGCGATCCGAAACTGTTCAGGTATACCTTTTGGCTCTACGCTATGTGTTCTTGTATTCTGTTCCGATTGAGAACTTAAACCATGACTGTGTTGTTGCAGGGCTTTGCAAGAAATTGCAAATTCGGATTGAAGTCCTTGAATATTTTTGTAGCAAAGCTGATTTGATGATAATGGAGACCGATTGAAAACGTGATGTTGATGAAGAAGATGAAAACTGCAGAAGTTTGCTTAAGAATTTGAAGGTTGATTTTGAAGGTTGAAGGAGATTCGAGGAAGGTTGAAGAAGATTGGAGAAGGTAAGGGTTATGGAGAGAGATTCGGATTGAAAGGGTGGTGAGTGTTTGAAAAACTGTGGAAGAAAATTCAGGAGCTATGGAAAAAATGCAGAAAAGGAAAATGGTTGAAGCTTGAAGAATCGAAAAATGGAGAAGGATCATGAAGCCCTGAATATTCAGTGGAGTTTCTGATTTATAGAAACTGATTTGAGGATGGTTCTGGAAAGTTTTCAGGTAAATAGTTTGTTATGATTCTGTTAGAATTCTGTTATTAGTTAGTTACAAAAATCAGTTAGGCCTCTTTGTAACTGAAACTTCAACTTGCTTTTTTGTGATTTTTGTAATTGATACTTGCATTGGCTGAAACTCTGAGTCCTTTATTTTTCTGTCATGAAATCTTTGCTTCCAAATTGTAATTGTCTTCTTATAACTCGTTTTTTCTGAGCTTCCTTGGTGCTGAGTTTTCTTCGGTTTTGCCATGAGCTCTATATTTTGATAAACTTATTATTGTTTTGCTTGCTTTTTTTCAGTTGAACCTCGTTTGTTGATTCCTACAGGTCAATGAAAATGGAGAAGTGGCTCTGAATTGCGCTATGGTTGCTACAGATAACAAATGCGATGAAGATGATAGATGATCGATTCACCCCAAGCCAAGATTGGAGAGGAGTTGCTGTAACTGATTTTGGCTAGGACCTGTTACAATTCAACCGGGCTCATTTTACTTTTTCTTCCCCTCCTGTTATACAATTCAGCTGACCACGTCGATAGCTTCTTAAAACCGTGCCCTGTTTCTGCAGATACGCTTGTGAACGAACTCACGGATCAACTTCAAAAGCTTAAGATGGAACCCGCACTACTGCACTGTCTTTTATTCCAGAATTTCTATTTGAAACCTGAATTGTGCAGGTTGATAAGGTTAAAAGTTATTATTTTTTATTGTTCCTTTGTTATACTTCCCTGTAAGTATTTTCTTTTTCCTTCTTTTTTCTAGTATGACCAATAAATATG
The DNA here is from genome assembly GCA_963966055.1 of Lathyrus aphaca. Taxonomy (NCBI): domain Eukaryota; kingdom Viridiplantae; phylum Streptophyta; class Magnoliopsida; order Fabales; family Fabaceae; genus Lathyrus; species Lathyrus aphaca. The sequence continues at coordinate 10,410,865 of OZ014520.1, read as the reverse complement.
ATGCTATACTCTTCTACTCCTACTTCTGTCATTGGGATTCTCAAACTGAATTTGGTCGTATTGTAGGTTGAATGATGAAGCTTGAGGTGATTCACGAGTATTAATGAAACGTAGGTGATGATGAAGAGTTTGAAGAATGTTGTGCGGCTCTTTGACTTTGTAGTTCATTGTTGTGACAGGTTGTGATGCATTTGTTGGTGCTGAATCAGAGGTCCGCACACACACTGCTGAGGCTGGCCCTGGAGCAGCGCACCGAATCTGGACGGACAAAGCAATTCACCGATTGGTCTTTTGATCCTCAAAGAGTAACACGGGCTTCTTATATTGTGAATTGATAGCCATCCCACAAAAGCGAAAGTTGCTTTGCGTTGTGAAGTTGAGCTGTGAAGTTTTTTTCCAGAAAACTGATTGAAGAAAGAGGGTCCTTATTTATAGAAGATAAATCGAGTTCTTGTATGTAATCACAGATGAGTATGTTATAGCTTTTTTTCCGGTAATAATTGGATATGAACTTGGAGTCCTGTTTTTCTGTTTTGGATTGGTTAAATAACAGCTTTGTAACTAATACAATTTCACTTCCTTTCTCTTGAATGCTCTTTAATTTTCTTACTGACTGTAAACACCCCAAATTTGCCCTCACCCATTCACACCATGGCTTGTGATCTTCTCATATGCATAAACACAATCATACCATCTCATATTACATTTTTGAGTCACTGCATAGTTTCTAAGTCATCTGCATCCAGGGTTTGTGATCTTCTCATATGCTAACCCCTTTTGTTTGTTTTGTAGGTTTTTGTTTTATTGCCACTAACTCTGTTGTGATGTTCAGGAACTATTGCTAGGCGCCGGGTATTTCCCCTCAACCGTCCGCACCGTTATCCGACCCGTAACAATCTTCCGGGCATTCAAATGGATCAGATGCAGCAGGACCTCACTGAGGTCAGAAATTAAATGGCAAACGAAAGGCTAGAAATGAGGAATCAAATGACGCAGTTTATGGAAGTAATGAACAACATGGCTCAGAGCCAGGAAAGATTGAGGGCCATGGTGGAAAGGCAAAATCAAGAAGATCCACATATAGGGACTGCCGGCACCAGCAACAATGAAAGGGTCCAACCTCATGTTAACCCCCCTGTATTTGGACCACACCTCCATCCTGAGGTCAACATCCCTGCAAATGTTCAAGGGACTGCCACTGCAGCCAGGGTACTTCAAGAAGACCCCCAAGAGGACCAGTTTACAGTAATGGGTGCTGGGGAAGAAGCTTATGATAGAAGGTTGGATGAGATAGCTGAGAAGTTGAGGTCCTTAGAGTCTCAAAACTCTTTGGGATTCGACGTCATGGACATGGGCTTGGTAGACGGGGTCAGGATCCCCCATAAGTTTAAGCCTCCTTGTTTTGAAAAATACAACGGGACTTCATGCCCCCGGACTCATTTACAGTCATTTTTGGGAAGGCTGAAGGCCTATACAATGGATGAGAAGCTCTGGATGTTCTATTTCGAGGATAGCTTAACTGGAGCGTCAAGAGAATGGTACTCTCACTTGACAAGGGCAACTATCAGATGCTGGAAGGACCTGGCAGAGGCCTTCATCAGACAGTATCAGTACAACTTAGACATGGCACCCAACAGGACTCTCCTAATGGGAATGTCACAGTCGTCAAGGGAAAGTTTCCGAGAATATGCCCAGAGATGGAGGCAATTGGCTGCTGCTGTTCAGCCACCTATGTCCGAAAGGGAAATGGCAGATATGTTCATGAACACCCTTCAGGGGACTTACATTGACAGGCTGGCTGCTTTCTCTTCCACTAGCTTTGCGGATGTTGTCATAGCTGGGGAGAGAATTGAAAGCCTATTGAAGATGGGTAAGATCTCAGACAACGGAGCAAGCTCGTCCAGTAGTACAAGAAAGCCTTTTGCGGGCCCGAGAAGAACTGGCGAGACCAATGCCATCCACACCAACAGGGGCAGGCCCCAATATGTTCACAGATCAGTGGCAGCAGTCACTATTCCCGCTCCAGCTCATCCTCAACCAGTTTATCAACCTCCGCAACAAAACTATCAGCAACAACCTCAGTACCATCAACAAAATCAGTATCCTCCAAGAAATTACAACAACAGCAACACCAACAACAATAACCAGCAAAGGCCATTCCAACAGAGGCCTTCTCAAGCCAACAGGGTAATCGATCCGATCCCTATGCCATACGCTACATTGCTGCCACAACTCCTGAAACTCAACCTAGTTGAGATAAGGACGTTGGCACCTCCAGATCCCAACAGTCTACCCAGGAATTATGACTCCAACGCCAGATGTGCCTTCCATTCAAATGCACCTGGCCACAGTACAGAAAAGTGTAGAGCTCTGCATATGAAGGTACAAGACCTGGTAGACTCAAAAGCTCTGAATTTCGCACCACCACCCAATGTCAATAAGAACCCAATGCCAAACCACGGTGGTCCCAGAATTAACGCTATTGAAGAAGACAAGCCGTCTTATTTAATAACCAGTGTGGGTCAGATCCGGACACCGTTGGTGGAAATTAAGGCTCAGCTCCTCGAATGTCAAATGTTCCCGGGATGTGAGTTGGGGTGTGCTTACTGCAATATCTCAGTCAACGGGTGCGATAACCTGAGGAATGGCATAGACGGTCTCATTCAGAGTGGCCAACTTCAGATCACCACATCATTTCCTACAAATCCAGCAATCTCATCAGCAACAACTCCAGAACCTCCTACAACTGCAACAACCATTGTTCCTGACAATTCTTCGGTTTCATCAACAAGTACCTCATCTATTATCTCAACTGATCAGTTATCAACAAATTTTTCTTCTACAACTCCAGCACCACTCCATTTTGAAACTCCTACAACAACAACACCCATCCTTCCACCAATGTCTCCTACAACACCAGCAACAAATCATGAAGATGTCTCAACTGTCACAATATTTTATGATCCTGAAAACAACTCTGCCTACAATTCAGAAGGTGCTGCTCCCATCAGAGCACCAGTCACAATTTATTACGATCCACAGACTATCACAATTCCTTCCGCAGCTGCAGTCAGTCCAGTCACTATCACGGTGCCTGGACCAGTACCTTATGAAAGCAGCAATGCCATCCCGTGGCATTACGCCTCTGACCTGTACTGCGAAGGACAAAGAATCACTTTTGAATCATCAACCCCTGCACCACAAATTGACAATGTGGGAGGAGGCGGAGGCTTCACTCGAAGCGGACGTCTTTTCGCCCCACAGATTCAGAGACCCACTGCCGAAGCAGAAGCTGCTGCTAAGGCAAAAGGGAAAAGCTTGGTGCAGGAAGAACAGACTGTCAAGGAAGCTTTAAAAACACCCTTCGATCAAGAGGTTGATGAGTTCATGCGAATCATCAAGAAGAGTGATTATAAAATAGTGGATCAGCTTCATCAGACGCCTTCCAAGATCTCAATCCTATCACTGCTTATGTGCTCCGAAGCCCATCGGAATGCACTACTCAAAGTCTTGCACGCAGCTTACGTGCCTGAAGAGATCACTGTCAATCAGCTAGAAGCTGTAGTTGGAAATGTTAATGCTAGTCATGGACTAGGGTTCACCAATACTGATTTGACAACGGAAGGCCGCAACCATAACAAAGCCTTGCACATAACCATGGAATGCAAAGGTGCCGTCCTTTCTCATGTGCTGGTAGACACGGGGTCATCCCTCAATGTCTTACCTAAGAAGGCCTTGGTGAAGCTAGAATATGATGGATTGGCATTGAGACCCAGCAACCTGGTGGTGAGAGCCTTTGATGGCTCAAAGAGATCGGTTCTGGGAGAAATTGAGTTGCCCATAACGATTGGCCCGCAGACCTTCAAAACGACCTTCTACATGATGGATATACAGCCTGCCTACAGCTGTCTATTGGGTAGGCCATGGATTCACGCCGCTGGCGCCGTGACCTCTACCCTTCACCAGAAGTTAAAATATGAGTGGGAGGGTCAAATCGTTACAATCTGTGGAGAGGAGGATATTTTTGTCAGCCACCTGGCTACCTATAAGTATATTGAGATGGATGGGGAGATCCATGAAACAATGAGTCAGGGGTTCGAAGCTTTGAATGTCAATGAAACATCTGCTGTACCTGGTACTTCAATATCATCATACCAACAAGCCCGGAAGGTTGTTGAGGGAGGAAACGCCCAAGGCTGGGGCAAACTGCTATCGGTAGAGAAGAAAGAGGACAAATTTGGGTTGGGTTACAGACCAACTCAACAAGATCAAGCAGCGGCTGCGAAAGAGCCCAACTTTGTGAGTGGGGGGATGCTCACCCCTGATGCTATCAACTGTCTGGAAGACGAGCTGGAAGAGGAACGCAACCTGGAAAGCTGGATTCGTCCAAAGATCCCGGGGAGCAGTATCTCAAACTGGTCTTCCCAGGAAATTATAAGAGTTACTCATGCAGAGTAATTATTATTTCCTGTATTTTTATAGCATGCATCAAAGTCTTGCATCTTGCCCAAGATGACAAGACTCATTTTGTAATCGGGCCATCTGTACTTTTTGTGCAACAAGATTAATCAATGAAATATCAGACATCTTTTTGCAAATGAGTCTTTTTCTTTTCCGTTCACTGTTTTTCCATTTTTCTTTTTGTACAAAAAAATAAATGGCAGTGTTTTCAAAATGACGACTTTATTTCACTTTTCTAAAACAAGATTAAAATCAAATCACTAAAATGAACAAACTGAACCCTTGCAGAGTGTGCCTTCCAGACAGCACCGACAACAGCACGGCTATGACTTCGTATGACTTTGACAATCCAATCAATCAAGCTGATGAAGGGGTTGAAGAAGAATATGAGCTTCCTGAAGAGATAGCCAGGTTGTTAAGACAAGAGGAAAAGGTTATTACTCCTCACCAGGAGGAAGTTGAAGTGATCAATCTTGGTACAGATGAAGACGTGAAAGAGGTTAAAATCGGGGCCTGCTTACAAGACTCAGTGAAGAAACAACTGATTGACCTGCTTCAAGAGTATGTGGACGTGTTTGCTTGGTCTTACCAAGATATGCCAGGGTTGGACACCGACATTGTGGTGCACAAGCTGCCTTTGAGAGAAGAATGCCCACCGGTTAAACAGAAGCTGCGTCGCACTCGCCCAGACATGGCAATGAAGATCAAGGAGGAGGTACAAAAGCAATGGGACGCCGGGTTCCTTGCTGTAACTAGCTATCCACCGTGGGTCGCTAATATAGTACCTGTGCCCAAGAAAGACGGCAAAGTAAGAATGTGTGTTGACTACCGGGATCTGAACAGAGCTAGCCCGAAAGATGACTTCCCATTACCTCACATTGATGTATTGGTGGATAATACGGCTCAGTTCTCGGTATTCTCCTTCATGGATGGATTTTCAGGATACAATCAAATTAAAATGTCACCTGAAGACATGGAGAAGACAACTTTCATCACACCCTGGGGCACGTTCTGCTACAAGGTAATGCCATTCAGATTGAAGAATGCTGGTGCAACATATCAACGGGCTATGGTAACATTATTCCACGATATGATCCATAAGGAAATCGAGTGTTATGTGGATGACATGATTGCCAAGTCCCTTACAGAGGAAGACCACCTGGTGAATCTACTGAAGTTATTCAAGCGTCTAAGGAAGTACCAATTAAAGTTGAACCCCAACAAATGCACATTCGGGGTGCGATCTGGTAAGCTGCTGGGATTTATTGTAAGCGAGAAGGGGATTGAAGTTGACCCTGATAAAGTCAAAGCCATCCAAGAGATGCCTGCACCGAAAACTGAAAAGGAAGTTCGAGGGTTCTTAGGTCGATTGAACTACATTTCACGGTTCATATCTCATCTCACAGCAACCTGCGAACCCTTGTTCAAATTACTAAGAAAGGAACAGACGGTCAGGTGGAACGAAGATTGCCAAAGGGCTTTTGACAAGATCAAGGAATACTTACAAGAACCTCCAATCCTTATGCCCCCAGTTGAAGGAAGACCTCTAATCATGTACTTGACAGTATTAGAAGAGTCAATGGGGTGTGTGTTGGGCCAGCATGACGAGTCTGGTCGAAAAGAGTATGCAATATACTACCTAAGCAAAAAGTTTACCGACTGTGAACAACGTTATTCACTGCTCGAGAAAACTTGTTGTGCTTTAGCGTGGGCTGCTCGCCGACTGAGACAGTATATGTTGACCCACACTACTTTGTTGATCTCAAAGATGGACCCAGTTAAGTACATATTTGAGAAGCCAGCTCTTACTGGACGGGTTGCAAGATGGCAGATGATTCTCACAGAATATGACATCCAGTACACCTCTCAGAAAGCCATCAAGGGCAGTGTACTATCCGAATATCTTGCTGAGCAACCCATTGATGATTACCAGCCTATGAGGATTGACTTCCCTGATGAAGACATCATGTTCATAAAAGCAAAAGATCATGGAGAGCCTGTTCACACTGAGGGGCCTGACCCAGAAGAAGAATGGACTATGATGTTTGACGGGGCTGTTAACATGAATGGTCGTGGTGTTGGTGCGGTACTCATTACACCCAAGGGAGTCCACATGCCTTTCTCGGCAAAGCTCACTTTCAACTGCACTAACAACGAAGCTGAATACGAAGCTTGCATTATGGGTCTTGAGGAGGCCATTGACCTCAGGATCAAGACATTGACTGTGTTCGGAGATTCAGCTCTGGTAGTCAATCAAACCAACGGCAAATGGTACACCCACCAAGATCATCTGATACCTTACAGGGATTATACAAGGAGGTTGTTGACTTTCTTTACTACGGTCAAGCTTAAGTATATCCCTCGGGACGAGAATCAGTTTGCAGATGCTCTGGCTACCATTTCATCCATGATCAAAGTTCAAGCTGCCAACTTTGTACCTCAGATTTCAGTGTCCAGACTTGATAGACCAGCATATGTGTTCGCAACAGATGTTGTTAAAGATGATAAGCCTTGGTTCCACGACATTAAACGCTTCTTGGAGGATCAAACATACCCACCTGGGGCATCTACCAATGATAAGAAGACTTTGAGAAGGCTTGCTGGTAGTTTCTTTCTGAACACTGATGGGTCTTTATACAAAAGGAACTTTGATATGGTACTCCTCAGATGTGTTGATAAGACAGAAGCAGACTTGTTGATGCATGAAGTGCACGAAGGATCCTTTGGTACCCATGCAGGAGGGCATGCCATGGCTAAAAAGTTGCTAAGATCGGGTTATTACTGGATCACAATGGATGCAGACTGTTGTGCTTATGCCAGGAAATGCCATAAATGCCAGATTTATGTAGATAAGGTGCATGTGCCTCCCAATCCTTTGAACATCATGTCTTCACCCTGGCCCTTTGCTATGTGGGGCATCGACATGATTGGTAAGATTGAGCCAACTGCTTCAAACGGCCACAGATTCATCTTGGTCGCCATTGATTATTTTACCAAGTGGGTCGAAGCAGCTTCATACGCCAATGTTACAAGACAAGTGGTGGCCAGATTTCTGAAGAGAGATATCATCTGTCAATATGGAGTGCCCGAGCGAATCATTACTGATAATGGTTCCAATCTAAACAACAAAATGATGGCAGAGCTGTGCCAGGACTTCAAGATACAACATCACAATTCTTCTCCTTACAGGCCAAAGATGAATGGCGCCGTTGAGGCAGCAAATAAAAATATCAAGAAGATTGTGCAGAAGATGGTAGTCACTTACAAAGACTGGCATGAAATGCTACCGTTTGCCTTGCATGGGTACCGCACGTCAATCAGAACATCCACTGGGGCAACACCGTATCAGCTTGTGTATGGTATGGAAGCAGTCCTACCTGTTGAAGTTGAATTACCCTCTCTCCGGGTACTGATGGATGTTAGGCTGAGTGAAGCAGAGTGGGTTAGGTCCCGATACGAGCAACTGAGTCTGATTGAAGAGAAAAGATTGGCTGCAATCTGTCATGGGCAGTTATATCAGAAAAGAATGAAGAAGGCCTTCGATCAGAAAGTCAGGCATCGAGAGTACCAAGTAGGAGATCTTGTGCTGAAAAGAATCCTCCCTCCTCATACAGACCACAGGGGCAAGTGGACTCCAAACTATGAAGGACCATTCGTAGTAAAGAAAGTTTTCTCTGGTGGAGCACTGATGCTCAGCACCATGGATGGTGAAGATTTCCCGTCCCCTGTGAATTCAGATGCAGTTAAAAAATACTTCGCATAAAAATGACCCGCTGGACATAAAAACAGAATGTAAGTCCAGGCAAAAATAGGGCATCCCGGCGAGTCAAAAACAGAATAAAAGACTCGGGCAAAAATAAGGGAAAATAAATAAAAAATGTACACCCGCTGAGTTGAAAAGCCGCATTGGACAGCTCAGGCAAAAATGGGTATCCCGATGGATCGAAAACCCGAAAGGGCGATCCATGCAAAAAAGGGGAATAAGCGAACAACTGCATTCTGAATTCGTCTGTATCACCTACAACTTGGTAAGCTTCGAAAGGATCAAGCTTCTGCCAGAATCAACATTCTTCAGAAAGCAAGATGAGAAGAACGTCAAAAGTCATACGGGTCATAGTGAAGAGGAAGCTCCTTAAAGCGTCATCAACACTGCCAACATTTTGTTTCTCAATTTGTAACAATCTCCTCATTTCAGGGGATATGTTCCTTTGACTGTATCTCGCCAATTCAGGGCATATGAATTAATAAAACCAGATTTTCAGTCATGTCTCGTCTTGTACATTTTTATTTGCAAAAAATGTCTGATGTCTTAAAAGAAAAACTGATTGCACAAAATACAGATGCTTATCTTCAAACAAAAACATGCTTGCAGGAAATATGCTTACTCTCAGAAGTATCTAAACTCCTATGACAGAATCCAGTAAAGGATACCTCGGGATTATCTTGTACGTTTCTCCATCTTTTTCAGGATTGCAGGTATCCAGAGCGCAACTTGGGGCATGTAAGCTTCATCCCAGCAAGCTGGCAAGTCCACGCTCAATTTTAGCACCCGGAGTGCTCTCTCCCCAGCTGAGTTTCCTCCCATGACTTCCCCCAGCTGAGTTGCCATTCGCTGCTTATCCCCATCAGAATGGGCAGGTATCACAAGAGATGCCCATATCCCCGGCTGAGTCAAGGATCCTCTTCAACAGAATCCTTAGGGAGGTCTCTTGGTGATCTCTTTCTCCCCAGCCGAGCTGCCATCTCGCCCTCGGCCGAACACAAAAGTCGGGGAATCATCTCCCCACGGAATTTAAGCCTCTATCCAGAAGAGCAGCGCATAGAAGATCACAACAGAGTGAAGAAAGCTTCTGCAAACCCCAGCTGGGTCTCTCATTTATAAGGATAGGTCTATCAATGACCCACATCCCCAAGCAGATGGCATCCCGTTAGATCTACCAATGATCTCACCCCCAGCTGGGATGTTTACCTCAAACAGATCGATCGAAGATCTTTGCGGCAACGGGACCCGGATCCCGGTTTGGTATCTTTGCACAATCATAGCATTTGCATCATATTTACCCACAAAGCGTAGCATTCCGTCTAGTACGGAGCATTACGGCAAAAATCCAACACATAGCATAATCATAAGCCATGTTATGAATCAAACACTTGTGAATAATGACAGTTCATCAACGTACAGAAAAATCCCCACCAGAGTCCCTAGCAAAAGCAGTTGCCTATCAATCCACAAACCCCAGTATATACTCATTTTGACACCCGTCCGTGCCACCTTTCCCCAGTAAAGTCGCCTGAACACTCTTTGCAAACAAGACCACCCGTATTACAGATACGTCCTGACACCCGTCCGTGTCATACCCCAGCAGAAAGCCAAAAACATCCTCTTTGCACTCACATATGCCTATATATATACACTTTCTTGACACCCGTCCGTGTCGTATCCCCAGCACAGTCATCTACACTTTTACAACCCGCATACTTGTTAATATTATTATACTTTTCTCTCTTGACACTCGTCCGTGTCACCCTCCCCAGCAGATAAACGCTCATCTATGCAATGCTCATACTCGTTACTCATGTTACACTCATACAGATACTCGTCCGTATCTTGTATATACCATTCATATCCCCACAGATTCGACTCCGGTCCTTGTTCTTTGTTAACCAGATGGTACTCGTCCGTATCATCATCTCAGAGCATGCGTCAAGATTTTGTTTCTACATGATACTCGTCCGTATCATAGTCTTAAGGACGCTCGTCCGCATCTTTAATCCATACACTGTGTCAAACACTTTTGTCCCCTTGAATATAGATACTCGTATGTGTCTATTATTCCCCAGAGGAGCCCCCTTCAGATTCAACACTCGTCCGTGTTCTCTGTTAACCAGTTGATACCCGTCCGTATCATCATCTTTGAACACGCGTCAGTATTTGTTTCTACCCGATACTCGTCCGTATCGTAGTCTTAGGGATGCTCGTCCGCATCTTTAATCTATACACAATACCAAACACTTATACCTTTTGTTTCTTGGATGTAAACGCTCGTCCGTGTTTACTACTCCCCAGTAGATTGTCAACAGAGCAAATTTTCTTCTTTATCTGACACTCGTCCTGTGTTGAGATAAACCCTGAGAGCAGCCGCACCCTGCTAGGTGGTCGTCCTCCACCTCTTGATGGTCGTCCTCCATCATGCTCATCCGATGGCCGTCCCCATCGTTGATTTTAGCAGCCGTCCCCTGCTAGGTGGTCGTCCTCCACCTCTTGATGATCGTCCTTCATCATTTTATCCAATGGCCGTCCCCATTGTTGATTTTGGTTATCTGACATTCGTCCTATGTCATGACAGACCTTGAGAGCAGCCGTCCCCTGCTAGGTGGTCGTCCTCCACCTCTTGATGGTCGTCCTCCATCATGCTCATCCGATGGTCGTCCCCATCATTGACCTTTTCTATCCGGCATTCATCCTATGTCGCGATATTTTCGGCAGCCGTACCCTGCCAGGTGGTCGTCCTTCACCTTTGATGGCCGTACCCCATCATCTGTTTATTTCATTTATTCTTTAACCCGATGGCCGTCCCCGTCGTGGTCCCTTTTCCTTTTTTTAGCCCGATGGCCGTCCCCATCGTTGGTTACTTTGCTTTATGAACTTGATGGCCGTCCCCGTCATGTTTCATTAATTCCCAGAGAATCTTACTTTATCTTGATGGCCGTCCCCATCATAATTTGATTTTCCCCAGCTAGTCGGCTGTCCCCGTCTTGGCTTTACCTTTTATCCCCAGCATGTCGGTCGTCCCCGTCATTGCTTTGTTTCCCGCGCCTTACAATATACTTTACTTTCTTTTACAATCCATATCCCTTTTCTTCTTCATTCTGTGAGTGCAAATTTTGGACTGTCTTTGGTATTCAACCACAAGTTATCTTGTTTGCCTGTTAAGCCTTTGCTTACAACCTGCACAGCTAACTCATGTTTGAATAGGGGCAGCTGTAAACACCCCAAATTTGCCCTCACCCATTCAAACCATGGCTTGTGATCTTCTCATATGCATAAACACAATCATACCATCTCATATTACATTTTTGAGTCACTGCATAGTTTCTAAGTCATCTGCATCTAGGGTTTGTGATCTGAGCAATCCAAGAGCTTCTTGAGCCACTCCAAGGGTCATAAATCACTTCAAGGGGGTCCATGTGTGTTCAAGCATCATATTATATCCTCTCAAAGTCAAGAATGTCAAAGAATCACAAGAACTGGAAATGGTGTGGATGCAGAGCCAGGTTTAACTGCACAGATGACCTAAAATTAGGGTTTTGGTTTCAGAGGCCATAACTCCAATTTTTTTGGTCATTCTTGTTTCTATTGGTCTCTATATGGTATAGGGAGTATGCATATCAATTTTCATGAAGAAATTCCATGGGGAAGTCATCTGATCAAGGGTTGACTTTCTGGACAAGTCAGTGCAAAATCAGGGCATCTGAGGCCCCCAATGACCCAACCAAGGGGTGATCTTCATCATTTTTGAGTACATATGATCTTTATTTGATCATGGAAGAAGTTAGAAGTTCACAAAATTCAAGAATTTGAAGTTTTTTTGCAAAGTTGACTTTTTAGGGCATAGTTGACTTTTCAAGAATATGTCATTTTAGGTCATTTTTCAAGCCTTGCTTTTTGATCCAAAAATGCTTCAAATGGAAAGACTTTGGTCATGAAAGTTGTAGAATACATTTTTCCTTTTCAAAAAGTACAAGAACATGACCTAATTCATTTTGGATCAAAAGTTATGGTTTGACAAAGTTGACAAAAATCACTAATTTTCAAGTTATGCACTAAAAGGAAAATTTGCAAAAATCATGAACCAAGGCAAATTGTAACTTCTAATTGTCTTCAAACCATTACACAAGCATCATGCAACTCTTAAAAATCAGATTTGAACCAAGTTTCTCATGGTTTATGGCTTGTTGGACAAGGAAATCACATGTGAACCAAAGTTGGAACAAGTTGCAAAACTCATGATCACACTTCCTACCACTTGCTACATTGGATGCTGAACCTTGCTAGCCCTTCCCCTCACCTTTGCTGCGCAGCCCCATGCCTTGTACTAGCCTAGAACCAAGCCCATGCTTTCCTTACACAAAGAGTGGACTTTTGGAAAAAGTGAACTTACCAATCAATAAAGGCCAGGTCAAATCATCTGACCTATAGGATTATTTTATGCTATCCATTTGCAAGCCAAAGATACAAAGAAGCAAGGCTGAAACAACACACATCATCACATACACAAAACTGACCCCATTTGCATTTTTCCTTCGAATCTGCCTCCACACCTCACAAGCATCCAAGCAAGTCTCACCATCATCCCCACCTTGTCACACTGAACCTAAACCAACAAAGAAACAAGCCAGAAACACACAAGAACACCACTTCTCCATTTTCACTCCCAAGAGAAAAACCATTCGAATCTCTCTGCTCAACTCACAAACATCCAAACAAGTTTCACCAATCAACTCACCTTGCTTCATGGACCAGAAACCAACCCTTGTTTTGGCCTAAGACTCTCCATATCACAAACACGATTTTCACACTCCCTTGGTCAGAGCTTCTGCAAACTCACTCAGGAGGCTGTTTAAACTCCAACCAAGTATCCAAAGCTTCAAAGGGGGACCATTGGGACCTGTTTGAGCCAAAGAACTAGCCAGAAGGTGCCAGAGATCAAAGCTCCAGTTCAGGTGAGCTTCATGAACATTTTTCCCAGGAACTCATTTTTAAGTTCTTAATTGGTTCTCTATGTTCCACTGGTCATGATGATATGTTTGGTTTCGAAAATCATTGAGTTTTGAGCATGTATGGTGTTTCTGAACATTTTTGACCTAAACCCCTTTTGCTTCGATTCAGCTTTATTATGTAAAATAAATTTGTTTTGGCTGTGGATTCTTGTTCTATGATGTGTGGGGATGATTTCTGGGCAAGAAAATTAGGTTTTAGTGAGCTAGGGTGAAAGTTGGCATTTTTCAGGGAAGGTGCTGGCCGGAGAAGACGACCGGAAGTCTTCTCCGGCAGCCTGAGAGTCATTAACTGCTAATTAGGGTTAGGGCACCAGGTTTGAATGTGAGCCAATGGATTGTGTTTCCCGCGCGTGATTGAAGAGCCAGGATCATTTCATTAGGATTTAATTATGGATTAATGTTTAATTAATTAGAATTAGGGAGGTTTGAATCTGGGCCGTCCAGATGCGCGCCCAGTCAAACCCTTTGAGCCCAGATTGCATCTCAGCCTTTCCTTCTGATTACTTTTCCTTTTTCTTCATTTTAATTCATTTCTTTTCATTTTATTTGCATAATTGATTTAAAATAGCAAAAATGTCTTAAAAATTATGAAACTTTTTCTCAAGAGTTTTATTAATTTTTATGACACAAAAATATTTTTATTTTCATTTTTAGCATTTAAAATGTATTTTTAAATAATTAAAAGATTATTTTTAATTGATTAATGGGAATTAATTTATTAAAAATACTTTTAGGTATTTAAAAATCACCAAAAAATTCATGAAATGTTCTAAGACATTTAGAAACATTGTCCAACCTTAAAACCAAATTTCTTTTTTGATCTTGATGCATTTTGAGAATTTTTCATTGAATTAAAATCATTTTTGTGCATTAATTTGATCCATAGTTCAAAAAATCATTTCTGCCTATTCATGAGGAGTTGGACATTGATTCTTCTTGCATTGCATTATGTTTAGCATTTAGTTTTTGAGATAAAATGGCCATGATTTGATCTTGCATTTTCAAATTGTTTGACATTTCTTTTGTTTGGAAACCCTAAAAACCCTAGAATCTTGTAAAAATCATAACTTGAGATTGGTTGAGAGTTGAGACCTCTCCTTTGGGCATTGGTTTAGTATAGGATTAGGGGTCCTTTGTGTGGCATTTTCCATTTTTTATCTTAGGGTTTGCTTCTGATTTTGACTCTTGTTTGATGTTTGGTTCATAAACCCTAATTTGGGCTTCCATATGCATCCATCTTGCATTCTCTTGCATAACATGACTTGCTTTGACATTCCATGCTTCCATGTGATTCATTTGACATCATAAGACATATAGAAAACATGTTTGACCATTGCATCATGTATTTGCCATGTGGTATGTCATGTGCACTTCATAACTTTTCATGTGTTTTCATGGTTCTTAACTTGCTTCATTTGCATTCATAAGCTTGTATGATTATTTCCATGTGCTGCCTCATGTTTGTAGCATCTCATAACATCATTAGCATCATGTATGTGCTTCTGGTTTTGTTTCTCATCATGCCATTTCATTTCATTTTGCATTGCATTGCATTTCTTTTCTAACCTTTTAGGTGGTAAGTAACTTTGAGAAGTGAATTTGCCTTCACTTCTCATATTTTCTTTTCATCTCTTCCATACATCCTTGCTGCATTTTGTTATGTGTTTGATATTGAGCTTGCTCTTTCTTCTTCTTCTTACTTTCTTTCTTCAAGTGACTTGCCTTCTTAAGTGAAACAAGTTACTTTGCTTCTCTTTGCTCCTTTCATCTGCTTCCTGGTGGTTCCTTTGAAGATCTTCTTCTTGAAAACCTCACAAACCTTAGGATCAACCAAGCATGACAATGATTAGGGTTTTGATTAGTATCCCCTCTTAGTTTTACCTTTGTGTCTCTTTGTGTCTTCTCTTCTCATCTCATAATCAGGGACTAAGCCCTAAAGGCTTTAAGGCTTTGTGATTAAGTTTATGCCTGCATCCTTCTATTGGGATGGAGTGTATAACTTTAATCCTAAGTGTTAAACCCTTAATGTGTTTAAATCTCCTTCAATCAATCCATCTAATAATCATCAAGACATCAAGCTTGTAACTTGGGCCTTGCATTAGGGTTCTAATTCTTCCTTAAATGGTTAAGAAGGACTAACCCTAGTGTTAATGGACAAGTCCCCCTCAAGTTGTCTTACAAATCATAAAATCCACTTCATCATCATATCATTAAGTAAAATCCACTTAATCAAAGGTTTGTTTTGTCATGAGTTTAATCCCTAATCATGGATTAAGTTGAGGAGCTTTCCTCAGCTTAAACATTCTCATCTATTATCCTTCTATTAGGATGGTGTAATGAGTCTGTTTAATCCCTGATTATGGCTTAACCTCATTACTCAACACTAAACAAAAACAACAAAAACATCTAAATAATCACAAGTAGGTTAATGATCTTAATCCTGCACCAAAGGTGATTAAGTGTGAGAATCTGACTTCACACTTAAGGTATTCTCATTACCCCTAATCAGAGGGAAGATGTGATGAGTTTACTAAATCCATTGGTTTAGGCTTAAGCTCATTAACTTATGACAAACTTTCAAAAGCAATAAAAGACTGAAAACTCAAAAACAAACAATAATCGTCTCCTCCGGGATTCTTTTCTCATCATCTTCACTCACAAACGAGAACTCGCTTCTTCCGTCTAATGCAAGACAGTTTGCACCTGAGCCAGACAGGTCATACACTTGAGCATAGGCAAGCAAGCAGTTCACGAGTCAATTCACCTTTCAGTCTCTTTGGGTCGAACTACGGTGTTCTGACTTCCTCATTGCACGAGAGGATACGTAGGCATAACTTAACAGTTATCGAACAAAAGTCTCTGTATATCCCCCCTCTTTCTAGCCTCATTCTTTTAGCCTCATGATCTTGAGCATTTCACTCCTGTTCTTACACTGACACCTTCATACTTCACATCACTTATACACTTTACACTGACACCTGTACATCCTTTTCCAGCTCTTTTACACACAAATTGCATTGACACTACCCCTTTAAAACACAAATCTTTCAAGCGTGGATCCCGTCGAGTACGACGGACAATCTGGGTGCTAATACCTTCCCAGGTTGTAACCAACCCCCTTTCTCAGTCTCTCTGGTTCGCGACCGTCTTATCCATCTTTTCCTAGGTCTATGCAGCATTACCTTTCCTCCGGGATAAAAATGCCTAGCTGGCGACTCTTTTCATCTCCAGTGAGTTCACGGCTGTGTGTTCTCACTGTCCTCTTCGCCGACCGTTCGCGTCTGTACCTTTATTTGGGCCCGTCCCAATATCGGGAGCGACAGCTTGGCGACTCTGCTGGGGACCCTTATACTGCAACTAGGGCTTCTGGTTCTTTTTGTGGGTTCCTCCTAGCGCTTGATTGATTTGTGTTTACTGGGGTGTTATGTGCTTATTTGTGTTTGTGTATTTGTATTTATTTTGTACAGTTTTGTTTATTGCTTTCTTTATAGCTTTATGCATATATTATCATATTGTCATACTGTGTTGCTGGCTGGATCTGGTTTTACCTTGGTGGGTGGGGTTCTATTGAGAGTTAAGGTCCTATACCGGGGACCTGAGTGACACCTAGGCTAGAGTGAATCATATTCTTTCCCATTCCATTTCGGTCTGGTGCGGGAATATGAAACACGGTTCAGATATGGGTTTCTTCTTGAGAACTCTGTGTTGCAGATTTCCTGCAATGCTAGGGCTATCTGGGAAGCCTGCTAAGTCTGGATGACCTTTTAGTTTTGACCTTCATAAACTGAGGTGAACTAGAGGAGGAACTTTTATGGTTATTGTAAACACTGTACCTCCGGGTTAGAAGTGTTTACACTTCTCATAACTGATCCAAGTCTGAGGATCCTTGTTCTAGAACACCACCTGTGAGGGGGATGGGCTGTTTACAGGTTTGCAGGTACCTTGACCTCAGATTACCCTGTTACTTTGATTTGGTTAAGACTACTCCATGTTGGAACAGTTCTTGTGATTCTAAAACCCTGGACATGTGGCTCTTTATTTGAGCCCCCCACCTTGGTTACTGGATTTTTAGACCTCCATCTGGTTTTCTTGAATATGTCTTGGACCTATATCAGAGCTCTTGATCAGATCCAGCTCAGTCACAGACCCTTGCATATCATTTGCATACATAAACATTGCATCATATTGACATTTGCTTATTTGTGTTGCAGGGTATCCACTTTCATCTTTGGTTTTGGTTTTGACCCTATCTTCAGCACTGGCCTATCTTCATCAGCATTTGCTTCAGCTATCTACTTCAGTCATCAGCACCAGCCAATCAGTGGCCCCTTTTTTCAGTATTATCACCAGCACCTGCCTCTACTCATCTTCAGCATCATGGCTCCTAAAAAGAGTAACATCACCTACCACTTCTTCCAACCAGAGCTATCTGACATCAGGAGGATTCAGACCCTGATCACTCCAGATCACATACCATTGTTCAGGGAACACTATGGGGATATACTTGATATGGTTATGGATCTGGACCCTTCACAGAGAAGCCTGATCCACACTTGCATCCAGTTTTATGATCCCCCTCTGAGGTGTTTTACCTTCCAAGACTTTCAGTTGGGCCCTCTATTGGAAGAATACTCATCATTGGTTGGTCTGCCTATCAGGGGTGGAGTCCCTTTCAACCCTGAAATGGTCTTTCCTGGTAATGGAGAAATAGCAAAGGCTTTGCATCTGGAACCTGTCCTGACTGAGCAGCATATGACTTCTAAAGCTGGAATCCCTGGTTTTCATCTGGATTTCTTGATCTCTCAAGCTACCCTGAAAGCTTCTTTAGGAGAGTGGAAAGCTGTCTGTGCTTTATTGGCCTTGAGTATATATGGAATTGTGTTGTTTGCAGATGAGCCTCGATTCATTAGCCAGAATGCAATCCATCTGTTCATCTTGAAGAACCCAGTGCCCACTTTATTGGGGGATCTCTACTATTCAGTGCATCAGAGGAATGAAAAGCAGAGGGGAAGGTTAGTGAGGTGTTGTGCTCCATTATTCCATATTTGGCTTCTCAGGCATCTGCCCAGGACAGATGCATTTTTGAATCCTCATCAGCAAAGCAACTGGGCTAAGAGACTCACTGCTCTAACTTCAGCTGATATCAGATGGTGCACTCAGAGCACCAAGGGCAGGGATATCATCACCGGCTGTGGGCATTTTCCCAATGTGCCCTTAATAGGAGTTAAGGGTAGTATCAATTACAACCCTCTGCTGTTTAGAAGACAACTGGGTTATGCCTTGGTCCACACTCCTAAGGCACAGGACTTGGTTGAAACTCTTTATTGTGAGAACAAGATTAATCTGGCTATTGTTAGGCAGGCAGCCTGGGCCTGGGATAATGTTCAAACCAAGGGAGTAACCATTCTGGGGAAGTGCAACAATGTGGCATCAGCACAATACTATGAATGGTCCCGTGCCAGGGCCCAATTCTCTGGGATGCCCTTTACTATAGAAGATATGCCTGAATCATCTGCAGCACCACCTGCCACTGTCAGTTTGGAGGAGTTTGAGAGTTTGAAAGAAAGAAATGAGAAGTTAACTCAAGCTTTGCAGAAGACCCTCCGGGAGAGGAGTGATGGTATGAGGGAGGTTGAGAGATTGGAGAAGTTGAGAGTGGAGCATCTGGTTAAGATTGAGAAGTCTGGGGATTATATCAAAAAGTCTAAAGCTGGAGAACAAATTCTGAAGAATGCTTGCAAAGAAGCCCAGTTCCAGAGAGCAAGGACAGACTTGTATCTGAAAGAGAGTCAAGCTCGGTGGGTCAGGATCACCGAGGCTCGGACTCTAGAAGACAAGAGAGTTCAAGACAAGATGAAGCAACTGGAAGCTAGTGCAAAAGAGCAGCAAGAAGCCCTGGCAGCAGCCCAGAGGGAGATATCAGAGCTGAAGATCAAAGCTGGGGTGAAGAGGTCAAAAGACCAAAGTCAGCACAAGAAGCTAACAGCAGCTGTTACCACCCGGAATCTTCTCATCAGGAATCTCACGGAGCGTCCGGCTGATCCTGTGACCGAAGCACTTCTCAAGGAAGTTCGTGAGGATGAGTTTGGTCTTGGTGTTTGACCATTTGTTTGTTGTTGCTTTCATTCCATGTACTTTTATTCTCTTGTAATGTATTTTGACCCCTCAGAGGGCTTGTATTTGTAAACAAACTATGTACCATTTTGTCTTTTGTAATATATGCATTGGTTTGTTCCATCCGGGTTTCACTTCAAAAGCAACATCAACAGCATCTTCAAGGGTCTGGAAGGGTCAAAACTGAATGCCAAACCGGATACCTTGAAAACAAATAAGCATAACTGCATTGCATGCTAACCCCTTTTGTTTGTTTTGTAGGTTTTTGTTTTATTGCCACTAACTCTGTTGTGATGTTCAGGAACTATTGCTAGGCGCCGGGTATTTCTCCTCAACCGTCCGCACCGTTATCCGACCCGTAACAATCTTCCGGGCATTCAAATGGATCAGATGCAGCAGGACCTCACTGAGGTCAGAAATCAAATGGCAAACGAAAGGCTAGAAATGAGGAATCAAATGACGCAGTTTATGGAAGTAATGAACAACATGGCTCAGAGCCAGGAAAGATTGAGGGCCATGGTGGAAAGGCAAAATCAAGAAGATCCACATATAGGGACTGCCGGCACCAGCAACAATGAAAGGGTCCAACCTCATGTTAACCCCCCCTGTATTTGGACCACACCTCCATCCTGAGGTCAACATCCCTGCAAATGTTCAAGGGACTGCCACTGCAGCCAGGGTACTTCAAGAAGACCCCCAAGAGGACCAGTTTACAGTAATGGGTGCTGGGGAAGAAGCTTATGATAGAAGGTTGGATGAGATAGCTGAGAAGTTGAGGTCCTTAGAGTCTCAAAACTCTTTGGGATTCGACGTCATGGACATGGGCTTGGTAGACGGGGTCAGGATCCCCCATAAGTTTAAGCCTCCTTGTTTTGAAAAATACAACGGGACTTCATGCCCCCGGACTCATTTACAGTCATTTTTGGGAAGGCTGAAGGCCTATACAATGGATGAGAAGCTCTGGATGTTCTATTTCGAGGATAGCTTAACTGGAGCGTCAAGAGAATGGTACTCTCACTTGACAAGGGCAACTATCAGATGCTGGAAGGACCTGGCAGAGGCCTTCATCAGACAGTATCAGTACAACTTAGACATGGCACCCAACAGGACTCTCCTAATGGGAATGTCACAGTCGTCAAGGGAAAGTTTCCGAGAATATGCCCAGAGATGGAGGCAATTTGCTGCTGCTGTTCAGCCACCTATGTCCGAAAGGGAAATGGCAGATATGTTCATGAACACCCTTCAGGGGACTTACATTGACAGGCTGGCTGCTTTCTCTTCCACTAGCTTTGCGGATGTTGTCATAGCTGGGGAGAGAATTGAAAGCCTATTGAAGATGGGTAAGATCTCAGACAACGGAGCAAGCTCGTCCAGTAGTACAAGAAAGCCTTTTGCGGGCCCGAGAAGAACTGGCGAGACCAATGCCATCCACACCAACAGGGGCAGGCCCCAATATGTTCACAGATCAGTGGCAGCAGTCACTATTCCCGCTCCAGCTCATCCTCAACCAGTTTATCAACCTCCGCAACAAAACTATCAGCAACAACCTCAGTACCATCAACAAAATCAGTATCCTCCAAGAAATTACAACAACAGCAACACCAACAACAATAACCAGCAAAGGCCATTCCAACAGAGGCCTTCTCAAGCCAACAGGGTAATCGATCCGATCCCTATGCCATACGCTACATTGCTGCCACAACTCCTGAAACTCAACCTAGTTGAGCTAAGGACGTTGGCACCTCCAGATCCCAACAGTCTACCCAGGAATTATGACTCCAACGCCAGATGTGCCTTCCATTCAAATGCACCTGGCCACAGTACAGAAAAGTGTAGAGCTCTGCATATGAAGGTACAAGACCTGGTAGACTCAAAAGCTCTGAATTTCGCACCACCACCCAATGTCAATAAGAACCCAATGCCAAACCACGGTGGTCCCAGAATTAACGCTATTGAAGAAGACAAGCCGTCTTATTTAATAACCAGTGTGGGTCAGATCCGGACACCGTTGGTGGAAATTAAGGCTCAGCTCCTCGAATGTCAAATGTTCCCGGGATGTGAGTTGGGGTGTGCTTACTGCAATATCTCAGTCAACGGGTGCGATAACCTGAGGAATGGCATAGACGGTCTCATTCAGAGTGGCCAACTTCAGATCACCACATCATTTCCTACAAATCCAGCAATCTCATCAGCAACAACTCCAGAACCTCCTACAACTGCAACAACCATTGTTCCTGACAATTCTTCGGTTTCATCAACAAGTACCTCATCTATTATCTCAACTGATCAGTTATCAACAAATTTTTCTTCTACAACTCCAGCACCACTCCATTTTGAAACTCCTACAACAACAACACCCATCCTTCCACCAATGTCTCCTACAACACCAGCAACAAATCATGAAGATGTCTCAACTGTCACAATATTTTATGATCCTGAAAACAACTCTGCCTACAATTCAGAAGGTGCTGCTCCCATCAGAGCACCAGTCACAATTTATTACGATCCACAGACTATCACAATTCCTTCCGCAGCTGCAGTCAGTCCAGTCACTATCACGGTGCCTGGACCAGTACCTTATGAAAGCAGCAATGCCATCCCGTGGCATTACGGCTCTGACCTGTACTGCAAAGGACAAAGAATCACTTTTGAATCATCAACCCCTGCACCACAAATTGACAATGTGGGAGGAGGCGGAGGCTTCACTCGAAGCGGACGTCTTTTCGCCCCACAGATTCAGAGACCCACTGCCGAAGCAGAAGCTGCTGCTAAGGCAAAAGGGAAAAGCTTGGTGCAGGAAGAACAGACTGTCAAGGAAGCTTTAAAAACACCCTTCGATCAAGAGGTTGATGAGTTCATGCGAATCATCAAGAAGAGTGATTATAAAATAGTGGATCAGCTTCATCAGACGCCTTCCAAGATCTCAATCCTATCACTGCTTATGCGCTCCGAAGCCCATCGGAATGCACTACTCAAAGTCTTGCACGCAGCTTACGTGCCTGAAGAGATCACTGTCAATCAGCTAGAAGCTGTAGTTGGAAATGTTAATGCTAGTCATGGACTAGGGTTCACCAATACTGATTTGACAACGGAAGGCCGCAACCATAACAAAGCCTTGCACATAACCATGGAATGCAAAGGTGCCGTCCTTTCTCATGTGCTGGTAGACACGGGGTCATCCCTCAATGTCTTACCTAAGAAGGCCTTGGTGAAGCTAGAATATGATGGATTGGCATTGAGACCCAGCAACCTGGTGGTGAGAGCCTTTGATGGCTCAAAGAGATCGGTTCTGGGAGAAATTGAGTTGCCCATAACGATTGGCCCGCAGACCTTCAAAACGACCTTCTACGTGATGGATATACAGCCTGCCTACAGCTGTCTATTGGGTAGGCCATGGATTCACGCCGCTGGCGCCGTGACCTCTACCCTTCACCAGAAGTTAAAATATGAGTGGGAGGGTCAAATCGTTACAATCTGTGGAGAGGAGGATATTTTTGTCAGCCACCTGGCTACCTATAAGTATATTGAGATGGATGGGGAGATCCATGAAACAATGAGTCAGGGGTTCGAAGCTTTGAATGTCAATGAAACATCTGCTGTACCTGGTACTTCAATATCATCATACCAACAAGCCCGGAAGGTTGTTGAGGGAGGAAACGCCCAAGGCTGGGGCAAACTGCTATCGGTAGAGAAGAAAGAGGACAGATTTGGGTTGGGTTACAGACCAACTCAACAAGATCAAGCAGCGGCTGCGAAAGAGCCCAACTTTGTGAGTGGGGGGATGCTCACCCCTGATGCTATCAACTGTCTGGAAGACGAGTTGGAAGAGGAACGCAACCTGGAAAGCTGGATTCGTCCAAAGATCCCGGGGAGCAGTATCTCAAACTGGTCTTCCCAGGAAATTATAAGAGTTACTCATGCAGAGTAATTATTATTTCCTGTATTTTTATAGCATGCATCAAAGTCTTGCATCTTGCCCAAGATGACAAGACTCATTTTGTAATCGGGCCATCTGTACTTTTTGTGCAACAAGATTAATCAATGAAATATCAGACATCTTTTTGCAAATGAGTCTTTTTCTTTTCCGTTCACTGTTTTTCCATTTTTCTTTTTGTACAAAAAAATAAATGGAAGTGTTTTCAAAATGACGACTTTATTTCACTTTTCTAAAACAAGATTAAAATCAAATCACTAAAATGAACAAACTGAACCCTTGCAGAGTGTGCCTTCCAGACAGCACCGACAACAGCACGGCTATGACTTCGTATGACTTTGACAATCCAATCAATCAAGCTGATGAAGGGGTTGAAGAAGAATATGAGCTTCCTGAAGAGCTAGCCAGGTTGTTAAGACAAGAGGAAAAGGTTATTACTCCTCACCAGGAGGAAGTTGAAGTGATCAATCTTGGTACAGATGAAGACGTGAAAGAGGTTAAAATCGGGGCCTGCTTACAAGACTCAGTGAAGAAACAACTGATTGACCTGCTTCAAGAGTATGTGGACGTGTTTGCTTGGTCTTACCAAGATATGCCAGGGTTGGACACCGACATTGTGGTGCACAAGCTGCCTTTGAGAGAAGAATGCCCACCGGTTAAACAGAAGCTGCGTCGCACTCGCCCAGACATGGCAATGAAGATCAAGGAGGAGGTACAAAAGCAATGGGACGCCGGGTTCCTTGTTGTAACTAGCTATCCACCGTGGGTCGCTAATATAGTACCTGTGCCCAAGAAAGACGGCAAAGTAAGAATGTGTGTTGACTACCGGGATCTGAACAGAGCTAGCCCGAAAGATGACTTCCCATTACCTCACATTGATGTATTGGTGGATAATACGGCTCAGTTCTCGGTATTCTCCTTCATGGATGGATTTTCAGGATACAATCAAATTAAAATGTCACCTGAAGACATGGAGAAGACAACTTTCATCACACCCTGGGGCACGTTCTGCTACAAGGTAATGCCATTCGGATTGAAGAATGCTGGTGCAACATATCAACGGGCTATGGTAACATTATTCCACGATATGATCCATAAGGAAATCGAGTGTTATGTGGATGACATGATTGCCAAGTCCCTTACAGAGGAAGACCACCTGGTGAATCTACTGAAGTTATTCAAGCGTCTAAGGAAGTACCAATTAAAGTTGAACCCCAACAAATGCACATTCGGGGTGCGATCTGGTAAGCTGCTGGGATTTATTGTAAGCGAGAATGGGATTGAAGTTGACCCTAATAAAGTCAAAGCCATCCAAGAGATGCCTGCACCGAAAACTGAAAAGGAAGTTCGAGGGTTCTTAGGTCGATTGAACTACATTTCATGGTTCATATCTCATCTCACAGCAACCTGCGAACCCTTGTTCAAATTACTAAGAAAGGAACAGACGGTCAGGTGGAACGAAGACTGCCAAAGGGCTTTTGACAAGATCAAGGAATACTTACAAGAACCTCCAATCCTTATGCCCCCAGTTGAAGGAAGACCTCTAATCATGTACTTGACAGTATTAGAAGAGTCAATGGGGTGTGTGTTGGGCCAGCATGACGAGTCTGGTCGAAAAGAGTATGCAATATACTACCTAAGCAAAAAGTTTACCGACTGTGAACAACGTTATTCACTGCTCGAGAAAACTTGTTGTGCTTTAGCGTGGGCTGCTCGCCAACTGAGACAGTATATGTTGACCCACACTACTTTGTTGATCTCAAAGATGGACCCAGTTAAGTACATATTTGAGAAGCCAGCTCTTACTGGACGGGTTGCAAGATGGCAGATGATTCTCACAGAATATGACATCCAGTACACCTCTCAGAAAGCCATCAAGGGCAGTGTACTATCCGAATATCTTGCTGAGCAACCCATTGATGATTACCAGCCTATGAGGATTGACTTCCCTGATGAAGACATCATGTTCATAAAAGCAAAAGATCATGGAGAGCCTGTTCACACTGAGGGGCCTGACCCAGAAGAAGAATGGACTATGATGTTTGACGGGGCTGTTAACATGAATGGTCGTGGTGTTGGTGCGGTACTCATTACACCCAAGGGAGTCCACATGCCTTTCTCGGCAAAGCTCACTTTCAACTGCACTAACAACGAAGTTGAATACGAAGCTTGCATTATGGGTCTTGAGGAGGCCATTGACCTCAGGATCAAGACATTGACTGTGTTCGGAGATTCAGCTCTGGTAGTCAATCAAACCAACGGCAAATGGTACACCCACCAAGATCATCTGATACCTTACAGGGATTATACAAGGAGGTTGTTGACTTTCTTTACTACGGTCAAGCTTGAGTATATCCCTCGGGACGAGAATCAGTTTGCAGATGCTCTGGCTACCATTTCATCCATGATCAAAGTTCAAGCTGCCAACTTTGTACCTCAGATTTCAGTGTCCAGACTTGATAGACCAGCATATGTGTTTGCAACAGATGTTGTTAAAGATGATAAGCCTTGGTTCCACGACATTAAACGCTTCTTGGAGGATCAAACATACCCACCTGGGGCATCTACCAATGATAAGAAGACTTTGAGAAGGCTTGCTGGTAGTTTCTTTCTGAACACTGATGGGTCTTTATACAAAAGGAACTTTGATATGGTACTCCTCAGATGTGTTGATAAGACAAAAGCAGACTTGTTGATGCATGAAGTGCACGAAGGATCCTTTGGTACCCATGCAGGAGGGCATGCCATGGCTAAAAAGTTGCTAAGATCGGGTTATTACTGGATCACAATGGATGCAGACTGTTGCGCTTATGCCAGGAAATGCCATAAATGCCAGATTTATGCAGATAAGGTGCATGTGCCTCCCAATCCTTTGAACATCATGTCTTCACCCTGGCCCTTTGCTATGTGGGGCATCGACATGATTGGTAAGATTGAGCCAACTGCTTCAAACGGCCACAGATTCATCTTGGTCGCCATTGATTATTTTACCAAGTGGGTCGAAGCAGCTTCATACGCCAATGTTACAAGACAAGTGGTGGCCAGATTTCTGAAGAGAGATATCATCTGTCAATATGGAGTGCCCGAGCGAATCATTACTGATAATGGTTCCAATCTAAACAACAAAATGATGGCAGAGCTGTGCCGGGACTTCAAGATACAACATCACAATTCTTCTCCTTACAGGCCAAAGATGAATGGCGCCGTTGAGGCAGCAAATAAAAATATCAAGAAGATTGTGCAGAAGATGGTAGTCACTTACAAAGACTGGCATGAAATGCTACCGTTTGCCTTGCATGGGTACCGCACGTCAATCAGAACATCCACTGGGGCAACACCGTATCAGCTTGTGTATGGTATGGAAGCAGTCCTACCTGTTGAAGTTGAATTACCCTCTCTCCGGGTACTGATGGATGTTAGGCTGAGTGAAGCAGAGTGGGTTAGGTCCCGATACGAGCAACTGAGTCTGATTGAAGAGAAAAGATTGGCTGCAATCTGTCATGGGCAGTTATATCAGAAAAGAATGAAGAAGGCCTTCGATCAGAAAGTCAGGCATCGAGAGTACCAAGTAGGAGATCTTGTGCTGAAAAGAATCCTCCCTCCTCATACAGACCACAGGGGCAAGTGGACTCCAAACTATGAAGGACCATTCGTAGTAAAGAAAGTTTTCTCTGGTGGAGCACTGATGCTCAGCACCATGGATGGTGAAGATTTCCCGTCCCCTGTGAATTCAGATGCAGTTAAAAAATACTTCGCATAAAAATGACCCGCTGGACATAAAAACAGAATGTAAGTCCAGGCAAAAATAGGGCATCTCGGCGAGTCAAAAACAGAATAAAAGACTCGGGCAAAAATAAGGGAAAATAAATAAAAAATGTACACCCGCTGAGTTGAAAAGCCGCATTGGACAGCTCAGGCAAAAATGGGTATCCCGATGGATCGAAAACCCGAAAGGGCGATCCATGCAAAAAAGGGGAATAAGCGAACAACTGCATTCTGAATTCGTCTATATCACCTACAACTTGGTAAGCTTCGAAAGGATCAAGCTTCTGCCAGAATCAACATTCTTCAGAAAGCAAGATGAGAAGAACGTCAAAAGTCATACGGGTCATAGTGAAGAGGAAGCTCCTTAAAGCGTCATCAACACTGCCAACATTTTGTTTCTCAATTTGTAACAATCTCCTCATTTCAGGGGATATGTTCCTTTGACTGTATCTCGCCAATTCAGGGCATATGAATTAATAAAACCAGATTTTCAGTCATGTCTCGTCTTGTACATTTTTATTTGCAAAAAATGTCTGATGTCTTAAAAGAAAAACTGATTGCACAAAATACAGATGCTTATCTTCAAACAAAAACATGCTTGCAGGAAATATGCTTACTCTCAGAAGTATCTAAACTCCTATGACAGAATCCAGTAAAGGATACCTCGGGATTATCTTGTACGTTTCTCCATCTTTTTCAGGATTGCAGGTATCCAGAGCGCAACTTGGGGCATGTAAGCTTCATCCCAGCAAGCTGGCAAGTCCACGCTCAATTTTAGCACCCGGAGTGCTCTCTCCCCAGCTGAGTTGCCTCCCATGACTTCCCCCAGCTGAGTTGCCACTCGCTGCTTATCCCCATCAGAATGGGCAGGTATCACAAGAGATGCCCATATCCCCGGCTGAGTCAAGGATCCTCTTCAACAGAATCCTTAGGGAGGTCTCTTGGTGATCTCTTTCTCCCCAGCCAAGCTGCCATCTCGCCCTCGGCCGAACACAAAAGTCGGGGAATCATCTCCCCACGGAATTTAAGCCTCTATCCAGAAGAGCAGCGCATAGAAGATCACAACAGAGTGAAGAAAGCTTCTGCAAACCCCAGCTGGGTCTCTCATTTATAAGGATAGGTCTATCAATGACCCACATCCCCAAGCAGATGGCATCCCGTCAGATCTACCAATGATCTCACCCCCAGCTGGGATGTTTACCTCAAACAGATCGATCGAAGATCTTTGCGGCAACGGGACCCGGATCCCGATTTGGTATCTTTGCACAATCATAGCATTTGCATCATATTTACCCACAAAGCGTAGCATTCCGTCTAGTACGGAGCATTACGGCAAAAATCCAACACATAGCATAATCATAAGCCATGTTATGAATCAAACACTTGTGAATAATGACAGTTCATCAACGTACAGAAAAATCCCCACCAGAGTCCCTAGCAAAAGCAGCTGCCTATCAATCCACAAACCCCAGTATATACTCATTTTGACACCCGTCCGTGCCACCTTTCCCCAGTAAAGTCGCCTGAACACTCTTTGCAAACAAGACCACCCATATTACAGATACGTCCTGACACCCGTCCGTGTCATACCCCAGCAGAAAGCCAAAAACATCCTCTTTGCACTCACATATGCCTATATATATACACTTTCTTGACACCCGTCCGTGTCGTATCCCCAGCACAGTCATCTACACTTTTACAACCCGCATACTTGTTAATATTATTATACTTTTCTCTCTTGACACTCGTCCGTGTCACCCTCCCCAGCAGATAAACGCTCATCTATGCAATGCTCATACTCGTTACTCATGTTACACTCATACAGATACTCGTCCGTATCTTGTATATACCATTCATATCCCCACAGATTCGACTCCGGTCCTTGTTCTTTGTTAACCAGATGGTACTCGTCCGTATCATCATCTCAGAGCATGCGTCAAGATTTTGTTTCTACATGATACTCGTCCGTATCATAGTCTTAAGGACGCTCGTCCGCATCTTTAATCCATACACTGTGTCAAACACTTTTGTCCCCTTGAATATAGATACTCGTCTGTGTCTATTATTCCCCAGAGGAGCCCCCTTCAGATTCAACACTCGTCCGTGTTCTCTGTTAACCAGTTGATACCCGTCCGTATCATCATCTTTGAACACGCGTCAGTATTTGTTTCTACCCGATACTCGTCCGTATCGTAGTCTTAGGGATGCTCGTCCGCATCTTTAATCTATACACAATACCAAACACTTATACCTTTTGTTTCTTGGATGTAAACGCTCGTCCGTGTTTACTACTCCCCAGTAGATTGTCAACAGAGCAAATTTTCTTCTTTATCTGACACTCATCCTGTGTTGAGATAAACCCTGAGAGCAGCCGCACCCTGCTAGGTGGTCGTCCTCCACCTCTTGATGGTCGTCCTCCATCATGCTCATCCGATGGCCGTCCCCATCGTTGATTTTAGCAGCCGTCCCCTGCTAGGTGGTCGTCCTCCACCTCTTGATGATCGTCCTCCATCATTTTATCCAATGGCCGTCCCCATTGTTGATTTTGGTTATCTGACATTCGTCCTATGTCATGACAGACCTTGAGAGCAGCCGTCCCCTGCTAGGTGGTCGTCCTCCACCTCTTGATGGTCGTCCTCCATCATGCTCATCCGATGGCCGTCCCCATCATTGACCTTTTCTATCCGGCATTCATCCTATGTCGCGATATTTTCGGCAGCCGTACCCTGCCAGGTGGTCGTCCTTCACCTTTGATGGCCGTACCCCATCATCTGTTTATTTCATTTATTCTTTAACCCGATGGCCGTCCCCGTCGT
This sequence comes from Lathyrus aphaca, assembly GCA_963966055.1. Classification (NCBI taxonomy): domain Eukaryota; kingdom Viridiplantae; phylum Streptophyta; class Magnoliopsida; order Fabales; family Fabaceae; genus Lathyrus; species Lathyrus aphaca. The sequence continues at coordinate 10,380,994 of OZ014520.1, read as the reverse complement.
GGTCCCTTTTCCTTTTTTTAGCCCGATGGCCGTCCCCATCGTTGGTTACTTTGCTTTATGAACTTGATGGCCGTCCCCGTCATGTTTCATTAATTCCCATAGAATCTTACTTTATCTTGATGGCCGTCCCCATCATAATTTGATTTTCCCCAGCTAGTCGGCTGTCCCCGTCTTGGCTTTACCTTTTATCCCCAGCATGTCGGCCGTCCCCGTCATTGCTTTGTTTCCCGCGCCTTACAATATACTTTACTTTCTTTTACAATCCATATCCCTTTTCTTCTTCATTCTGTGAGTGCAAATTTTGGACTGTCTTTGGTATTCAACCACAAGTTATCTTGTTTGCCTGTTAAGCCTTTGCTTACAACCTGCACAGCTAACTCATGTTTGAATAGGGGCAGCTGTAAACACCCCAAATTTGCCCTCACCCATTCACACCATGGCTTGTGATATTCTCATATGCATAAACACAATCATACCATCTCATATTACATTTTTGAGTCACTGCATAGTTTCTAAGTCATCTGCATCTAGGGTTTGTGATCTGAGCAATCCAAGAGCTTCTTGAGCCACTCCAAGGGTCATAAATCACTTCAAGGGGGTCCATGTGTGTTCAAGCATCATATTATATCCTCTCAAAGTCAAGAATGTCAAAGAATCACAAGAACTGGAAATGGTGTGGATGCAGAGCCAGGTTTAACTGCACAGATGACCTAAAATTAGGGTTTTGGTTTCAGAGGCCATAACTCCAATTTTTTTGGTCATTCTTGTTTCTATTGGTCTCTATATGGTATAGGGAGTATGCATATCAATTTTCATGAAGAAATTCCATGGGGAAGTCATCTGATCAAGGGTTGACTTTCTGGACAAGTCAGTGCAAAATCAGGGCATCTGAGGCCCCCAATGACCCAACCAAGGGGTGATCTTCATCATTTTTGAGTACATATGATCTTTATTTGATCATGGAAGAAGTTAGAAGTTCACAAAATTCAAGAATTTGAAGTTTTTTTGCAAAGTTGACTTTTTAGGGCATAGTTGACTTTTCAAGAATATGTCATTTTAGGTCATTTTTCAAGCCTTGCTTTTTGATCCAAAAATGCTTCAAATGGAAAAACTTTGGTCATGAAAGTTGTAGAATACATTTTTCCCTTTTCAAAAAGTACAAGAACATGACCTAATTCATTTTGGATCAAAATTTATGGTTTGACAAAGTTGGCAAAAATCACTAATTTTCAAGTTATGCACTAAAAGGAAAATTTGCAAAAATCATGAACCAAGGCAAATTGTAACTTCTAATTGTCTTCAAACCATTACACAAGCATCATGCAACTCTTAAAAATCAGATTTGAACCAAGTTTCTCATGGTTTATGGCTTGTTGGACAAGGAAATCACATGTGAACCAAAGTTGGAACAAGTTGCAAAACTCATGATCACACTTCCTACCACTTGCTACATTGGATGCTGAACCTTGCTAGCCCTTCCCCTCACCTTTGCTGCGCAGCCCCATGCCTTGTACTAGCCTAGAACCAAGCCCATGCTTTCCTTACACAAAGAGTGGACTTTTGGAAAAAGTGAACTTACCAATCAATAAAGGCCAGGTCAAATCATCTGACCTATAGGATTATTTTATGCTATCCATTTGCAAGCCAAAGATACAAAGAAGCAAGGCTGAAACAACACACATCATCACATACACAAAACTGACCCCATTTGCATTTTTCCTTCGAATCTGCCTCCACACCTCACAAGCATCCAAGCAAGTCTCACCATCATCCCCACCTTGTCACACTGAACCTAAACCAACAAAGAAACAAGCCAGAAACACACAAGAACACCACTTCTCCATTTTCACTCCCAAGAGCAAAACCATTCGAATCTCTCTGCTCAACTCACAAACATCCAAACAAGTTTCACCAATCAACTCACCTTGCTTCATGGACCAGAAACCAACCCTTGTTTTGGCCTAAGACTCTCCATATCACAAACACGATTTTCACACTCCCTTGGTCAGAGCTTCTGCAAACTCACTCAGGAGGCTGTTTAAACTCCAACCAAGTATCCAAAGCTTCAAAGGGGGACCATTGGGACCTGTTTGAGCCAAAGAACTAGCCAGAAGGTGCCAGAGATCAAAGCTCCAGTTCAGGTGAGCTTCATGAACATTTTTCCCAGGAACTCATTTTTAAGTTCTTAATTGGTTCTCTATGTTCCACTGGTCATGATGATATGTTTGGTTTCGAAAATCATTGAGTTTTGAGCATGTATGGTGTTTCTGAACATTTTTGACCTAAACCCCTTTTGCTTCGATTCAGCTTTATTATGTAAAATAAATTTGTTTTGGCTGTGGATTCTTGTTCTATGATGTGTGGGGATGATTTCTGGGCAAGAAAATTAGGTTTTAGTGAGCTAGGGTGAAAGTTGGCATTTTTCAGGGAAGGTGCTGGCCGGAGAAGACGACCGGAAGTCTTCTCCGGCAGCCTGAGAGTCATTAACTGCTAATTAGGGTTAGGGCACCAGGTTTGAATGTGAGCCAATGGATTGTGTTTCCCGCGCGTGATTGAAGAGCCAGGATCATTTCATTAGGATTTAATTATGGATTAATGTTTAATTAATTAGAATTAGGGAGGTTTGAATCTGGGCCGTCCAGATGCGCGCCCAGTCAAACCCTTTGAGCCCAGATTGCATCTCAGCCTTTCCTTCTGATTACTTTTCCTTTTTCTTCATTTTAATTCATTTCTTTTCATTTTATTTGCATAATTGATTTAAAATAGCAAAAATGTCTTAAAAATTATGAAACTTTTTCTCAAGAGTTTTATTAATTTTTATGACACAAAAATATTTTTATTTTCATTTTTATCATTTAAAATGTATTTTTAAATAATTAAAAGATTATTTTTAATTGATTAATGGGAATTAATTTATTAAAAATACTTTTAGGCATTTAAAAATCACCAAAAAATTCATGAAATGTTCTAAGACATTTAGAAACATTGTCCAACCTTCAAACCAAATTTCTTTTTTGATCTTGATGCATTTTGAGAATTTTTCATTGAATTAAAATCATTTTTGTGCATTAATTTGATCCATAGTTCAAAAAATCATTTCTGCCTATTCATGAGGAGTTGGACATTGATTCTTCTTGCATTGCATTATGTTTAGCATGTAGTTTTTGAGATAAAATGGCCATGATTTGATCTTGCATTTTCAAATTGTTTGACATTTCTTTTGTTTGGAAACCCTAAAAACCCTAGAATCTTGTAAAAATCATAACTTGAGATTGGTTGAGAGTTGAGACCTCTCCTTTGGGCATTGGTTTAGTATAGGATTAGGGGTTCTTTGTGTGGCATTTTCCATTTTTTATCTTAGGGTTTGCTTCTGATTTTGACTCTTGTTTGATGTTTGGTTCATAAACCCTAATTTGGGCTTCCATATGCATCCATCTTGCATTCTCTTGCATAACATGACTTGCTTTGACATTCCATGCTTCCATGTGATTCATTTGACATCATAAGACATATAGAAAACATGTTTGACCATTGCATCATGTATTTGCCATGTGGTATGTCATGTGCACTTCATAACTTTTCATGTGTTTTCATGGTTCTTAACTTGCTTCATTTGCATTCATAAGCTTATATGATTATTTCCATGTGCTGCCTCATGTTTGTAGCATCTCATAACATCATTAGCATCATGTATGTGCTTCTGGTTTTGTTTCTCATCATGCCATTTCATTTCATTTTGCATTGCATTGCATTTCTTTTCTAACCTTTCAGGTGGTAAGTAACTTTGAGAAGTGAATTTGCCTTCACTTCTCATATTTTCTTTTCATCTCTTCCATACATCCTTGCTGCATTTTGTTATGTGTTTGATATTGAGCTTGCTCTTTCTTCTTCTTCTTACTTTCTTTCTTCAAGTGACTTGCCTTCTTAAGTGAAACAAGTTACTTTGCTTCTCTTTGCTCCTTTCATCTGCTTCCTGGTGGTTCCTTTGAAGATCTTCTTCTTGAAAACCTCACAAACCTTAGGATCAACCAAGAATGACAATGATTAGGGTTTTGATTAGTATCCCCTCTTAGTTTTACCTTTGTGTCTCTTTGTGTCTTCTCTTCTCATCTCATAATCAGGGACTAAGCCCTAAAGGCTTTAAGGCTTTGTGATTAAGTTTATGCCTGCATCCTTCTATTGGGATGGAGTGTATAACTTTAATCCTAAGTGTTAAACCCTTAATGTGTTTAAATCTCCTTCAATCAATCCATCTAATAATCATCAAGACATCAAGCTTGTAACTTGGGCCTTGCATTAGGGTTCTAATTCTTCCTTAAATGGTTAAGAAGGACTAACCCTAGTGTTAATGGACAAGTCCCCCTCAAGTTGTCTTACAAATCATAAAATCCACTTCATCATCATATCATTAAGTAAAATCCACTTAATCAAAGGTTTGTTTTGTCATGAGTTTAATCCCTAATCATGGATTAAGTTGAGGAGCTTTCCTCAGCTTAAACATTCTCATCTATTATCCTTCTATTAGGATGGTGTAATGAGTCTGTTTAATCCCTGATTATGGCTTAACCTCATTACTCAACACTAAACAAAAACAACAAAAACATCTAAATAATCACAAGTAGGTTAATGATCTTAATCCTGCACCAAAGGTGATTAAGTGTGAGAATCTGACTTCACACTTAAGGTATTCTCATTACCCCTAATCAGAGGGAAGATGTGATGAGTTTACTAAATCCATTGGTTTAGGCTTAAGCTCATTAACTTATGACAAACTTTCAAAAGCAATAAAAGACTGAAAACTCAAAAACAAACAATAATCGTCTCCTCCGGGATTCTTTTCTCATCATCTTCACTCACAAACGAGAACTCGCTTCTTCCGTCTAATGCAAGACAGTTTGCACCTGAGCCAGACAGGTCATACACTTGAGCATAGGCAAGCAAGCAGTTCACGAGTCAATTCACCTTTCAGTCTCTTTGGGTCGAACTACGGTGTTCTGACTTCCTCATTGCACGAGAGGATACGTAGGCATAACTTAACAGTTATCGAACAAAAGTCTCTGTATATTCCCCCTCTTTCTAGCCTCATTCTTTTAGCCTCATGATCTTGAGCATTTCACTCCTGTTCTTACACTGACACCTTCATACTTCACATCACTTATACACTTTACACTGACACCTGTACATCCTTTTCCAGCTCTTTTACACACAAATTGCACTGACACTATCCCTTTAAAACACAAATCTTTCAAGCGTGGATCCCGTCGAGTACGACGGACAATCTGGGTGCTAATACCTTCCCAGGTTGTAACCAACCCCCTTTCTCAGTCTCTCTGGTTCGCGACCGTCTTATCCATCTTTTCCTAGGTCTATGCAGCATTACCTTTCCTCCAGGATAAAAATGCCTAGCTGGCGACTCTTTTCATCTCCAGTGAGTTCACGGCTGTGTGTTCTCACTGTCCTCTTCGCCGATCGTTCGCGTCTGTACCTTTATTTGGGCCCGTCCCAATATCGGGAGCGACACTGACTCTAATTTCTTTTGATCTTATGCAGGATTACTGTGTTGATACCTACATTCTATGGTGTGCACAATATCGATAAAGTCATGCAGTATTTTGATGAGATGTTGTCTTCTGGATGCTCGCCGGATGCGATAGTTTGATATCTGGTTTAACCATTGCTAGAAAGATGAATGATGCTAGATGGAAGGTTGCAAAGTTGAAAGAAAACTGAGACGAGGTTGAGAATTGTAATCTGAATTGATAGGAAAAAACATGCTTCTGAATTTTTCTGTCACCGTCCGGTTACCATCACCGTGTTTTGTTTTTTGTGTGTGTAATATTCTCTGTATCTTTTTCATCATTTTTCAGTTAGAACTTTTATCTAGGAATTTGCTGGTGTAAGCTTTCTTCATTTTTTTTGTATGGGAGATTTTACCTGTTTCATTTGGATACACACGATGTTTATTGTTGTGGTTTTGAAAGCGCCTACTATAGACTTATAATCCATTTTGAATTCTAGGATTAATAAAATAAGCTTTCCAATAATAATAATGTGGCCTTTGAATTTTCAATTCCAAATCTTGTAGAATTTAAGATTCGTTTGAACTTTGCACACTCCTGGGATCCCGCCACTTGTGCACATCAGTTGGATGCAACCTAACTTTGTACTGAATTTCCAAAATCAATCCAAATACCTAATCTTAACATGTTCCTTCTTGAGAATGTTGATCCTTTTACACATCTTGAATTTGAATCAAACTTCAAATCCAAATCAGACTTGAGTTCTTAATGAAACTCTAACTACATTCTCAAACCCTCATTAACTTGCATTTCAAGTAACAAGCAACCAAAAAAACTAAGAAAACCACCATTCCCTGATCATAATGAAATTCCTAATGAAGATCTTTACAAACTCGGCCATTAACAAAAACCTGGATTCTTCTTGAGATGCACATTGACTGCGAAAATAACTTGACATGAGAGCCATAATCCAATGATCTTTAATCAGAATACGATATGCGGCAAACCTAATCTCATGATCTCAATTGATGAATGTCCTTCCATGAATAATAACACCAATCCTCTTCGAGATGTACACTAATAATAATGAAATGAACAACTTGAGGTATTGAAAGGAAATAAATCCTTAATTCACACCGTTAACCTCCTATATCAACGCTTTTGAATAATCCCCTAAATAAAGAAAACCATGAGCTTGATAATCCTCTGAATAGGAAAATGCTTTCGATGATGTGAACTCAGCATTTGCCTCCTCTTGAGCTCAATAGCCAGATAGATTACCTATGAATATGAGAATTCAAGTTACACGAAAAAATCTTTGATCACATGCCTTAAGGATCCCTGAAATGCATGATTATGATGTTAATGACCTAATGGGGAATGCAGATGAAAATGCAAAGCGGCAAGCCAGTTAAGGTAAAAAGAAAATGAGGGCAAATTTTGAGGTATTACAGCTGCCCCTATTCAATCAACTGCATACTTGAATGGATAATTGCAACAACTTTTAGACGTTCAAGGTGTGGAGTGATTGAATACTCGAATAAGACCCGAAAATTTGCACACTGAGGGCAACAGAAATGCCATCTGCCCATTTATTTATTTATATATTTTTTTGATTTTGACCTCTGAATAGGTAGCGAAAATAGAACCAGGTGGGAATATGCTGGGAAGAATGTCATCCTCGGATGACCACTCACACAGGATCCTCGGATCCAGTATTAAAACCGTTCTCGAATAGAAACACAATGGTATACCGGCCGCAGGCGACAACCATCAACAACAAAGACCGACCTCGGACAGACTTTGCAAACGAGACAAACTGACCTCAGTCAATAAGCTCGAAAAAGTGGACCATTATCCTCGAATAATAGCCACAACAAAAACAAACACGACCAACCGCAGAAGGACTTGAAGAAAAGAAATTCCATCCTCGAATGACAATTCAAAAGATCCTCGGATCTAACACGAAACCATCCTCGAATGGAGACGCAAAGGTATACCAGCCTCGACTGATAACCAAACACAAAGCTGACCTTAGACAGACTTTGCAAAAGAGACAAACTGACCTCGATCAATAAGCTCAAAAAGTGAACTACTATCCTCGAATAATAGCCACACACAAGACCAACCGCAGAAGGGCTTGAAGAAAAGAAATGCCATCCTCGAATGACAATCCAAAAGATCCTCGGATCTAACACGAAACCATCCTCGAATGGAGATGCAAAGGTATACCAGCCTCGACTGATAACCAAACACAAAGCTGACCTCAGACAGACTTTGCAAAAGAGACAAACTGACCTCGATCAATAAGCTCAAAAAGTGAACTACTATCCTCGAATAATAGCCACACAACAAGACCAACTGCAGAAGGACTTGAAGAAAAGAATGCCATCCTCGAATGACAATTCAAAAGATCCTCGGATCTAACACGAAACCATCCTTGAATGGAGACGCAAAGGTATACCAGCCTCGACTGATAACCAAACACAAAGCTGACCTCAGACAGACTTTGCAAAAGAGACAAAATGACCTCGATCAATAAGCTCAAAAAGTGAACTACTATCCTCGAATAATAGCCACACAACAAGATCAACCGCAGAAGGACTTGAAGAAAAGAATGCCATCCTCGAATGACAATTCAAAAGATCCTCAGATCTAACACGAAACTATCCTCGAATGGAGACGTAAAGGTATACCAGCCTCGACTGATAACCAAACACAAAGCTGACCTCAGACAGACTTTGCAAAAGAGACAAACTGACCTCGATCAGTAAGTTCAAAAAGTGAACTACTATCCTCGAATAATAGCCACAACAACAAGACCAACCTCGGAAGGACTTGAAGAAAAGAAATACCATCCTCGAACGACAATTCAAAAGATCCTCGGATCTAACACGAAATCATCCTCGAATGGAGACGCAAAGGTATACCAGCCTCGACTGATAACCAAACACAAAGCTGACCTCAGACAGACTTTGCAAAAGAGACAAACTGACCTCGATCAATAAGCTCAAAAAGTGAACTACTATCCTCGAATAATAGCCACAACAACAAGACCAACCTCGGAAGGACTTGAAGAAAAGAAATGCCATCCTCGAACGACAATTCAAAAGATCCTCGGATCTAACACGAAACCATCCTCGAATGGAGACGCAAAGGTATACCAGCCTCGACTGATAACCAAACACAAAGCTGACCTCAGACAGACTTTGCAAAAGAGACAAACTGACCTCGATCAATAAGCTCAAAAAGTGAACTACTATCCTCGAATAATAGCCACAACAACAAGACCAACCTCGGAAGGACTTGAAGAAAAGAAATGCCATCCTCGAACGACAATTCAAAAGATCCTCGGATCTAACACGAAACCATCCTCGAATGGAGACGCAAAGGTATACCGGCCATAGGCGGTAACCAAAAAACAAAGAAAATAGGACAAGATGGAACAGGATCGTTGTACATAAACGAGAGCCCAGGCAAACAAGACCGTTGTACAAAACGAGAACCTGCGACGCGACTGCTGTACCAAACAAGACGCGGAAAAAAGACGATCATTGACTTGAAAAGACAAGGATGTCTGAAAAATGATATTGGTATCCTCTGTGTGGAGTACTTCAGGTTGAGAAGATGTTATAGGTCATATGTAATATACCTCAAAACCGGCCCATACTGGCATGCATATGTTTGAATTTATGGCGTAATGCTCCATGACGATGGAAATGCTACGCTTTGGAGGATGCAAATGTAGTGATGAATATGCGTATGCAAATGCAAAGGATCTCCCGGAAAGGAGGCTGCAAGCATCCCGGATGGCTTGACCGGGGAGGAACTGATGATCACTGCATTGATCTAGTTAATCCTTGCGAGGAGGAAGCAACTCTGCGGGGAATGCGGTTAATAATCCACCGGCTCTGAAAAACCGCCACTGCCAAAAATAAATTGGACTTTGAGATAGGAGTGCCAAGACCCTGCTGGAGATGGACCCTTCTCGAACTCTGGTGGGGAAGTGAGGACCCCCTAGCTTGGCTGAGAACCAAAGGCATGATATTGCTGAGGAAGCAACTACTGGGGAGGAAAAACACTCCTTATACTGCTGAGAATTGCCCCTGTCTGAAGGGAAACTTCTGCTTGGGGATGACACCCACTCTCTGCTACCTTGCTGGGTGAAATTTCAACTTCCACATGGCTGAGGATGATTGGAGACACCCTGGGAGACACCTGTTTCTGTTCAAACAAAAGGGAATGCCCCTCCTGGATAATAGTTGTTAGCTTTGTTAGCAACAACAGTACCTGTACCTGCATGAACACAATCGATAGTACATGTAACATAGAGAGTTAGTTTGGAACCTGCTTGCCCCAAGCTCGTAGCATGAATCATTGTCTGGGCATCTCGACACCCTTTCAGAGTTGTATTAAATGTTTCTATTCCCCTGCACGAGTTAGAAAGCATTCAAATGTTCACAACACAATGCAAGTCACAATTTGCTAGACGTTTTCACAATCAATCAATGCTAGATGAGAAAAAGCAAAAGCAAAGAAGCAAATTGACTGAAGTTGAATTCTTATTGATTTGGAAAGGTGGCCCTGAATAGGCAATACAAAGGAAGCAGTTCCCTGGAATGAGGGAACAACTAAAAAGAAAAACAAACTATCCTATTGGCAATGTGAGAAGTGAATCTCATCAAGTCTCAACCCAGTTATGACTCGTATGTCTTCAAGATGCTTCGCTCGCTCTGCCTCTTGAGGAAAAGTAAGTGAACTGATCTTCAACCCTTAGGATAGATTCAACTGTAGGTAGGTCATGGATCTCGCAGATCGCAGTCGTTCGTGTTAATCCCTCTTTTGCGTGGATCGCCCTTTCAGGTTTTCAATCCACCGGGATACCCTTTTTTGCCTGAGTTGTCCGATGTGGCTTTTCAACTCAGCGAGTGTACATTTTTTTCAAGATTTCCCTAACTTTTGCCCGAGCCTTTTATTCTGTTTTTGGCTCGCCGGGATGCCCATTTTTGCCTGGATCTTTATTCTGTTTTTATCCAGCGGGTCTTTTTTACACGAAGTATTTTCTTACTGCGTCTGCGTTGACAGGGGATTGGATGTCTTCTCCGTCCATGGTTGTCAGCATTAAGGCTCCGCCTGAGAAAACCTTCTTAACCACGAACGGTCCTTCATAGTTGGGTGTCCACTTGCCCCTGTGATCGTTGAGAGGAGGAAGAATCCTTTTCAGCACTAAATCTCCTGGCGTGTACCTCTGTGGTCGCACTTTCTTGTCAAAAGCCTGCTTCATCCGTCGCTGATACAACTGTCCATGGCATACAGCTGCAAGACGCTTCTCTTCAATGAGGCTCAATTGATTATATCTGGATCGGAGCCACTCAGTTTCATCTAGCTTGATATCCATCATCAACCTCAACGAGGGGATTTCCACTTCGATTGGTAAGACTGCCTCCATACCATATACCAATGAGAATGGAGTTGCCCCAGTTGAAGTACGTACTGATGTTCTGTACCCATGCAACGCGAATGGTAACATCTCATGCCAGTCTTTGTACATCACAACCATCTTCTGCACAATCTTCTTGATGTTTTTATTGGCCGCTTCGACGGCGCCATTCATCTTCGGACGATATGGAGAAGAGTTGTGGTGTTCTATTTTAAAGTCTCGACACAAGTCGGCCATCATCTTGTTGTTGAGATTAGAACCATTATCAGTGATGATCCTTTCAGGAATTCCGTACCGGCAGATGATGTCTTGTTTAATAAATCGGGCGACCACTTGCTTTGTGACATTGGTGTAGGATGCCGCTTCAACCCACTTCATGAAATAATCAATAGCAACTAGGATGAAGCGATGACCATTAGAGGCTGTTGGCTCAATCTTTCCAATCATATCGATGCCCCACATAGCGAACGGACATGGTGAAGACATGACACTCAACGGATTCGGAGGCACATGGACCTTGTCGGCATAAACTTGACACTTATGGCATTTGCGAGAGTATTTACAACAATCAGATTCCATGGTAATCCAATAGTATCTCGATCTCAACAATTTCTTGGTCATGGCATGTCCTCCAGCATGGGTGCCAAAGGGGCCTTCGTGAACCTCCTGCATTAACATGTTTGCTTCGTGTCTATCCACACATCTGAGCAGCACCATGTCAAAGTTCCGTTTGTACAACACACCATCTTGATTCAAGAAGAAACCTCCTGCCAGTCTTCTAAGGGTCTTCTTATCCTTACTAGATGCCCCAGTCGGGTATTCTTGAGCCTTCAGGAATTGTTTGATGTCATGGTACCAAGGCTTGTTATCTTCACCATCATCAAATGCAAAGACATAAGCGGGTCTTTCAAGACGGGAGACCGAAATTCGAGGCACGAAATTCTCTTGACAAACTTTAATCATGGACGACAAAGTTGCGAGAGCATCGGCGAACTGGTTTTCGTCTCTAGGAATATAGTTCAGCTTGACTTTGGTGAAGAAGGTTAACAGCCTCCTGACATAATCTCTGTAAGGAATCAAACGAGATTGATGAACCAGCCATTTGCCATTGACTTGATTTACCACCAAAGCAGAATCTCCAAAGATCTCAAGGTTCTTGACTCGCAAGTCTATTGCCTCTTCGATCCCCATGATACAAGCTTCATACTCCGCCTCATTGTTAGTGCATTCGAAAGTCAACTGAGCGGCTAAAGGTGTGTGGACCCCTTCTGGCGAGATAATAACAGCACCCACTCCACTTCCATTCATGTTTTCAGCCCCGTCAAACATCAACTTCCATCTGGATTCAGGGTCGGGCCCCTCCTCCGGAAGTGGTTCTTCGTAGTCTTTCGACTTGAGGAACATGATGTCCTCATCCGGAAACTCAAACCTCATGGGTTGATAATCATCGATCGGCTGCTGGGCCAAGTATTCTGACAACACACTCCCCTTGATTGCCTTTTGTGAAGTGTATTGTATGTCATACTCTGTTAGTATCATCTGCCAACGGGCCACTCTTCCTGTCAAAGCCGGCTTCTCAAAGATGTATTTCACAGGATCCATCTTGGAAATGAAGAGAGTAGTGTGAGTCAGCATGTACTGTCTTAGTCGGCGAGCAACCCATGCCAAAGCGCAGCAAGTTTTCTCGAGTAGTGAGTATCGCGTCTCACAATCGGTAAACTTTTTGCTAAGGTAATAAATGGCGTGCTCTTTTCGACCGAACTCGTCCTGCTGACCCAGAACACACCCCATCGATCCTTCAAGCACAGTAAGATACATAATCAAAGGTCTCCCTGGCACTGGAGGCATAAGAATTGGCGGTTCTAACAGGTATTTTTTGATTCGGTCAAAATCTTGTTGGCAGTCTTCGTTCCATCTAATGGCCTGATTCTTCCTCAGAAGCTTAAAGATGGGCTCACACGTGGCCGTTAGATGAGAAATAAACCGTGCAATGTAGTTTAGTCTCCCTAAGAAGCCACGCACTTGCTTTGCAATCTTCGGCTCGGGCATTTCTTGGATAGCTTTCACCTTGGCTGGATCAACCTCAATTCCTCGTTCACTAACAATGAAGCCGAGTAACTTGCCAGAACGAACCCCGAAGGTACACTTTTTCGGATTCAACCTCAGTATGAACTTCCGAAGCCTGTCAAACAATTTTGCTAGGTTAACCAAGTGCTCTTCCTCCGTCTGGGATTTTGCTATCATATCATCAACATAAACCTCAATTTCATGATGGATCATGTCGTGAAATAACGTCACCATTTCCCGTTGATAGGTAGCTCCTGCATTATTCAAACCAAATGGCATGACCTTGTAACAAAAGGTGCCCCAAGGAGTGATGAAAGTTGTCTTTTCCATGTCCTCAGGAGCCATCTTAATCTGATTATAGCTTGAGAATCCGTCCATGAAGGAGAACACGGAAAACTGAGCAGTATTATCGACAAGTACATCTATGTGAGGTAGAGGGAAATCATCTTTGGGGCTGGCCCTATTCAAATCCCTGTAATCCACACACATTATGACTTTGCCATCTTTCTTGGGAACCGGCACAATGTTAGCAACCCACGGAGGATAACTGGTCATGGCCAAGAAGCCAACATCAAACTGTTTTTGCACTTCTTCTTTTATTTTAATTGCCATGTCTGGACGCGTGCGCCTCAACTTCTGCTTTACCGGAGGACAATCTTCTCTGAGAGGCAGCTTGTGTACCACAATGTCAGTGTCTAAACCAGGCATATCTTGGTAGGACCATGCGAAGACGTCAACATATTCTTGAAGCATAGCAATCAAACGAGTCTTGACAGATTCTTCTAATGCAGCTCCGATCTTGACTTCTTTCTTGTCTTCTTCAGTACCCAGGTTTATTACTTCGACATCTTCTTCGTGAGGCTGAATCATCTTCTCCTCCTGTTTAAGCAGTCTGGCCAATTCTTTAGGTAGATCGCAATCCTCTTCACCTTCCTCATCGGCTTGATAAATTGGATTGTCGAAGTCATACTCAGCCATAACAGGGTCGTCATTGATAAGATCCGATGACGAGCACCTGCATGAATGGTGATTCATGCAAGGCTTTAGCAACAACTTGAGAAAATGAGAAACATTTCCATTTTAAAACTTTTCTTTCTTTTTGAAAAACAAAAGTAAAAAAATGAAAGACAGAGAACAACATGAATGAGTGTGAAACGTCAGCTTTATTTATGATTGTGTTAATGAACAAATGAACCCTAAAGAGCTACTATGCCCCGGGCAAGACATAGTGCTTTAATACAGGAAAACAGAAACAAAAAATTATTACTCTTCGAAAGAGGTGACTGAAATAAGCCTTTCTAACGTCCAATTGCTAAGCTGAGTTCCTGGAGCGGCAGGCCTGATCCATTCATCTAAGTCACAGTCACTATCGACAGCGTCATCCTGCACCGCGCTGATGTTTCCGTAGTCTACCACTCCCGCACTTGTGAAAGTGACCGGGCTCTGACAACCTTTAGCACTTGGTCCAAACGATGATCTCCCAGGGTGATAGCCAATCCCGAACATATCTTTCTTCTCTGGCACTTCTACTGGACTGCCCCAGCCTTCTCGTACCCCATATTCTACCAATTCAAGCGCTTGCTTATAAGAGGCTACGGAAGCCCCCTTCTTCGGTACTTCAGGAGAAGTTGCCACTGCGGATGTTTGCTCAGACTTCAAGGGCTCAAAGGCCTGACATGGGGTCTCAACTATTTCGCCATCCATCTCCACATATTTGAATGAAGCTAGATGACTAACGAATATATCTTCTTCCCCAATGACAGTCACAATTTGACCCTCCCAGACAAACTTTAGCTTCTGATGGAGTGTAGACGATACCGCTCCTGTCGAATGTATCCAAGGTCTTCCGAGTAAACAACTATATGCAGGTTGGATATCCATTACGTAAAACGTGGTATTGAAGATCTGTGGACCTACCTTGATGGGTAATTCCACCTCTCCAAACACCGATCTCCTCGACCCATCAAATGCTCGAACTACTAGGTCACTGGGCCTTAGAACCACTCCATCATAGTCCAGCTTCATCAGTGCTTTCTTAGGCAAGACGTTCAGAGATGATCCAGTATCTACCAACACGTGGGAGAGTACTGCACCCTTATGTAACGCCCCAATTTTATAAAGTAGTTTTATAAAATAAATATCAAGAGTATGATGGTGTATTTGGAATAATAAGTGGATGAGGTATTTTATTTAAATAATGATAATATAATGAGGTGGTATTATTATTATAATATTGTTATTTAATAAATAAAATAAAATATAAGTTGGAGGATCGAGGGGCAAGGTTGTAATTTGATTATGTTATGAAAAGGGGAGAACACGATACATTTTCTCATTTTATCGTATTTTGACGAAGGAAAGAGGGCTCTGGAGAAAAAGGGAAAAGAGAAGGGAAATCAAGAATCATAAAGCTTCAAGATCAAGGCTTTGCAAGGATTTTGTCAAATTCGAGGTAAGGGGGGAGAAAGGGTTCTTTATTGGTGATCTAACATGAAAGGGTAATTGAGAGGTCCTTACTCTCTTAGGGATTATATGAATTTGATTGTTGTTGATGAGTTCATGATATGAGTATGAATATTATGATTATTGATTGTATAGTCTTGAAGTTTGATAATTAAATTCCATGATGTGTGTATTATGAGAACTTGGTCACAAATGTGGTTGTGGATGATGTAAATTGAGAAGAAGAAGATAAACCTATAATTTTCCTAATTTAATTTGTGACGTTAGGTTGAGAAGATAATGAGGGATTAGATGCATAAAATAAGTATAAGGACAATATTTGGAGTGTTTTGGGTGATAAAAGTGAGAGATAAGTGATAGAATTCGAACTGGTACGAAATTGGGAGAGAAAAGTGAGTTTTAGAAAAAGCTGAATTTTGGGTGCAGGTGCCACAACACGGGCAGTGTTGTACAACACGGGCGGCCGTGTTGTGGCACTGGAAAATGAGTTTTTGTGGATTTTGAGGGCGTGTCCCAGGCCACACAACACGGGCCGTGTCAGGCAACACGGGCGGCCGTGTTAGGCCCCTGTAAATGCAATTTTTCGTCCATTTTAAGGTGGATTTGACTCATTCTTCCAACGTAGGATTATATTAATGAAATAAGACTTTGAGGATGTTCGTATAGTGAATATAGGACTTGATGATTAGTTGCATAAGAAATCCTAAGTGTTTAATTGAATTATATGAATATGTAGATTTTTATAATTGTGAATAACATGAGATATATGTATTGTGATATAGTATGCATGTTATGTGATTAGTGGGGATATTATAACCTTATTAATATATCGATTAGAAGGTGCTGGTGATGGAAATGTTTACTATAAGTATTACACGATTATATGAAGTAATAATGTTAAACGAAGAGGATCGTGATGATTGGTAACATAATTGATTATATGTCTTGCTTAGACCCCATGATGTAAGTGTTGGTAGCGGTGAGGATCGGAAGGATCGTGTGGTAGTAGAATATGTGTATAGGGAATAAATGAGGGTGGGATTAATGAGGAATTCATAAGATATGACATTTGGTAATTAGCGTGTATGAATATACGTGCTTATGTTGTTTTGCATGACTCTTAATGGTGAACCATATTAATGGTGTTGACAATGTGTATGGATATTGTTGGACTATCTATGTGACCCACGTGATGGGATATGTGTTAGATCACGAGGATCATGTTGACATGATTGTATTCATGTGTAATTATGTTGTTGTGTACTATGTGTTTAGTGCTATTTATATGATGAAATGACATATATGTTTTGATGAGGATCATGAGGATCGTAAAGCATGATGTGTTCATGTATGTTATGATATGGTATGCATTGTTGTGTCTGCATGTGCATACGTTTGATGGAATAATCATGTCGTGGATGTGATTATTCGGGATTCGTTGAGAATCGTGGTTGCAGGGATGATCGTGTCTTGTTGGAGACGTTAACGATGCATTCGGGGTTCTATTTGATGAACCGTTATTGTGAGTCGGTACCGCATTTGCATTGTGTCATTGAGTCACTTTGCATTGATTGAATTAATGATGTATGATATGTGTTGATGAATTATTGAGATATTGATTAATTGTATGATCTATGATGTGTATTTGATGAATAAAGGTGAGATTACCTTGTAAGATGTTATTTGCACCGTTAATATATTGAATTGTTTTCTCACCCCTTTGTTGTTTGGTTGCGTCTGTGCTTCTTCGGAAGTACAGATGATTCAGGTACTTGAGTATGCTCGGAGTACAAGTTGTTTGGTCGAGTCCTAGGAGTCGCTCTGATACGTAACACGGGAATGGGGATATTTGTTATTTAATTATCCTTGTTAGTAATAGTTACGTATCATATTTTGTCGAAACTTATAAATTAAGTGAATTGATGAATTTGTGGATATTTGGCGAATTGCCGATTGTTGAATAAAAAGATATTTCCGCTGTTTTTAATAAACGATTATACTTTTGGTTGATTTTGAAAATGTAGCTACTCACTTGTTAATTAAACTCTGATTTATCTGAAAACTTATGTTATTTTAGAAAATGGGAAAAGTGGGTGTTACAATTGGTATCAGAGCAGGTCGGTCCATCCGGCCAGGTTGTCGCGTGTCGTTTGTCCCGGAGTATGCGATATGTGTGTGAAACACTATCGATACTTGCTTGTTTGCTAGTTGTTTGTTTGCAGATTTTTGTTGAATATAAGTGGGGGAGGAGTTATTGCTTCTACTGAGAGTTGGCTTATGGTGTATGGGAATTGCGGTGTGGCAAAGGTTGCTAAGGTTGGCGTTGACTAAGGATTCGCTCGTGAAGCAACTTAGTTCGCAAGATGTAAGGAACGCTATTAAAGTTGGAAAATGTGACTTATGGCCATCATGATTGTCGGCTATCTATTGGCAAATTGAGGAACTGATCACCCTCAATCCATTGCTAATAGTAGGCGGAATTGTGTTGGATGCAAAAGACATATCTTTCAGCCGAGATAGTATGTTCAGTAGACCATTTGGAGTTGAGCCAGAGCTATTAGTAGTATAAAGGAGTAGATGTATATTCCGGTATCCAGAAAAGAGATGAATTTAAGGATTGATTATGTTGATTAGATATTACTAATGGTTACTCCTCGGTGAGTAGGAAGTGAATTGGGAATGAATAGTTATGAAAAGTTGAACGTTATATCTACTGGGTACGTAGAGGAACTTTTGAGAGAGGACTCTGATGTCTGATTTGGTTGCATAGATGATTTGATTGGGAATAAGGTCACAGCGATGGACCGTTTGTAGAGTACAAATTATAATTGTGTTTTGAAGGATATATTAGAGGTATTGTTTTAAGGAATTGTGGCAGCAAGGGTGCCTTCTGGGAAAACTTCGGTGTTATTGATATAAAAAGATGAGGATATGAAGTTGCATGTCGATTAGTGAATAGTATAAGAATTCACAATTTCAATAGGAATAAATTGGATTTAATTGATAAAGGATCAATAGGGAGCTGAAATTCATCGGTAGTATTGTTGTTGTTGTGAATTGGATTGTCATATCTACCAGGACCTTGAGTTAGTTGGGATTTTGCAAGCCTAGCGTAAGAGGAATGTGGTAATAAGAACTAGATGTTGACAGATCATGTGGGATGAATTTACTACGTTGAAGGATGTGGGATGGAGATTGAAGAAGTGAGTATTGAGTTATATTTTGGCATAGTATAATTAGAGATGGGTGAGTTTTTGAAACTACGAAGGTACAATTTTTTGTGGGAATTAATTATAACCAGGTGTATGCACAATGTAGTGATGTTGAGCTATTGCCTTAGTAGTATGGTGTATGTTGATACAACAGAGTATGGATAGTTTCATAAGTGTTTGAAATGGTGAACCGTGAGTTATGAGATGCAACGATGGAAATATAAGTATCACTGTATGTGTTGGACTATTAAGACAAAAGTAAAATAATAAGTGTGCAATATTTATTTTTATGGAATTTATGAATTCATAGTCTAATTAATGTGGAATTGGAAGGTTGGAAGGATAATCCAACGAGAGAGTAGGCATAATGTGAAACTATGAGATAGTCATGAATAATGTGTAGAAGCTAGTAGTGACTGGTATGTATTAAGGTAAGTATGGAATATGAATGGTGCCTTTCAAGGTGGCTTGGATAATTTCGAGATGGTAACCTTTAGATGTTCTTGTCTATAATGAAAGTAGAGAAAAAGGATTTGGAGAATATTGGAAATTGAAATATGAGAATTAGAAAGGATGCAATTATATACTAAGTTGTCAAGGATAATTTTTATGAATAGGTGTAGATTGAGTTGTTCAGAGAAAGATATGAGAAATAGTTTGTCCGGAGTAGATATGGATCTAAAATGATGGAAAAGAGTAAATTATAAGAGGTTAGAATGTAATTGGATTCATTTAGTGGTTATTGCAATTTATAAAAAGTTTTCCAAGATGGTATTTTGTTGTTTCGGATAAATCGTGAAAGCTAAGTTATTCGTCGAGAATGGATGTTGTGAGAGAAAGTGCTAAAGAGCCGGAATAAGAGCTAGCTACGGTTGTAGTCTGATTTTGTTTGATTCTAACAAGTAGTGGATAAAGTTTGGAATAATGTGGTGATAAATTGATAAGTCATCGGTACTTGATCATAAAGTCATAGTTGGTATTATACGATGAGAAAGGAATTATGGAAGTATCTATCTTACCCATGGATTGAAAGTGGATGAGAGTAGAATTGGGGGAATATATGATAGTATTGTTGTTATGATTGAAGATCGAAGTGTTTGGTAATCACATGAGCATACGGTTCCGATTGGATTGAAAAGATGGAGGATGAGATGACTAAGATAATTGGAAGGTTTGAGGTAGGAAGTCGATAATTTTTCCTATGTTTGCACTAATGGTTAAAGAGTTGGAATTGAATTAAAAATTAAGGGACTTGCATTCGGATGTTTGAAATATGCTAAGTGAATTATTACTATAATTGTGATGATGGTTGGGAATGATTAGAGTTAGAATGCGAATTTCATGGAATAGATAGTTGCGAGTAATCAGAGTGCGCAGTGGAAGAGTGAAGTGGTGTAATTGTTTATACATAAATGGTTAGTAAAGACTCGAGAGATTGAATAATAAGACCTGTTGAGATATTGAGACTATTGGACGTCCCGGAATGGATGGGTAGTGGTAAGAGGTTATCTACACATCGAGGATTGCGAGATATACAAAGATTCTAATATATGTGATATATGTCCTTCATTGATGGATTATAATCAGGTTGTTTTGGTAGAAGAAACTAAAAGGTCAGTCCATTATCAATGTTGTGGTATCTAGAGGATGTATAGAGTGAAATTTTGAGTTTGTCCTGGTTGTCGCATTGTTACCTACGGTGATGGTACGAGTGCGGTTGATTAATTCCTACGATAGGGAATTAGGAGAGTGTTACCTACGGTGATGGTAGCGAATTTCGTTGTGTTCTTTTTCAGGTATATACCTGCGTGTTGAGCATTGATTAAGGTGGTGCTTGTTGTTAGGGAGGTTGTCCTGGCAGCAGTGTTGTTGTTTTGAGTTGGTTGCGGAGTTGCCGACTTGGGCAAGGGAGTGATTAGTCAGGTGCAAGAGTATATCTAAGTGATGCCATTGAGTTCTATTTTCGAGGACGAAAATAAAATAAGTGGGGGAGAGTTGTAACGCCCCAATTTTATAAAGTAGTTTTATAAAATAAATATCAAGAGTATGATGGTGTATTTGGAATAATAAGTGGATGAGGTATTTTATTTAAATAATGATAATATAATGAGGTGGTATTATTATTATAATATTGTTATTTAATAAATAAAATAAAATATAAGTTGGAGGATCGAGGGGCAAGGTTGTAATTTGATTATGTTATGAAAAGGGGAGAACACGATACATTTTCTCATTTTATCGTATTTTGACGAAGGAAAGAGGGCTCTGGAGAAAAAGGGAAAAGAGAAGGGAAATCAAGAATCATAAAGCTTCAAGATCAAGGCTTTGCAAGGATTTTGTCAAATTCGAGGTAAGGGGGGAGAAAGGGTTCTTTATTGGTGATCTAACATGAAAGGGTAATTGAGAGGTCCTTACTCTCTTAGGGATTATATGAATTTGATTGTTGTTGATGAGTTCATGATATGAGTATGAATATTATGATTATTGATTGTATAGTCTTGAAGTTTGATAATTAAATTCCATGATGTGTGTATTATGAGAACTTGGTCACAAATGTGGTTGTGGATGATGTAAATTGAGAAGAAGAAGATAAACCTATAATTTTCCTAATTTAATTTGTGACGTTAGGTTGAGAAGATAATGAGGGATTAGATGCATAAAATAAGTATAAGGACAATATTTGGAGTGTTTTGGGTGATAAAAGTGAGAGATAAGTGATAGAATTCGAACTGGTACGAAATTGGGAGAGAAAAGTGAGTTTTAGAAAAAGCTGAATTTTGGGTGCAGGTGCCACAACACGGGCAGTGTTGTACAACACGGGCGGCCGTGTTGTGGCACTGGAAAATGAGTTTTTGTGGATTTTGAGGGCGTGTCCCAGGCCACACAACACGGGCCGTGTCAGGCAACACGGGCGGCCGTGTTAGGCCCCTGTAAATGCAATTTTTCGTCCATTTTAAGGTGGATTTGACTCATTCTTCCAACGTAGGATTATATTAATGAAATAAGACTTTGAGGATGTTCGTATAGTGAATATAGGACTTGATGATTAGTTGCATAAGAAATCCTAAGTGTTTAATTGAATTATATGAATATGTAGATTTTTATAATTGTGAATAACATGAGATATATGTATTGTGATATAGTATGCATGTTATGTGATTAGTGGGGATATTATAACCTTATTAATATATCGATTAGAAGGTGCTGATGATGGAAATGTTTACTATAAGTATTACACGATTATATGAAGTAATAATGTTAAACGAAGAGGATCGTGATGATTGGTAACATAATTGATTATATGTCTTGCTTAGACCCCATGATGTAAGTGTTGGTAGCGGTGAGGATCGGAGGATCGTGTGGTAGTAGAATATGTGTATAGGGAATAAATGAGGGTGGGATTAATGAGGAATTCATAAGATATGACATTTGGTAATTAGCGTGTATGAATATACGTGCTTATGTTGTTTTGCATGACTCTTAATGGTGAACCATATTAATGGTGTTGACAATGTGTATGGATATTGTTGGACTATCTATGTGACCCACGTGATGGGATATGTGTTAGATCACGAGGATCATGTTGACATGATTGTATTCATGTGTAATTATGTTGTTGTGTACTATGTGTTTAGTGCTATTTATATGATGAAATGACATATATGTTTTGATGAGGATCATGAGGATCGTAAAGCATGATGTGTTCATGTATGTTATGATATGGTATGCATTGTTGTGTCTGCATGTGCATACGTTTGATGGAATAATCATGTCGTGGATGTGATTATTCGGGATTCGTTGAGAATCGTGGTTGCAGGGATGATCGTGTCTTGTTGGAGACGTTAACGATGCATTCGGGGTTCTATTTGATGAACCGTTATTGTGAGTCGGTACCGCATTTGCATTGTGTCATTGAGTCACTTTGCATTGATTGAATTAATGATGTATGATATGTGTTGATGAATTATTGAGATATTGATTAATTGTATGATCTATGATGTGTATTTGATGAATAAAGGTGAGATTACCTTGTAAGATGTTATTTGCACCGTTAATATATTGAATTGTTTTCTCACCCCTTTGTTGTTTGGTTGCGTCTGTGCTTCTTCGGAAGTACAGATGATTCAGGTACTTGAGTATGCTCGGAGTACAAGTTGTTTGGTCGAGTCCTAGGAGTCGCTCTGATACGTAACACGGGAATGGGGATATTTGTTATTTAATTATCCTTGTTAGTAATAGTTACGTATCATATTTTGTCGAAACTTATAAATTAAGTGAATTGATGAATTTGTGGATATTTGGCGAATTGCCGATTGTTGAATAAAAAGATATTTCCGCTGTTTTTAATAAACGATTATACTTTTGGTTGATTTTGAAAATGTAGCTACTCACTTGTTAATTAAACTCTGATTTATCTGAAAACTTATGTTATTTTAGAAAATGGGAAAAGTGGGTGTTACACCTTACACTCTAGAGAGATATGCAATGCCCGATTATGAGCACGCCCATCAGGAGTTAAATCCAAGTCTGTGAAACCTAATCTATGACTGGCATTGACGCTGGACACCACCGCTTCTAACTGATTTACAAAAATATCCTGAGGTACGTATGCCTTGTTCAGAATATTCAGGAAAGCCTTCTTGTGAGAGTCAGAACACATGAGCAAGGACAAGATGGAAATCTTCGACGGCGTCTGCTGCAGATGGTCCACAATCTTGTAGTCACTCTTCTTGATGATCCTCAGGAACTCTTCAGCTTCTTTATCAAAGGTGAGGTCTGGATCAGTTGATGGTGTAGGATCATTGACAACTACTGGCTGCTTCCTTCTTGCTCTAGCTTGGGCTTCTGCAGTATCTCTGGGTGGTATCACATTGTTTCTCAGTGTTTCCGGCGCAAACAACCTTCCACTTCTAGTAAAGCCCCCTACTCCAACGTTTTCTACTTGAGATGGGGTTATACTAGTCGTGGCCAACTCTTGCCTTTGGCCGTTGCAGTATACTTCACCACCATAATTCCAAGGAACAACTCTGTCACTTTGGTACATTACTGGTCCAGCAGTGGTAATGGTTATTGGTGCCACTCTGGCCCGTGAAGGAACTTGAGATGGATCATAGAAGATAGTTAATATGGAGACTTCACTTTCTTTTACAACCTTGTCAAACTGCAACATTCCCTCATCAATCATGCTTTGGATTCCGGCCTTCAACCTCTTACAACCATTTGTAGCTTCAGCACATTCCGGACAATCTTCTTCACATCCAGGGAAGATACCTTTCTTTAACAAGCAAACCTTAACAACAATCAACGAAGCCTGCAAGTCGTCAACATCACACACCAAATTCAGGTTCTCCCCTTCTTCAATTGCCCCAACAGTACCCCTGTGAGGAGGCATGAGATTCTGGAGCACATTAGGAGAAGGAGCAAAGTTGATTGCTTTAGTATCCAGTAGGTCTTGAACAACGTGCTTCAATGCTTTACAGTTCTCTGTGGTATGTCCGGGAGCTCCGGAATGAAATTCACATCTAGCATTTGAGTCATAACCCTCGGGAATCTGGCCTGGCTTCGGAGGTTGTAGAGTTCGGAGTTGAATCATCTGAAGCTGTAGAAGATTCTTCAAAAGCTGTGAGTAGGACATTGGTGGAGCTTCGAAATGTCTATCCTTCGGTCTCTGAGGGTAATATGAACGAGGAGCTCTTTGCTGATACCCTTATGAGCGTTGCGGCTGTGGTGGTTGGACCTGCTGTTGAACGGGTGGAGTTGAAATAGTGACAGGGGCCACTTGCTGATAATATCCTCGGTTAATCACTCCCCTCTGTGCGTACACTGCACCTGTTTCTCCTTCCCTTCTTTTCACAAAGGGTTTCTTAATACCATACCCTGAAGCACCTCCATTCTGGATTTTCCCCTGCTTAAGCCAACTTTCTATTCTTTCTCCAGTCAAGATGATGTCCGAGAAACCACTTGAGAAACAGCCAGCCAGCCTTTCCATGAAATGCCCAGGGAGGGTATCCAGGAAAAGGTCGACCATCTCTCTCTCCAACAAAGGTGGTTTCACTCGAGCGGCTACTTCACGCCACCTTTGTGCATAATCTTTGAAGCTCTCCGAGCTCCTCTGAGTCAAACTCTGAAGCTGAGTGCGACTGGGTGCCATGTCAATGTTGTACTGATACTGCCTGAGGAAGGCTTCTCCCAAATCCTTCCAGCTTCTTATAGAGCTCCTCTCCAGCTTCATGTACCATTCCAAGGATCCTCCGGAGAGACTATCCTGGAAGTAGTACATCCAGAGTTTTTCATCTCGCGTGTGGGCAGCGATCTTCCGGTAGAAAGCCTGCAAGTGAGTCTTCGGGCAGGAGCTACCGTTGTATTTATCAAAAGCAGGTGGCCTGAATTTGTGTGGAATGACCACCCCAGGTACTAAACCCATGTCCGACACATCAATCCCCAAAGTGTCTCTACACTCGAGGGCCTTGACCTTCTCAGCAAGCACCAAGAAGTCATTAAGATTTCCTTCACCGCCGAATCCCATGTCATTGTTGAAATACTGGAATTGGTCCTCCTGCCTATCGTGCACTGGAACGAAAGTTACCATAGCTGGATCTGGAATATGAGGTCCACCTGGGCCGTTGTTGGTGTTGGGAGGAGCCCTTAGCCCATCAGAAGTGGTCGCATGAGTATTAGTATTAGGAGGGGTTAGCCCTTGAATTGCATTCCTCAGCTCTTGTTGTCCCTGAGCCATCCCTTGCATTAGGGTCATGAACTCTGCCATCTTGGTACGAACTTCATTGAGCTCTGTCTGCATAGCATCCATGGCTGTCCTTTGATTGCTGCGGGTCGCGTAGCGATACGGGATATCTTGTCGGAGATACTGGGTCTTGGCAGCTCTCGCAATCTTTGCCTGAAACACAGATAAATTAAGCATCCCGAAGAAAAACCTGCAAAGACAAAGACAAAATGCAAATAATGCGTATGCAATGCAATGTGTTCCTTTTATTCCAAGGATTTTCCCCGTTTCCGGTCCTGGCATTAAGAGAATATAAGAATTGGGAAGAAGACCCAAGCAATATTCAAATATAATGACGACTGTGGAGAATTGGTGCTCATTACCCCGTGTCGGTGCAACAAATAACGAACAAGAGATTCAGAACAAATCAATCATATAAACTGGAGTTTGAAAATACAAAGTCCCCGAAGGGTGCCAATCACAATAACAACAAAAGTACATCAAATATAAGGAATCCCACAACAAGCCTGTGGGTAATCCAAGTATAATAACATGAAATTAAACCCTAGGGAACTCTAAATCTTGCAATCTCCAGCTAAGGCACTTGACATCCTGGAACAACTGAATAATATCTGGATGATCGGGCTCCTGGATGAGTCTCTGGATGAGGAGGTCCCTCGTATCAAAAGAAGCGTGTAACTCCTCAATCTGCTGCAGGAACGTCGTCTCAATCTCTTTGCTTGGACCCGGCTCGGCCTTTGACCTTTTCACATCAGCTTTCAACTTCAAGTCCTCAATTTCCTTTTGAGCTTCCTTTAATGCTTGTTGACTTTCTGCTAAACGTTGGAGACGACCCTTCTCTTGATGATAAGCCTTCCGAAGGAGTTCTTTCTGCCCATCCAAAGAATCCTGGAGACTCTTAATTTCCAGCTCATGCTTGACGTCTAGCTCCTTTTGCTTCTTCAAATGGTCGGCCCATTTTTCTTGCCATAAGGTAACAGCTTCATTGGCTTCATTCAGATCTTTCTTCTCTCTTCGGAGTTGGGCCGTCTTGTGAGTCTCAGCTAACCCCTTTTTCCTGAAGTAAAGCTCTCTCTCTTCAAAGTCCTTCTGCTTGAGACGAACTGCTTCCTCGGCTTGTACAACTCTATCTTCTAACTGACGGTTCTGAATCATCAGTTTCTGACAAGAATTATAAGCCTCCTGATTCTCCAACCTAAGCTACTTGACCAAAGCTTCCAACTTCTGATAATCTTCCAAAGGCACCGTGGTAGGTGGTGGTAACGGTGCAGAGAAAGGGATTAGAGTCACTTGAGCTTTTTCTCTTACCCACGCTTCAAACTCGGGAAACATCTGGTTATTGCTCCTACCCAAGTGATCTATACCCTTTCTATTAACCAGTTTCCAAGCACCTGCAGCCTCCCGCACCAATGGGAGATTATCCTTCACAGAAAAATAAAAGGTTTGATCCAGCTCTGAATCCTTGGGAACATTCTTCAAAGCGTATCCTAATTGTCCTCTCAAGAGTATGGGGTTGTAGTTAATACCCCCAGCTACTCCTAAGAGGGGAACATTAGGATATTTTCCACAGCTGGAGATAAGCTCTTTCCCTTTTAGCCTTAAGGTGAACCATCTGATGTCTTTGGCAGTTAACGCGCTTAGCTTTTGCGACCATATTACTTTGGGATCCGTGAACACTCCAGTAACAGGGATGTGCCTCATAAACCACATGTAGAACAACTGAGCACAACATCTAACCAAGTCGCCTCGTCTCTTCTCATTCCTATAGTGCACTGAATAATACAAGTCACCTAGGAGAGTAGGTACCGGATTCTTCAACACAAACAAATGAATAGCATTTATGTCCACAAACTTGTCCATATCAACAAACAAAACTATCCCATACACAGATAATGCCAAGATGGCGCAAACTGAATCCCACTGCTTTTCCACGGCACATTCTTCAGCTCTTCTGACCAGAAACTCTAAGGGAAAACCAAGCACTCCTGCCTTGGTGGCAACCAAATTAGCAGATACTTCTGATAGACTCAAATAAAGAGCCTTAGCAATGTCGGCGTGAGTCGGCCTTGTCATTTCCGAATTGAAAGGAATCTGATCTTTGATAGGTAGTCTCAAAATCTCAACATACTCTTCTAGCAGTGGACCTAGCTGGAAATCTGGAAATGTGAAACATCGGAGTCTAGGATCATAGTACTGTAGCAAGGTATGAATGACACTCTTTTGTGAACTATCCAGGCTGAACACCATGTCCAAAATATCACCATATTGCTGTTTGAAGAAATCCAAATGACTCGGGGTAATGAGAGACACCATCTGCTTGAGCAAGTCCACTTCGGTATCAAAAAACTTGTAGAAAATATTCTTCTTCCTGACGTCTTCCATTCTGAAGCAAAGATATGACCAGGAACCGGGAGTAATGCAAACCCTGAGAATAAAAGAAACACAAATGATTAATGATGATATGATGCTTATGCAAGGCAAGGCATGTGATCAGTGAAGTGTCTGTGATGTGCCAATCAAATAATCAGGTGTCGGTGCAAGGTCTCAAAATCCATATATCACAATAATCATCCCTCTGATCCGGGATCCATATATTAAAAACAGAAATCCAGATCACAAAACTGAACCAAAGGCAAAGTGGGTATGCTGAAGGTATTAGGGTTCCTGCAAACCTGTAAACCTCTCCCAATCTCACGGGTGTGCTACTCGGGTCAACATCACGGACTCTCAAAGCCGAATAGCAATAATACGTTCACCATTTCCGAGAAATGGCTCATGACCAAATCAGGGAATCGGTTTGGCATTATGTACTACGCAGGGAGGTCTCAGTTGAGTCCGGAAAAACAAGCATCCCTCACAAGTCTCCAGCTTCAAGCACTGAATCGAGAAACAATAGTACATTCATCCCGAAGGGTACAATACTACCGTCATTCGAACAATTTTGCTTTAACTGAATTCCTATGAGAGAACCAGGCCATCCTATGCGAGTTCCCAATGGACCCTCAGATGCGAGTGGGTTTGCCAACAAATGTGGTCTGCCACTGTCATCACTGGAGAGGGGTGTTCCCATTAAGGTCCTCGAAGATCGGTCACCAGATGCACATAACTATCAAGGTCGTACCCTAAAGTGAGGTAATCCCCACACAGAATAGTTCCAAGACGGTCGCAATCTGGGTGTGGAACACATCGCCACCCATCATGGTGAGATACCATGGGAGTACAATGTTTGTCCACGCTAATCCTATGGTGCACTTAAGCCGGGTATTTGGCTTATCTCACAGTAACTCCCATCCCACAGAAAAAATGAAAACCAGAACAGCTAGACAGTCATATATAATATGATGCATGGAAAATAAAATACTGAAAGCGGTAAATAAATGCAATAAAGTAAAGCTGTAAAGAACTGTAAATAAAAACAGTAAAGCTAAACTAAAGCACACAGCAACAAACATATAACCACCCAAAGAAATAAAACCAAACAGGCGTTAGGATTGACTCTACAAGGGAAACCAGAAGAATCAGGTTGTTGTCCCCAGCAGAGTCGCCAGCTGTCGCTCCCGGGATTTTCATCCTAGTACAAACGCGAAAGTGGCGCGGAAAAGGTAGAGTCGCCAGCCAGACATTTTTATCCCGAATGAATGGGAAAGGTAATGTTGCACAAACCTGAGGAAGAAGGAAAAGGACGAGGCCTTGCGAACCAAAGATCTGAGTTCGGGAGTCGGTTACAACCTGGGAAGGTATTAGCACCCCAGATCGTCCGTCGTACCCGACGGGATCCACACTTGCTTGTTTGTTTCAAAGGGTGAGAAGAATAACTGCTGCTGAATAAAACCGCTAAATGGAAGAAAGGAAATGGAAAATGAGAAATGAACTGAAATAAGAAAATGAGAATAAAAGGGGAAATGTAGGAAAAATAAAGAATGTGCTCGAACGGGCCCTACCCCGCTGCCTACGTACCTCATCGGGATAATGAGGATCAGAGTCGACGTAGTTCGCCTAACTAAGGCGGGAACTATTTGTTTGTGTTTTTTATGCTGGAACTGCGTATGTCTATGCTCAGGTGTTGCAGGCTCGTCTGGTACGAGTGCGTTTACCTTCTTGCATGAAAGACAAGTCGTCGCAAGTTCGCGTTGTGAGTGAATGAGATGAGAAGAGAAGTTCCCGCAGGATAGTAGCTTGTTATTTGTTTTTGTCTTTTATGAGAAGTGTTTTAAATTTTGTTTGTGAATTGTCTTGTACTAAGACATATCCATCGCGGGAAGCATTTACACCTCGCCCCGAAACAGGACGGGTATAAACACTACGCAACAAAGCCTCGTGTCGTACAAGATTGTTCGGTTTTTATTAAGTGTTTTATTGCTTTTCTTTTTGAGATGAGAAAGAATGACTCAAGTTGCAAAAAGGAGAAACTAAGGGGACTAAGACACACCCTAATTTTATTGATTTATTTACATGGGAAATCCTATGGTTTGTGGGATTTTCTAAAACTAATGGAAAAAGCACCTAGAACTAATAGAATGCAACTTACTTCCTAAGGAAGATAAGTTGATTCTAGAGCCAATGGGAACCTATACAAGTGAAATATCAATCAATATACAAAGCATTAAAATTGAATATAAGAATAAAACTCTAAACAAAACATTTAAAGGCATGAATTAAAATAGTCCTATTTATTTATTCTAATTCTAATTAAAATGAAGCCTAAGCCTAAATTCTAAACTAAGGTCATACCTAATATTTTTTCTTCTAAAAATCAAAATCTAAACTAACCTAAGTCCATGTTAAATTCTAAGATTAAATCTAAACTAAACTATATTTTTTTATTGAATTTAATATCCAAGCCTAAACTAATGGGAATTACATGTAACAAAGCCTAAGACTAAAAATCCTAAAAAATAGCAAAACCTCTGAAAAAATTATGAAAATTAATCTATGGGGTCCTAAGATTATTTATAACATTGTGTTAAAAGGGATCCTAAAAAATCCTATTTTTTCTGTGTCTAAAAATTGTTTATTTTTACCTAAGAATTAACCACTAATTTCTAAGGATTACACCATTAAAACCTAATATAAAAGGTCCTAAAAAATCCACAAAAATTACCCTAAGTACTACTATGAGTCTTCTAACTACAATAAAAAGAATGGGCAAAAAATATTACTGGAAGCCTTAAAAATAAAATCTACAAAAACTAGGTACAGTTGAAGAAAATCTATTAAAACTACTTACATGAGAAATTCAAAATAAAATCAAAAATCAAGCAAATTCAGAAAAATAAAATGCCAAATATTTCTAAATTGAATTAAAAGTCTACTTAATTTTTTTGGGAATTTTTCTAATCTTTTTTCTATTTTTTTGGAGTTATTTTCTAAACTATGTAAAACTAAAATAAATTCTAAAAGAAAATAATGAGGGAGGTTCATTTAGTATATTTTTTAGTTGTTTCTATTGACTGGGCTCACAAAGGGAGTGTAGATAGCAAAAACTAAGCCCAGAACGCAGGAAGCAATGCTTTTATACTGTTTTTAATCATGGGCTTAAAAGGAGGTGTGATTAGCAATAGGAAACAGGCCCAGTTTCGCAGGAAGCCTGGGGGTGCAGGAAGCGAATTTTTCAGTTATTTTTTCTTATTGGGCTCTACATGGGGGTGAGATTAGCAAAAGAAAGGATTAATTGGGATTAGGAGGATTATGTAAAAATCAAACAGCTTAATGGGGATTAATTTGGATTAAACTAAATTGATAAACCTTAATTATTTTTTATATCCTTCAAATTAAGATCAGATTAGAAAGAACATACAAATTAAAACCACAAACCCTAGAAAGAACTAAACCCTTCTTCTTCCCTGTCCGTCGCAACTCATAACCCTAAACCCTCATGTCTTCTTCTCCTCCGTTATCGCCATCACCTTCCTCCCTAACAACATCATCTTCCTCTAAAACAACCAACTACTCTCTCTTAAGCCCTAAAATGGCCCGACCTAATCCTTCTTCTTCAACCTCTAACGCCGCGACTCACCCTTCGTCTTCTCTGCTCCCTCTTCTCCCAATCTTCACTGTCATCAACCTTCTTCTCCCTCACTCTCTTCGTCTTCTTCTTCTTGTCACCGCCTACGCCACCAACATCTTCATCTCATACCAAACTAACCTAAATCCACAAACCCTAACCTAATCTAAATCCGAAAACAAAATCTCCACCCTTCAAATGGAAGCTTCAACCTTAACCTAATCCATATCAACATTTCAACCTCTTATCTGAATACAACAATACCTAACTGATTCATGTCTCTACCCTAAATCCGAAAAAGACACCCACACTAAACTCACTCGAGCTCGTTGAACAAAATCCAGGGAAACGAAACAGAGTTGTTGCTAGCTTGTACATGGAGGATACGAAATCGTACCTGGTGAATTGATTGTGTTGAAGATGTCACGTCTGTTATGAAGCCACAACAATGCTGACGATGAACTCAATTGACTGATGAAGACGCGAGAACGAAGACAATTTTGTCGTTCTTGAATGATGCGCGATCCGAAACTGTTCAGGTATACCTTTTGGCTCTACGCTATGTGTTCTTGTATTCTGTTCCGATTGAGAACTTAAACCATGACTGTGTTGTTGCAGGGCTTTGCAAGAAATTGCAAATTCGGATTGAAGTCCTTGAATATTTTTGTAGCAAAGCTGATTTGATGATAATGGAGACCGATTGAAAACGTGATGTTGATTAAGAAGATCAAAACTGTAGAAGTTTGCTTAAGGATTTGAAGGTTGATTTTGAAGGTTGAAGGAGATTTGAGGAAGGTTGAAGAAGATTGGAGAAGGTAAGGGTTATGGAGAGAGATTCGGATTGAAAGGGTGGTGAGTGTTTGAAAAACTGTGGAAGAAAATTCAGGAGCTATGGAAAAAATGCAGAAAAGGAAAATGGTTGAAGCTTGAAGAAAATCGAAAAATGGAGAAGGATCATGAAGCCCTGAATATTCAGTGGAGTTTCTGATTTATAGAAACTGATTTGAGGATGGTTCTGGAAAGTTTTCAGGTAAATAGTTTGTTATGATTCTGTTAGAATTCTGTTATTAGTTAGTTACAAAAATCAGTTAGGCCTCTTTGTAACTGAAACTTCAACTTGCTTTTTTGTGATTTTTGTAATTGATACTTGCATTGGCTGAAACTCTGAGTCCTTTATTTTTCTGTCATGAAATCTTTGCTTCCAAATTGTAATTGTCTTCTTATAACTCGATTTTTCTGAGCTTCCTTGGTGCTGAGTTTTCTTCGGTTTTGCCATGAGCTCTATATTTTGATAAACTTATTATTGTTTTGCTTGCTTTTTTTTCAGTTGAACCTCGTTTGTTGATTCCTACAGGTCAATGAAAATGGAGAAGTGGCTCTGAATTGCGCTATGGTTGCTACAGATAACAAATGCGATGAAGATGATAGATGATCGATTCACCCCAAGCCAAGATTGGAGAGGAGTTGCTGTAACTGATTTTGGCTAGGACCTGTTACAATTCAACCGGGCTCATTTTACTTTTTTTCCCCTCCTGTTATACAATTCAGCTGACCACGTCGATAGCTTCTTGAAACCGTGCCCTGTTTCTGCAGATACGCTTGTGAACGAACTCACGGATCAACTTCAAAAGCTTAAGATGGAACCCGCACTACTGCACTGTCTTTTATTCCATAATTTCTATTTGAAACCTGAATTGTGCAGGTTGATAAGGTTAAAAGTTATTATTTTTTATTGTTCCTTTGTTATACTTCCCTGTAAGTATTTTCTTTTTCCTTCTTTTTTCTAGTATGACCAATAAATATGATGCTATACTCTTCTACTCCTACTTCTGTCATTGGGATTCTCAAACTGAATTTGGTCGTATTGTAGGTTAAATGATGAAGCTTGCGGTGATTCACGAGTATTAATGAAACGGAGGTGATGATGAAGAGTTTGAAGAATGTTGTGCGGCTCTTTGACTTTGCAGTTCATTGTTGTGACATGTTGTGATGCATTTGTTGGTGCTGAATCAGAGGTCCGTACACAGACTGCTGAGGCTGGCCCTGGAGCAGCGCACCGAATCTGGACAGACAAAGAAATTCACCGATTGGTCTTTTGATCCTCAAAGAGTAACACGGGCTTCTTATCTTGTGAATTGATAGCCATCCCACAAAAGCGAAAGTTGCTTTGCGTTGTAAAGTTGAGCTGTGAAGTTTTTTTCCAGAAAATTGATTGAAGAAAGAGGGTCCTTATTTATAGAAGATAAATCGAGTTCCTGTATGTAATCAAAGATGAGTATGTTATAGCTTTTTTTCCGGTAATAATTGGATATGAACTTGGAGTCCTGTTTTTCTGTTTTGGATTGGTTAAATAACAGCTTTGTAACTAATACAATTTCACTTCCTTTCTCTTGAATGCTCTTTAATTTTCTTACTGACTCTAATTTCTTTTGATGTTATGCAGGATTACTGTGTTGATACCTACATTCTGTGGTGTGCACAATATCGATAAAGTCATGCAGTATTTTGATGAGATGTTGAGTTCTGGATGCTCGCCGGACGCGATAGTTTGATATATGGTTTAACCATTGCTGGAAAGATGAATGATGCTAGATGGAAGGTTGCAAAGTTGAAAGAAAACTGAGATGAGGTTGAGAATTGTAATCTGAATTGATAGGAAAAAACATGCTTCTGAATTTTTCTGTCACCGTCCGGTTACCATCACCGTGTTTTGTTTTTTTTTGTGTGTAATATTCTCTGTATCTTTTTCATCATTTTTTCAGTTAGAACTTTTATCTAGGAATTTGCTGGTGTAAGCTTTCTTCATTTTTTTTTGTATGGGAGATTTTACCTGTTTCATTTGGATACACACGATGTTTATTGTTGTGGTTTTGAAAGCGCCTACTGTAGACTTATAATCCATTTTGAATTCTAGGATTAATAAAAAAAGCTTTCCAATAATAATAATGTGGCCTTTGAATTTTCAATTCCAAATCTTGTAGAATTTGAGATTCGTTTGAACTTTGCACACTCCTGGGATCCCGCCACTTGTGCACATCAGTTGGATGCAACCTAACTTTGTACTGAATTTCCAAAATCAATCCAAATACCTAATCTTAACATGTTCCTTCTTGAGAATGTTGATCCTTTTACACATCTTGAATTTGAATCAAACTTCAAATCCAAATAAGACTTGAGTTCTTAATGAAACTCTAACTACATTCTCAAACCCTCATTAACTTGCATTGCAAGTAACAAGCAACCAAAAAAACTAAGAAAACCACCATTCCCTGATCACAATGAAATTCCTAATGAAGATCTTTACAAACTCGGCCATTAACAAAAACCTGGATTCTTCTTGAGATGCACATTGACTGCGAAAATAACTTGACATCAGAGCCATAATCCAATGATCTTTAATCGGAATACGATATGCGGCAAACCTAATCTCATGATCTCAATTGATGAATGTCCTTCCATGAATAATAACACCAATCCTCTTCGAGATGTACACTGATAATAATGAAATGAACAACTTGAGGTATTGAAAGGAAATAAATCCTTAATTCACACCGTTAACCTCCTAAATCAACGCTTTTGAATAATCCCCTAAATACAGAAAACCATGAGCTTGATAATCCTCTGAATAGGAAAATGCTTTCGATGATATGAACTCAGCATTTGCCTCCTCTTGAGCTCAATAGCCAGATAGATTACCTATGAATATGAGAATTCAAGTTACACGAAAAAATCTTTGATCACATGCCTTAAGGATCCCTGAAATGCATGATTATGATGTTAATGACCTAATGGGGAATGCATATGAAAATGCAAAGCGGCAAGCCAGTTAAGGTAAAAAGAAAATGAGGGCAAATTTTGAGGTATTACAATCATCTGCATAAGTTGTTTGAGAGGTTGAAGAAATACAAGTTGAGATTGAACCCAAACAAATGTACTTTTGGAGTTAGATCCGGTAAACTCCTGGGTTTCATTGTCAGTGGAAAAGGTATTGAAGTAGATCCTGCAAACGTGAAAGCTATACAAGAGATGCCAGCTCCCCGTACTAAGAAGGAAGTTAGAGGTTTTTTGGGACGATTGAATTACATTGCAAGATTTATTTCCCAATTAACTGCTACCTGTGAGCCAATCTTCAAGTTGTTGAAGAAAGATCAGGTAATGGAGTGGAATGATGAGTGTCAAACAGCCTTTGATGAAATCAAGAGATATCTTCTAGAACCTCCAATCTTGATGCCACCAGTTGATGGAAGACCCTTGATTATGTACTTAACAATGTTAGACAACTCAATGGGGTGTGTATTGGGGCAACATGACGAGTCTGGTAGAAAAGAGCAGGCAATATACTACCTTAGCAAAAAGTTTACCGACTGTGAAACAAGATACTCACTGCTCGAGAAAACTTGCTGCGCTTTGGCATGGGCTGCTCGCCGACTAAGACAGTATATGTTGACTCATACTACCTTGTTGATTTCAAAGATGGATCCAATCAAGTACATATTCGAGAAACCTGCTCTCTCTGGATGAATAGCGAGATGGAAAATGATCTTAACAGAATATGATATACAATACACTACTCAAAAGGCCATTAAAGGAAGTGTTGTAGCTGATCATTTGGCTCATCAAGCAGTGGATGATTATCAGTCAATGAGTTTTGAATTCC
Organism: Lathyrus aphaca; assembly: GCA_963966055.1. Taxonomy (NCBI): domain Eukaryota; kingdom Viridiplantae; phylum Streptophyta; class Magnoliopsida; order Fabales; family Fabaceae; genus Lathyrus; species Lathyrus aphaca. Next base: position 10,344,890 of record OZ014520.1, on the reverse strand, counting down.
CTGATGAAGATATTATGATTATTACCAAAGAACCTGGACAATATGACGGACCTGAACAAGGATCCCGATGGACTATGGTTTTTGATGGAGCTTCTAATGCACTTGGTAATGGTGTTGGTGTTGTGATCATTTCCCCTGAAGGTTGTCATACCCCGATTACTGCAAGACTTTGTTTCTAATGTACCAATAACATGGCTGAGTATGAGGCGTGTATCATGGGTATCAAAGCTGCCATTGATATGAAGATTCAGTTCCTGGACGTATATGGAGATTCAGCCTTGGTAGTGAGTCAAATTAAAGGAGATTGGGATACCAAGCATGAAAATATTATTCCTTACAGAGAGCATGTGTTGTCTTTGATCCCATATTTTGAAGAGATTACTTTTGGACATATTCCACGAGGAGAGAATCAGTTGGCAGATGCATTAGCCACCATGGCATCTATGTTTGTGATTAGCTGGGATGATGAAGCTCCCAAGATTACTATTGATAGATTTGAGAAGCTTGCATACTGCAATGAGATTGACACTGAAGAAGGAGAGGAGAAGCCTTGGTTCTATGAGGTAAAAAGATATCTTGAAGCTCAGGAGTTCCCTGAAGGGGCATCTGTCAAAGATAAGAAGTTTCTGAGGAGGTTTTCTGCTAAGTTCTTCTTGAGTAATGGAATTCTGTACAAGCGCAATCATGATTCAACTTTGCTTCATTGCATGGATAGGAAGGAAGCAACAGAGATTATGGAAGACATGCATGATGGGATCTTTGGCACTCATTCTAGTGGACATACCATGGCAAAGAAGATATTGAGAGCAGGTTACTATTGGTCTACCATGGAAGCTGACTGCTATCAACATTCCAGAACATGTCACAAGTGTCAAATCTATGCTGATAAAGTACATATACCTCCATCACCGTTGAATGTGTTGACTGCTCCTTAGCCTTTTGCCATGTGGGGCATTGATATGATTGGCGAGATCAAACCCACGGCTTCTAATGGACATCGTTTCATCCTGGTTGCTATTGATTACTTTACAAAGTGGGTAGAGGCAACTTCATTTGCATCTGTTACTAAGAATGTGGTGGCTCGATTCATTAAGAATAATCTCATATGTAGGTATGGCATCCCTGAAAGGATTATTACTGACAATGGCTCTAATCTGAACAACACCATGATTACTGATCTCTGCACACAGTTCAAGATTAAGCACCACAGCTCTTCTCCGTATCGTCCGAAGATGAATGGGGCAGTAGAAGCTGCTAATAAGAACATTAAGAAGATTCTATAGAAGATGACTGTCACTTACAAGGATTGGCATGAGATGTTACCATTTTCTCTTCATGGTTATCGTACTACTATACGTACTTCAACAGGGGCAACCCCATTCTCCTTAGTCTATGGTATGGATGCAGTTCTGCCCATTGAAGTTCAGATCCCCTCCTTAAGAATCATGAAGGATACATGCTTAGATGAAGATGAGTGGATTCAGACTCGACTTGACCAGATAAATTTGATTGATGAGAAAAGGCTGACAACTGTTTGTCATGGCCAGATGTACCAGAAAAGGATGATCAAAGCTTTTAATAAGAAGGTTAAGCAAAAGGTATATCAGGCTGGTGACTTGGTAATCAAGCGTATCATATTACCACAGGGTGATCCTAGGGGCAAGTGGACTCCTACATATGAAGGACCATTTGTAGTCAAGAGAATATTTTCAGGAGGTGCCATGATACTTACTACTATGGATAGTGAAGACTTCCCACAGCCTGTAAACGCAGACATAGTTAAAAACTACTACGCATAAAAAGAGACCCGCTAGGTTGACTGGCCTAGGCAAAAATAAGGGCATCCCGGTGAACCAAAAGGGTTCGGGCAAAAATTAGGGATATATATATATAAAATGTACACCCGGCAAGTCGAAAACCTGAAAGGGCGGCTTGGGCAAAAAAGGGTATCCCGGTGGATTGAAAACCTGAAAGGGCAATCCAGGCAAAAGTTAGGGATTAAAGTGTATGACTATGTCTCGTTCAGATCACCCATATAGCTCCAACTAGTTGTTTTAACTGATTTAAGCTCAAACAGATAAAAATCAATCCAATCGTTTTTGTCTCAACAGCAGAAGATGAGATACTTGAAGATAATGGCAATAGTAGAATTGAAACTCAATAGGATCATTTTTCACATAGCTGTTTTTTTTGTTTTGTAAAAAAATTTACGACGAATTCCTCTTACTAGGATTTTTGTCTCCTTGTACAAACTTGCCTATGTATAGGTCACTTTGTGATATAAATAAAATTTCATCTTTGAATCCAGATTTACTTTTACCCTATTTACATAAGAGAAAACGTCCATTGGTTGTGTTTGAATGTATGTATGCTTTTGAATATGATTGATGTTTACCAGAAATGCATAAAATGCAGTAATAGTATTTACTAAGGACGAACGAAGGTAGTAGTTCAACGAAGCTTCGCCGGTTCATCCCCACAAGACAACTACAAATCCCCAGCAAGACAAATCTATACTTCGAGTTACATCTCCCCTTGAATTTATGTCCATCTCTTTTATCCTCAGTCGGGATACTCAGGAACTTATTCCCTCAAAAGAAGTACGACGAACGAAGACGAGAGGTTATAAATTCTATACTATCAAACAAAACGGGAACGAGGTTCTCGTATTCTTCAGCAACGAATTGGGATTTATTTCCCCCAGCCAGCAGTTGTTATACAAAGATATCCGGATGCTTCAGGCTGCATGATACATACATCATTTACATCATACCATAACATATCCATAAATGCATAATACATTTACATAGATGCACCATGCCATGCATGCATACATATTGTATAAACTAACCTTTTCCTTGCAGGATGGTTATATGCAGATAAAACAATATCAACAACTCACAACAGGTCAGAAAAGATCTATACATTACTCAAGATGTCCTTGGATATTAGGCAAACGGTCTATACAAAGATCCATTCCCTAGTCCAGGATATTTTCAGGAGATTTAATCCTGACACTCTTTTGTCCTTGGATATTAGGCAAACGGTCTGTACAAAGATCCATTCACTAGTCTAGGATATTTTCAAAAGATATTCTTTTGTCCTTGGATATTAGGCAAACGGTTTGTACAAAGATCCATTCCCTAGTCGAGAATATTTGTTCTTGGATAATAGGCAAACAGTCTATACAAAGATCCATTCCCTAGTCCAGGATATTTTAAGGAGATTTGATCCTGACACTCTATTTGTTCTTGGATATTAGGCAAACGTCTATACAAAGATCCATTCCCTAGTCCAGGATACTTTCAGAAGATTTCATATATTTGGTCTTGAATAGTAGGCAAACGGTCTGTACAAAGATCCATTCCCTAGTTCAAGATATTTTCAGAAGAATTAATCCTGATATTCTTTTGTCCTTGGAGAGTAGGCAAACGATCTATACGAAGATCCATTCCTTAATCCAGGATATTCCCAGAAAAGATAATCGTCACGAAGATTTATTTCTACTGGTCTATTCAACAATTCAAACCATGTTTCATAAACGATTCAGAAACGGCCTATACGAAGACCTAGTATTGATATCCAGTATCAACATAAGGATATTATCATCTCCTGATATTACGGATGGCATCTATAAGCCCATCTCCAGTTCTTCCAAGTGGCATCTTCAAGCCCACTCAAGCGTATACAATTAATCATCAGTGTTACTTTACGCACCGACGAGTGCAAATTTTTGGGCTTTTGTGTTCAATCCCCTTCAACCTTCCAGGTCACGAATGGTACATATACCAATCTAACCCCCCAGGTTTCAGAAAATTGAATAGGGGCAGCTGTTGCACCCCAAAATTTGCCCTCACCAAGACAAGACATTGTGTACTAAGAGGTTCAAAAGTTTTACAAGGTTCACAAGACATCTCATGAGGTTCACAAGGTTCACAATTAGTCAGAAAGTTTGACAATTCCCTCAGACAATGCATCCTCCTAAGCAATGCATCTTAAACTAGGGTTTTTGACTTTCATCAGGCTAAATGGACTTATAAGGCTTCAAGTGAGCTTCATATCATCCTATATGTCTTCAAGAATCCCTATGTCAAGTTTCAAGACTTTTCTCAGAGGTTTGCTCAGTCAGATGATCAGATAGGTTAAAATCAATCAAAGAAGTTAAAAAGTCAAACCGAGGTCAACTGTGGTCAAACCAAAGTCAAACTTCATGATTTTTTTCCAACATCAAGTATATGAGGTAAAATTCATCATTTGATCAAGGTTTGATCATGATTCATCAAGGAGATTTCAGATCATCAAGAATCAGGAGTTTCTAAATTAGGGTTTTCACAGGAAAAGTCAACTGAACTTTGACCAACCATAACTTTCACATGCTTCATCAAAAATTTTCCATCCAAAGCTCATTTTGAAGGAAATTGAATTCTCTACAACTTTGTGTCTCACAAGACAAGCCCAAAAATGCTTCATTTGGAAGGTATGAGCTAAGACATTATAGGTCCTTTTAAAAGTCAACAAAAAGTCAACAACTTCCAAAGAGCATAACTTGAGAATGGTAAAAGATATGGACATGAGACCAAAGAGGTTGGTTATAGGACTCTTTAAGCTTTCCAAAATGTCCAAGAAGACCTTCATAGCATTAAAATTGAAGGATTTGTGCCCTTGCAAAGTTGGGAAATTTTTGGGAAGTTTATGAAGCAAATAAGGCCTTAAAACCAATTTTTGCTAAATGAGCCCACCAAATTGCCATCCAATCTTTACAATATCACCAAGCACGACCCAACCCACACCTTTCTGATTTTTTACATTTTATTTAATATTTATTTGAATTTTATTCATTAAAATACAAATTAAATTAAAATAAAATATGAAAGTCATATATTTGAAAGAGATTTTGATTCTAGAAGGTCTTAATGTTCATTTAAAGGTGATTGGTACCATATAACTTCAGATCATATAAATATAGTAAGGTAAGATTAAAGAAATTCAAGTTTTAATGACAAATCTGTTAGACGCTGTGGCGAGTGATCTAGAGGGGGGGTGAATGGATCACCTCCTTGTTTTCAAGGATTTAAAAAGTTTTTCAGAGTTTTCAAAGAATTATGGAAACGAAGGTCCTGAATACACAAGCGTCTATTCTGAACCGGCCACTAGAAGACCAGACAAGCGATAACGTGTTGGATTTTACGATTGCTATGATAAAGGATTAAACACACAATATGAAAACCAGTTGAATGCACCTATCACTAAAGCAATTTCCAATGAATCGAAAAACAAATTAAAACGAAAGTAAAGATAGAGAGGAGAAACAATACACCGAGATTTGGTAAGGAAGTTCCCCATGGTCGTCCTCACGTGTGGGTACATCTCCCTCTCAATTTCAAATCGAAATTGAGAATTCTTATATCAAAGTTGCTGAATCTGTTGATTACAAGGTTCGAATACAAATACCAGAATTCTAAACTCCTAGAATTTCCTATTGTATCAACCTCCACTCGATTTGAGCTCAATCAAGATTTCCTGCAAGTTATACAATCAATCCACCGGTTCCACGACTCTCGCTGCGGCTGAATCTGACTTGTACACGTGACTCACAAAACCCTCAAGAACACGCCCGTTCTTGAAGGAAAAACCCAGCTGGTTTTTTCTTGAAACCTTCTATCAATCTTCAACTCAGCTGGATCTACGATCGTACCACTGAACGTTATCCCGAAAGCCTTCAATTCACAGGACAACAAACACTCTTGTTGATGTTCTTGAATTAAGATCTTTGAGAAGATGATGAAGATGTCTTGATTCTAGGTTTCAAGCTTGCTCAACATTGAAGTTCCAACACTACACAAACCCTCTCTTGATGTGTTCTTCAATGCTTAATCACTACAAAATTCGTCTCGCAAATTTCTGTAATCTGTGATCTGTGTTATGAAAATGAAACAAAACTACATATATGTATGCAGAATCTGTTAGACAAATAACAGAAGAATGAATCGATTCAAGCTTGGATGAATCGATTCATACTGATCAATTTTGAGAAAAACAGAATTATTTAAACAGCATGAATCGATACATCAAAGGATGAATCGATTCATTTTGCAAAATCCAGAAACCTCTCAACAGCATGAATCGATTCAAGTTAGAATGAATCGATTCATAATGCGTGATTTTCCAAAAATTCATAAACATTGAGAAAAAAGAGAACCAAAATGAAACAAGCATATTTCTTAATATGAAACAAACACAAAACACTTAAAATTTATAATCGATCAAAAAATAAGGTTGCTCACAAACTCCCCCTTTTTGATGATGACAAAATTTTGAAGTGTGAGAGTGTACTCCCCCTGAGTTTGTGCCTGTCATTTTCTTTTCACACTTGCCTTTTTCTCCCCCTTTGTCAAAAGCAAGAAAGAGTTATAGATGATGAACCATAAACAGCAAAACTAAGATACAATGGCAAAATTCACTCACAAAGAATGAAATGGAAAGCGCAAACAATTTAAACAAAAGCAAATTACATAATCAAGGCAGTGAAATTGTCAAAGAAGGTTGCGAATTACATAGCCAAACCAAAACATAAATTGTTCAAACATAAAAAAAACAAAAGAAACTCAAGCAACACACAATGATGAAATGCAATATGAAATGCGTAAATGAGGGAAATGGCCACCACACGACTCCGCATCATCACGATCAGGGTCACGGAAGCTTGGAGGAGGAGGTGGAAGAGGCATTTCATCTGGATTCTGCCCCATGAACGCATAACGCCGGAAACGCCTCTGGACTTCGGTACTTTGAAACCTTTCCATAATGCCCGGGTGCGAACGACAATCATCCATAAAACCAGACATCTCATTATAAAACACTTGATGCCACTTAACTAGTTCAGTATGCCAGGAATGTTGATTATGGTACATGCGAGTATGGTCATCATGCCATTCACGATGCTCCTTATGCCATTCCGTTTGCTGGACATGCCAAGCACGAGCTTCCTCATGTCGGGCATTGTTTGCAACTTCCAATTGTGCAAACATGTCAGTGAGATAAGCTGGAGCAGCAGTAGAGGAGGTCGGTGCAGCCGACGAGGGAGTAGGATCATAGTTTGTTGGAGACCACCTTTGTGGTATCCACTCACCCCATCCGGTGTTGGCAGGCGCATCAAGAGCAGGATTTTCAGCTTCTTCCATATCTTCATCCCTGTTTTCTTCCACATATATGTGTTCAGCCGGGTTGTCAAAGTTGTAAATGCGAGTACGTGTGCTGCGTTCAAAGAAGTAGTAACAGCGACGCTCGATGTCCCATCGATACCCCATATGAGAAAGTGTGGCATTGTTGAATTCTTGCACACTTGAGACTGATACGAGAGGCACAGGAGGAAAAGTGACTTTCCAAAACATGAGAATCCTCATGATTTGAGAAGCATAGGCAAGGGTAATATTTTTGGAGCTGTTTCGCGTAAGGAAGATACGCTTGACAAAGTAATTTTCCCAATTTAAGGGAATCTTTTTCAGCAAGATGTACAGCAAGTGGATATCCGGCTTGTCCAAACGAGAATGTCCACCGGACCTTGGACGCAAGATATGCGAAAGGATCCAGTGCAGAATTCTTGGTACACTTTTGATCATACCTGAAGTCAGTGGCTCATCATCAGCAAGGGGTCTATCCAACTTAGAAATGGATGCACAGAATTCCTTCAAATTAAACTGAGTTTCGAAACTCTGGTCATGCCACATCTACAAATCATCAACTTCAGATGGCATACCGAACACTGTGGCCCAATCAGTAGCCTCAAACCTATATGTTCTTGTTCCAATTAAACATTTAAACATATATCCTCTTGCAGTCTTCACACCAGCATAGAAAGCACGAATAAAATCTTCATGATACTCATCTTTAACATATAAAAAGAATCCAAGACTTTGTGCGTCGATTAAAGCCGCAACTTCTTCCAAACCTAGAGTACGAGCATCACTAGGATCAAACATATGAGGTTTCATTACTAACCTTGATTTAAATGAAGTTTCAAATTCTTCAATGATGGCCAGATGAAGGATTGCAGTCCCGGATGGAGGAATTTCAGGAATAGGAGGAGCCTGAGAAGAAGACCCAACAGGTTCCTTGCCTTTTCTTTTACTTCTTTCTCTTGGAAGCAACACTTTTGGAGGCATGGTGGAAGATTAGGGTTTGAGAGAAGAAGAGGAGTTTTTGGAACAGTTAGGGTTATGTAACTGATACAAATGTCATGGTAGTTGCTGATGTGTCGATTCATTAAAAAAAACTGAATTTTCGTCAGTATGAATCGATTCATTCATGTATGTATCGATTCATTATGCGAAAATTTTTAAGAGGCAACCTGCTATGAATCGATTCAAGTGAGTATGTATCAATACATACTGTAACTGATTTTGAAAGAAATTGCAAAATTAAATCATGAATCGATTCAAGCAGATTGGGATCGATTCATTATGCGGATTTTTGGTTTTGTAAATGAAAATGAATCGATTCAAGGATTTATGTATCAATACATACTGTAATTGGTTTAACAGAAATTAAAATAAAGCAAACATGAATCGATTCATGAATGTTGGGATCGATTCATTATACGAAAATTTGAATATTTCAGTGATTTTTAGGAATTGACACATTTATGAAGAAGCAAAACAACCATTATGCAGTTAAATGAAATGCAACAAAGTATGCATGCTTAAGAATAACAAAAATCAATGTTCAAACATTCATATGAAAAGAAGTTCATGTAAACAAAAGATCATTACTCAAACATACATTGATCATACAATATTACCAAGGTGAGGAGAGGAACGATATTACCTCCATCGTAGTATTCTCATGAGACACTAATGAAGACTACAATCAAAACTTAGCAAATATGATGAGATAAATAGAAACAATGTCAATCAAACTTAAGACACCAATGAGGAGAGATCAAGAATCCCTAACTCACGACGAATGTTGAAGAATGGTTCAGTCGCCAAAGGTTTAGTGAAAATGTCAGCAAGCTGATTTTTAGTATCAACATGCTCAAAAACAACATCGCCATGGTTAGTAACTATAGGGAGTGATAACATGTTTGTACTTTAAAATTAATTTAGAATCACTAATTTAATAAGATAAATATATGAATATGGACACTCACACACGTAAGTTGATCTTTGATCGCCATCTCTCACTTTCTAAGGCTATCCCTCATGTTGCCTAAATCAAAAGGTCAAGTAAGGTGTCTAAAAAGCAAAGTCCCTTCTCATGAAATATCATCAAGTCCCTTTTAAGATTATAAGATCAAGTCCCTTCGACGTTGCCTATAATATGATCTTGTCCCTTTGAATAAAAGATGATAAGTCCCTTCGTATTGCTAAGACACCTTACAGTTGCCTAAACACAGATGTCCATTCATATGTCCCTTACAATATCCAAGGTAATGACTACCTATTCCTTAATAATAGGGATAATCTTACCATTGAGAGAACATATAAGAACAGTAAAGATTTAACACAGGGTAGGTTCCTCTTAAGTACTTGCTCACTTTTCTTCAAAAATATTTCATTACACTTCACATTTCAAACAAATTTTCAAAACAAAGTCTTTATATATATCCATACAAGGATCATTATAAGGTGCTTAAGAAAATTTTTAATCACACACTACACTTCTCAAAACAGTTTAAAGTGAGCTAAGTAACTAAGAGCCCATGGATAACCATGGATGTAAAGGGTGCTAACACCTTCCCTTTACATAACCTACCCCCCGAACTCAAAATCTTTTTTAAGGTCTTTCCTGTTCTTTTATGTCCTTTCCTTTTGGATAAAATAAAATTCGGTGGCGGCTCTTGTTATCCGCAACATTTAACTAAAGTCAATTCTCCCACCGTGTTACACCATCCTACGCCCTCTGCCCGTGGCAGATTTCGATGTTATAGATTTCGGGGACAACCCAGACAAGGGAGTTCACATTGACGCAAGACTTCCTGAAGATGTGGAGGAGAAACTAAAGCAATGCCTGCACAACTATGCAGATTTTTTGCCTAGAGCGTCGCTGACATGCCCGATATCTCCCCTGAGATCTTCTGCCACGAGCTCACCATCAATCCTTTTACACACGCGATTTCTCAGCGCAGACGCAAAAAATCTGAGGAAAAAATGTTAGCCGCTGAAAAGCTTATAAAGGACCTCCTAGAGGCCAATTTTGTATTTGAGGCTAGGTATACGACTTGGCTCTCCAACACTGCATTAGTTAAGAAATCTAATAGGAAGTGGATGCTATGCATTGATTACACTGATCTCAACTGGGCTATCCCGAAAGATTCTTATCCTTTGCCTAACATAGACAAATTAGTAGATAATTATGTTGGTTTCAAACTCTTGTCCTTTATGGACGCCTATTCTGGATACAATCAGATACCCATGGCCGAAAAGGACATGAGGCACACTGCCTTCATGACCCTTTCGGGAAATTATTACTACAACATAATATCCTTCGGACTAAAGAACGTTGGGGGCACGTACTAACTCATGATGAACAAGGTCTTCCAATATCAGATTGGGGACATGCTCGAAGTGTACATGGACGACACGATCGTGAAATCCATAGAGGAATCTGATCACACATCCCACCTCCAAAAGATCTTCGACCAGGCAAGAAAGTGTAAGATGTGTTTCAACCCAGAAAAGTGCACCTTTGGCGTGAAGGCAGGGAAGTTCCTCAATTTCTACCTTACAGAAAGGGGAATCGAGGCTAACCCTAATAAATGTCGAGCCTTCGCAGATTTCCCTATGCCTAACTCGAAGAAATCCATTTAATCTTTGAATGGGATGCTCACCTCGTTGTCACATTTTGTAGCAAGATCTGCCCAACACATTTCACCATTTTTTAAGTTACTTCGTAAGGAAGCAACATTCGAATGGACAGAGGAGTGCGAGCAAGCCCTACGACATCTCAAACAGACACTATTAGAGCTACCAGTCTTCTTTAGGCCCACTGTCGAGGAGGTCCTCTACTTGTATCTTTTTGTCACCAACGAGGTCGTCAGCGCAACTCTCATAAGAGAAATCCCGGAATGGTAGAAGCCCATTTACTTTACAAGTAAGGCCCTACAAGGACCAAATCTTAGATTCCAGCAAATTGAGAAAGTCGTTCTTGCCCTTGTCAATGCGGCCAGAAGGTTAAGGCATTATTTCCTGGTGCACACCATAGTCGTATGAACTGGCCAACCCATCAAACAGTTGCTTGGTCGACCAAATATGGCCGGTAGAATGCTGAGGTATTCGTTGGAGCTCTATGAATTTGATGTACATTACGAAATAAGAAAATCACTAAAGGCCCAAGCCCTGGCCGATTTCTTGTCAGAGATGACCCCATGGAAAAAACACCAAGTGGCACCCACAAGTAGATCATTTACGTCGACAAATCATCCAACCCCTCGGGCAGCGACACATGGATCATCCTCGAGAATGAATAAGGACTCCTGATAGAAGTGTCCCTGGTCCTGTCTTTTCCAACATCAAACAACCAGGCTGAGTACGAGGCTTTCCTTGCGGGTTTACGATTTCCAAGGACATGGGCGCATGGGAAGTCAAAAGTTTCAACGAATCCCAACTTGTAGCATCGCAAGTCAAGGGGGAATACCAAGCCAAAAACGATCATTTGAACGAGTATCTAGCTTTGGTACAGTAAAAACTGACACAATTTGTATCATTGGAAGTCCAACACATCCCTGGCAAGTGCAATTCTCGGGCAGATGTCCTATAAAAATTAGCAAGTATGAGAAAGAAAGGGGAAACAAATCTATTATGGACTGGACCTACGTAGTCTGCTTCGGGAAAAGGCCCAGTCGTCAGGCACGGCCCATGACCCAATACAATGAGACGTGGGGAGAGTGTCTCCCCCATGTGATCCATGTCACCCAACTACCCAGTGTCATCTCCTGATATGTAGGGGCAGTTGGACAAAGGGCAAGACCACGTGATAGGTCTTACCAGCTCCTATGCATTCCTTGGCAGTTCTCCCTTGGGCTTAGCTAATCTAACCCATGGGAGAACCTTGGCCTAACGCTAGGGGCACATTATAAATACCATTTTCCACCCGAGGGTCGGGTATTCTGAATTCTATTATATTCTACCTTTTTGTACTTGCACCTTCTCATTTTGGCATCGGAGTGTCTTGCATGTACACCCCCCAATTTTCCATCAAAGTTGTTAATCACTGGAAAGTTCCTTCTGATCAAGTCAGATCAAAATCCATCATTCAGGAAACACTTCCTCGTTCCAGTATCGAAAAACCCTCAGAGGTAATCAGCATCAACGTCATAGGCGACAACAATTGCTAGATGACTCTAGTATATAACTACCTAAGAACAGGTGAGTTATCCGAGGAAAGTAAGGAGACCAGTGCAACCAGGCGTCGTGTGTAAAACCCCGATTTCATAAATTATTTTATAAAATAATTATGTGAATATGGAGGTCTAATTGGAATGATAAAGTAAAAGGTTATTTTATTTAAATAATAATAATATGATAATGAGGTGGTATGTTAGAATATTTTTATTAAAAATTAATAAAATAATAAGTTGGAGGTCTAAGGGGAAAGGTTGTAATTTGGTTATGATATGAAAAGAGGGGAATGAGTCTTATTCCCTCATATCGTGCTTTTGACGCAGAAACAGTTTGCTCTGGAGAAAAGGGAGAAGAGAAGGGAGATCAAGAATCGTAGAATTTCAAGATCAAAATTTTTCCAAGGATCAATTGAATTGGGGTAAGGGGGGAGAAAGGGTTTTATATTGGTGATCTAACATAGGAGGGTAATGGAAGTTCCTTACTCTCTTAGGAATTATATGAAATTTGTTTGATTTTGATAAACTTGTGATATCATATGAATGTTACGATGATTGATTGTGTTTGTGTGAAGCTTGATGTTGAATTGTATGATGTGGGTGAGATACAAAAATTTGTCCATGAATGTTATGATTGATGAACTCATTAAAGGAGATGAAGAAAACCTATAATTTTACCCATTTGATTAGTAATTGTTAGTTTAAGAAGTTATGTGATGTTAGAGGTATAAAAGAGTAATAAGAATAAAAATTGGATTATTTTGAGTTCTAAGAATGAAATAAAATGAACTGAATTCGTATTGGTGTGAATAGGGAGAAGAAAAGTGATTTTTATGAAAAAATTGATTTTTGACGCAGAGCACCTGACACGGGCCGTGTCAGGCCACTGAATGGTGTTTTTAAGAGGATTTTAGGAGGATGAGCTTCAGAAGGTGTGACATGGGCCATGTCACATGACACGGGTGACCGTGTCGACCTTCTGTATTTGGGAAAACTTGAATTTTAGGGAGGGCGTACCAGGCCGTGTCATGGGACACGGGGGGCCGTGTCAGGCCTCTTTTTTGGAAAAATTTCAATATTTTAATTCGTTTTTACTCGTTCTCTTGGCAAACCTTCTTACCATTAGTTTAAGGCATTGAGGATAGCTTATGCAAATAGTTATAGGACCTGACGACCCGTAAGTACTAGTTACATCCTATGTGTTTGTTTTAAAATGAATGAGTTTGTTAAAAAAAATCAAATGAAATTGTGTCCGTTATGTGTAATGACCCTTATCTGAGTATTATGAATTATGTTGACTGTGTGGTTGACAATAGGTGAAGATTAGAGGATTGTGTGATGAATGATTTTATTCATACTTATGTATGTTGATGTATGTGTAATCGAGTCTTGCATACGCATATATGTTAGTGGAATAATCATGTCTCAGATGGAGCGTAATTGATTATTTGGATTCATTATGAATCAAGAGGTGGGGGATGATTGTGACTCAGTAGGAGCGTAAGCGATACATCCAGTCTGAATCGATGGACATTTGTTGAAGTCGGTAACGCATTTGCATTATATTATGGGGGTGACATTGCATATATTTGAATGAATGGGTTGTGTTGCATGTTATGATTTGTGTATGATTACTCCTTCAAACTGTTATTTGAACCGTTATGATATATAATTGTTTCTCACCCCTTTGTTTTCGTTGTTTAGTCGGTGCTTCTTTGGAAGTACAAATAACTCAGGTACTTGAGAGTGCTCTGGTGTTGCTTGTTCGAGTCATAGGGCGCTCTGATACGTAACACGGGAATGAGAATTTTTACAATTTTGTTTCATTCTAATTATCCGAATTTGTTAGTTACGTTTTTGTTTAATAAATTGAAAATATTATTTTATATTTTAAACTGGTTATGCCGTTGAGCAAGTACAAAAATAAACTATTTTTATTCCACTGCTTAGTGAAAGACTTTATTGAATTGGTTTTATTTAAAGTGTAACATCTCACTTTTGTATGAAAACTCTGATTTTTATTACGAATCACGTTATTTTTGAAAATGGGAAAATGGGTGTTACATCGTGCATGATCATATGTCCTGGTCGAAGACAAGCTATATCGTCAAGGATTCTCTATTCCACTTCTCAAGTGTGTCGAAGAGGATAATGTGTCTGACATCCTTCACTAAATACACGAAGGCATCAACGCACAACATCTGGGCGAAAGATCCGTAGCCCGCAAAGCCTTAAGGGCAGGCTAATACTGGCCGACCATGCAAAGCGACGCTAAAGAACACGTAAAAAAGTGCGGCAAGTTCCAGTATCATGGGGATATGCACTTGGCACCCCCTCACTCACTCAAGACTATGTCTTCTATATGGTTGTTTGCCCAGTGGGTAATGGAAACCCTTGACCCCTTCATAGTAGGTTCCTATCAAAACAAATATTTGATTGTGGCCATTGACTATTTCACCAAGTGGATATAGGCCAAGGCTCTGGCCAAAATCACCACTTTCAACATATCATGTTTCTACAAAAGGAACATGCTCGCTAAATTTTGTGTACCATAAGCCTTAATAACAGAAAATGGCACACAATTCACATATGGAAATTCCCAACACTTCACGTCCGTTGAACATCCCCAAACCAACAGATAGACTAAAGCCACCAATAGGTTCATTATGCGAGGCCTCAGACGAAGATTGGGTGAAGAAAATAAAAGATGGGTCGAGGAACATTACAACATACTTCGGGCCTACAAGACTACTCCACATTCGACCACTGGGGAAACCCCTTTTCGCATGACATATGGAACAGAGGAAGTCATCCCTATGGAGATCAGGGAGCCTTCTAGACAAACAGAAGCCCCTATTGACGGGGAGCTTAATGATGAATCTTTAAGGGAAGAACTCGACCTAGTCGAGTAAATTCGATCAGGGGAAGCTATTTGCGAGGCTTCACTAAAGCAAAAGATAACATTGCGCCACGACGCCAAAGTCATTAAACAAGAATTCTAAGTGAGCAACCTAGTCCTACATAGAAATAAAAAATACTCACGCAAAGGTAAGCTCGCCGCTAACTGGGAAGGCCCATACCGGGTCAAGTCAAAAATAGGCATGGGAGCCTATTACCTCGAACACCTAAACGAGGAACCTTTTTCTTGACCATGAAATGCTGAAAAGCTCAAACAATATTACAGTTAACACTCGCCAGGATGAGGGGATTAACTCCCGATGAACGCATCCCAAAGTAGTTGAGTAACCGCTCGGCCACAAGGATGTACTTTGGTATAGGTACAACCCTCAAACAAAAAAAAGGCAAGTCTCTGCTCATTGAACAAGCAGATTCGGTGCCCAACGGGGATACCTCAATCGAGCTCCATCGTCTCCATACCAGCGTGGCAGGACCCCCAGCTCGCGATGGGAAAGGTCCAAGCCTTGTGGGATCAAGACCTCGACCGATATCTTTGTCCCTTTAATTGGCGAAAACTTCTTTAGCCCCTCGACAAGTTCCTTACACTGGTTGCGCAACTCAAAAACGAGTCGAGCAAACTCTTGTACAAACAACATATATACATACATACACACACACATACACACACACACACATACACACACACACACACACACACACATATATATATATATATATATATATATATTCTATCCATGCATTTTTATTTTAAGCAAATAAGATAATAATGCACAAGTAAAACCCAACAACAAGTATATTAAAGCAAGGGCCGACCACCAGGCCGGAATTGTCATAAGTTATATCAAAAGAGGACTAAGCCCCACAAATTAAAATACATAAAGTGGCACGCAGGCAACAAAATGATAGGCACACATGCCCAAGCTTTACTCCTCCTCATTAGGGGGGATAACCTCACCTTTCTCCACACGACACAAAGAGCCAATGTTATCGACGACCAACTCAACACCTGGGTTCTTCGCCTTTATTTGCTCGACGACATTGTTGAAACCGAAAAAGGCCATAACCAAGTATTCTTGTTCGAGAAAACGGATTCTAGCAAGTTGTTCCGCCCACGTATTCATGGTCGTTTCCTCTCCAGTTTTATCCTCCCCAACCTGCACCGTGCCCCCCAACTCTACAACCTTGCTCTATAGCTTTTTCATTCTCTGCAGTTGCCTCTTTTAGCTTCTTCTGCGTCAGCCTCAAATCAATCAGGAGCAGTTTCTTGGCCTTAATATTAACTTGGAGTTTCTTTAATTTATTATAGAGATCAGTGATTTCCTTCTCAAGGGTCACGATCCTCGACTTGGCGACAGTCAGATCCTTCAATGGGGCCTTCTCTGCAACACCCAGGGTCAGCGCAACCTCCAAGATCTTCATCATCCCCACGGAATCCCGACATAAATCTTCCCTCCTCGTCTTGCGATTAAAGGACAAAATGGCGGCAGTGTCCAGGTCTGGGACCACCACAGACCCCCTTTCGTTGAAGATCGTCGTCTGATTAAAGCAAGGGGGTAACATGAACTTACCTGAGGAATCAGCAGTTGCCTTGGCTAGAGAAGTTTTCTCCCTCTCTAATATCTGCCTCTTGCCAAGAGGAGAAGCCCTGACAGAGGTGTTGCCCAGAGAAGGAGTGGAGGAAGTGATAAACCTTTCCAGGGTAGCCTGATCTTTGATGGCCTAGACCCTGGTCTTTGGCCCCTTCTTCAAATTCCCCCGGTTAGCTTTGACAAGAGGATCACAAATTTTAGCCATCTTATCTGCATGAGAGAGAATAAACGAGTTAGATACAATTTAAAGAGCCAAGAATAAATCAACATTATTAAAACTCCACCTAGGAGCTTCTTTGCCTCGTCATCATTCAAACATCTGAGAAGGGCCTTCGAACCAATCAACCTAGGCTCTATAGCAGGCGTCCCGTCAGCCTTCAAGAGTATGTGGTCATCGGAATCCACGAGATCCGACGAGTGAAAGATTGTAACACGGTGGGAGAACTGACTTTAGTTAAATGTTGCGGATAGCAAGAGTCGCCACCGACTTTTATTTTATCCAAAAGGAAAGGGTATAAAAGAACAGGAAAAACTTTAAAAAGATTTTGAGTTCGGGGGGTAGGTTATACAAAGGGAAGGTGTTAGCACCCTTTATATCCATGGTTATCCATGGGCTCTTAGTTACTTAGCTCACTTTAAATTGTTTTGAGAAAGGTGTAGTGTGTGATTAAAAATTTTCTAAGTACTTTATAATGATCCTCGTATGGATGTATATAAAGACTTTGTTTTGAAAATTAGTTTGAAATGTGAAGTGTAATGAAATATTTTGAAAAGGTGAGCAAGTACTTAAGAGGAACCTACCCTATATTAAATCTTTACTGTTCTTATATGTTCTTTCAATGGTAAGACTAGCCCTATTATTAAGGAATAGGTAGTCATTACCTTGGATGTGAGAAGGGACATGTATAGGGACATCTGAATATAGGCAACTGTAAGGTATCTTTAGCAATTCGTAGGGACTTATCATCTTTTATTCGAAGGGACAAGACCATTTATCGTAGGCAACCTCGAAGGGACTTGATCTTTTAAACTGAAGGGACTTGATGATATTTATGAAGGGACTTTGCTAAAGACTATAACACGGTGGGAGAACTGACTTTAGTTAAATGTTGAGGATAGCAAGAGTCGCCACCGACTTTTATTTTATCCAAAGGAAAGGGCATAAAAGAACAAGAAAGACCTTAAAAGATTTTTGGGTTCGGGGGGTAGGTTATGTAAAGGGAAGGTGTTAGCACCCTTTACATCCATGGTTATCCATGGGCTCTTAGTTACTTAGCTCACTTTAAAATGTTTGAGAAGTGTAGTGTGTGATTAGAAATTTTCTTAAGTACTTTATAATGATCCATGTACGGATATATATAAAGCCTTTGTTTTGAAAATTGTTTGAAAATGTGAAGTGTTTTTGAAATGTTTTGAAAAAAGTGAGCAAGTACATAAGAGGAACCTACCCTAATTTAAATCTTTTCTGTTCTTAAATATCCTTTAAATGGTAAGACTATCCCTATTATTAAGGAATATGTAGTCATTACCTTGGATGTTATGAGGGACAAGTAAAGGGACATCTGTGCTTAGGCAACTGTAAGGTGTCTTAGCAATACGAAGGGACTTATCGTCTTTTATTCGAAGGGATAAGATCATTTACAAAGGCAACCATGAAGGGACTTGATCTTATAATTCTTTAAAGGGACAAGTTGATGTTAATGAGAGAAGGGACTTTGCTTTATACACCTTACTTGACCTTTTATTTAGGCAACATGAGAGGTAACCCTTAAGAAGTGAGATGGCGATCCAAGATCGACTTACGCGTGTGCGTGTACAAATTCATATATTTATCTTAAAATTAGTGATCTAAATTCAATTTTAAATACAAACATGTTTTCACGCCCTATTTTACTAACCATGGCAATTTAAATAGTAAAAAGTCCTACAACTATTACATAATTTGCACAATTACATTATAATAAAATAATTTAAATAAATAAGCATATAATAAATAAATAAATAAATAGGTTAGTAATAATAAATATAAAAGAGGTTAGTATAATAATATAATATAGAAAACAAATTAAAAGTTCAAATTTAAATAAATAATCATTTTTTAAGAATTTTAATAAAAAGAAATAAATAATAATAATTATATACTTATAAATATGATTAATAGTTTAATAAATTAATTATATATATACATATTAGAAATATTTAATAGTTATAATTACAAAAATAAGAAATTAAAAGCATAAAAGAAAATTAGATTTTTTTAAAATAAATTAGGGTTTATAAAGAAAAAAAATTAGGTTTTACATATAAAAATTTTAGGGTTAATTATTAATCTAAACCTAATTAAATTATTTATCTAAAAAAATATATACAATATTAATAATATAAATATAAATAATTTTACTAATAAAGTTTGAAATTTTTTAAAAAATATAAGTTTTTGAATTATATATAAGAAAATAATATAAATATTTTATTTTAAACATTTATTATTAATTAGATTAATCAAATATAATATAAATAAAACAAAATAAATGAAAAATGAGAAAAAAGAACATACCTGGGCCTGGGATTCGAACCCAGGCCCTAGGCTTTACACCTCCTGGACCAACAAGCTTTCCACCAGGCCAGCGCGTGCTGATGAACAATGGGTGAGCACAAATCTTTATATGTCAAGCCTGAAAACACAAAGGAAATAAAGCAAAAAAAAATGTTGAAGCTGAGATTCGAACCCCTGCCTTGGTCTTCATACGCGTATACGCTTACCAGGTGAGCTATTGCAGCGTTTTTGAAATATAACAGAAACAATTCATAATAAGATAAGTCCATTATTCAAATTAGGGTTTCGTGCCAGTCAGCTTCATCTTCTTCCCATTACCTACGAAATTTCTTATGCTTTCTCCTGCGAATTTTCCTGCAAATTTTTAAAACCAGAATCCTATGTGTTTCAAACATCAAGCAAATTGTAATGTCAATTCAAATTAAAAGCCCAGATCAATTATAAAAGTATCATAGGTCACAGCCATGTGCTTAGATTTCATTTAGATGTCCTAATTGCTTGGTTCCCGAATTGGAGCTTCAAACCCTAGCAATGGTGGATTTCGATACAGTCCATAATAATTGAATTAAATCATCCAGAAAGTTTCTAAACATCACAACAAACACAAATCCATAGTTAGTTTTCATTAACAATGTGTAAATCATTCAAATCGAAAAATTTTAAAACATGAAGAGGATGCATTCGGTTTTCACGATTCAAGGCATGAATGAATGATGTTATGATCCAGAATCAATCCATGAACTCCAAGGAACAAGTTGCAACCTTTGGTTTATCTTGAAAGAGGCTCTAAGTATCAAACCGAATTGGTGTTTTTAGTGTGAAAATTGAAACTTTGTTCTTACCCTTGGAGGCTGTAATTTCATCCCCTCTCATTGGCAATGTGTTTGTCTATATATATGGATTGAATTAGGTCAGAAAAATGTTATGATTCTTTGGAATTTTTGGATAATTGAAGATTGAGAAAGATATGCCTTAAAATTTGAATATTCTTTGACATGAACTTGCTATTCTAAGACAATCTTCATAATTTTTATATCAATTAAATCCAATTAACTTTTATGACTTTCTAGAAGCAAAATATTTTTAAATCTTCATCATTTTATATTTTATTTGAATTTAAAATGATTTTTAATATAAAAAATCATAATAAATAAAAATAAAATGGCTTGTGAAAGTTTACAAAGTTGTAGAGAATTCAATTTCTATACAAAGTTGTAGAGAATTCAAAGTTGGGAAATTTTTGAGTGGTTTATGAAGTATTTTTGGGCTTGGCTTGTGAGATACAAAGTTGTAGAGAATTCAATTTCTTTCAAAATGAGCTTTGGATGGAAAAGTTTTGATGAAGCATGTGAAAGTTATGGCTGGTCAAAGTTCAGTTGACTTTTCCTGAGGAAACCCTAATTTAGAAACTCCTGATTCTTGATGATCTGAAATACCCTTGATGAATCATGATCAACCCTTGATCAAATGATGAATTTTACTTCATATACTTGATGTTGGCAAAAAATCATGAAGTTTGACTTTGGTTTGACCACAGTTGACCTCAGTTTGACTTTTTAACTACTTTGACTGATTTTAACCTATCTGATCATCTGACTGAGCAAACCTTTGGGAAAAGTCTTGAAACTTGTCATGGGGATTCTTGAACACATATAGGATGCTATGAAGCTCACTTGAAGTTTTGGAAGTCCATTTAGCCTGATTAAAGTCAAAACCCTAGTTTGGGATGCATTGCTTAGGAGAATGCATTGTCTGAGGGAATTGTCAAACTTTCTGACTAATTGTGAACTTTGTGAACCTTATGAGATGTCTTGAGAACCTTGTGAACCTTATGAGATGTCTTGTGAACCTTGTGAACCTTGTGAGCCTTATTAGATGTCTTGTGAACCTTGTGAACCTTGTGAGCCTCTTAGTACACAATATCTTGTCTTGTGGAGGGCAAATTTTGGGGTGCAACAACTGCCCCTGTTCAATTTTCTGAAACCTGAGAGGTTAGATTGGTATATGTGCCATTCGTGACCTGAAAGGTTGAAGGGGATTGAACATAAAAGCCCAAAAATTTGCACTCACTAGTGCGTAAAGTAACACTGATAATTAGTTGTATATGCTTAAGTGGGCTTAAAGATGCCACTGGACGAATTGGAGATGGGCTTAGAGATGCCATCTGGAGATGGGCTTGGAGATGCCATCTAAAATATCAGGATGTGATGATGTCTGTATGTTGATACTGGATATCAGTACTAGGTCTTCATATAGGCCGTCTCTGAATCATTTATGCAACATGATTTGAGTTGTTGAATGGACCCGTAGAAATAAATCTTGTGATGATTATCTCTTCTGGAAGTATCTTGGATTAGGAAATGGATCTTTGTACAGACCATTTGCCTACTCTCCAAGGGCCAAAATAACGTCAGGATTTGTTCTTAAGGGTCAAAAGAACGTCAGGATTTTTTCTTAAAGGTCAAAAGAACGTCAGGATTTGTTCTTAAGGGTCAAAAGAACGTCAGCATTTGTTCTTCTAAAAAATATCTTGAACCAGGGAATGGATCTTTTTACAGACCATTTGCCTGCTATTCAAGGGGCCAAAAGAACGTCAGGATTTGTTCTTAAGGGTCAAAAGAACGTCAGGATTTGTTCTTCTGAAAAATATCTTGAACCAGGGAATGGATCTTTTTACAGACCGTTTGCCTGCTATTCAAGGGGCCAAAAGAACGTCAGGATTTGTTCTTAAGGGTCAAAAGAACGTCAGGATTTGTTCTTCTGAAAAATATCTTGAACCAGGGAATGGATCTTTTTACAGACCGTTTGCCTGCTATTCAAGGGGCCAAAAGAACGTCAGGATTTGTTCTTAAGGGTCAAAAGAACGTCAGGATTTGTTCTTATTGAAAAATATCTTGAACCAGGGAATGGATCTTTTTACAGACCGTTTGCCTGCTATTCAAGGACATCTTGAGCAAATGTATGGATCATTTCTGAACTGTTGTAAGTTGTTGATATTGTTTTACCTGCATATAACTTTCCTGCAAGGAAAAAGTTAGTTTATGGAACGTGTATGCATGTATAGTATGATGCACCTAATTAAATGCATTATGCATTAATGGATATGTATGTTATGATGTAAACGAGGTATGTATGAATCATGCAGCCTGAAGCGTCTGGATATCTTCGTATAACAACTGCTGGTTAGGGAAAATAAATCCCGATTCGTTGCTGAAGAATATGAGGAACTCGTTCCCACCTCATTTGATAATATAGTGAAGAATATGAGGAACTCGTTCCCACCTCGTTTGATAATATAGTGAAGAATATGAGGAACTCGTTCCCGTCTCGTTTGATAATATAGTATTCATAACTTCCTGTCTTCATTCGATAGTATGACATCCATAACCTCCCGTCTTCGTTTGTCGTACTCCTATTGAAGGAATAATTTCCTGAGTATCCTGACTGAGGATAAAAGAGATGGACATAAATTCCAGGGGAGATGTAACTTGAAGTATCTATGATGATAGATTTGCCCTACTGGGGGATTTTTAGCTGTCTCGTGGGGATGAACTGGCGAAGCTTCGTTGAATTCCTTCCCTCGTTCGTCCTTAGTAAATACTATTACTGCATTTTCATGCATTTCTGGTAAACATCAATCATATTAAGCATTTATGCATTTCTGGTAAACATCAATCATATTAAGCATTTATGCATTTCTGGTAAACATCAATCATATTCAAAAGCATACATACATTCAAACACAACCAATGGACGTTTCGCTTATGTAAATAGGGTAAAAGTAAATCTGGATTCAAAGATGAAATTTTATTTATATCACAAAGTGACCTATACATAGGCAAGTTTGTACAAGGAGACAGAAATCCTAGTAAGAGGAATTCGTCGTAAATTTTTTTTACAAAACAAAGAAAATCAGCTATGTGGGAAATAATCCTATTGAGTTTCAATTCTACTATTGCCATTATCTTCAAGTATCTCATCTTCTGCTGTCGAAATGGAAACGATTGGATTGAGCTTTATCTGTTCGAGCTTGAATTAGGTAGCACAACTGGTTGGAGTTTACATGAGTGATCCAAACGGGACATAGTCATACGCTTTAATCCCTAACTTTTGCCTGGATTGCCCTTTCAGGTTTTCAATCCACCGGGATACCCTTTTTTGCCTAAGCCGCCTTTTCAGGTTTTCGACTTGCCTGGTGTACATTTTTTTTTATATATATATCCCTAATTTTTGCCTGAACCCTTTTGGTTCGCCAGGATGCCCTTATTTTTGCCTAGGCCAGTCAACCTAGCGGGTCTCTTTTTATGCGTAGTATTTTTTAACTATGTCTGCGTTTACAGGCTGTAGGAAGTCTTCACCATCCATAGTAGTAAGTATCATGGCACCTCCTGAGAATATTGTTTTGACCACAAATGGTCCTTCATATGTAGGAGTCCACTTGCCCCTAGGATCACCCTGTGGTAATATGATACGCTTGATTACCAAGTCACCAGCCTGATATACCTTTGGCTTAACCTTCTTGTTGAAAGCCTTGATCATTCGTTTCTGGTACATCTGGCCATGACAAATAGCTGCTAACCTCTTCTCATCAATCAAATTTATCTGGTCAAGTCGAGTATGAATCCACTCATCTTCATCCAAGCCTGCATCCTTCATAATTCTTAAGGAGGGGATCTGAACTTCAATGGGCAGAACTGCTTCCATACCATATACTAAGGAGAACGGGGTTTCCCCTGTTGAAGTACGTATTGTAGTACGATAACCAAGAAGAGCAAATGGTAACATCTCGTGCCAATCTTTATAAGTGACAGTCATCTTCAGTATAATCTTCTTAATGTTCTTATTAGCAGCTTCAACTGCCCCATTCATCTTCGGACGATACGGAGAAGAGTTATGATGTTTAATCTTGAATTGCGTGCAGAGATCAGTAATCATAGTATTGTTCAGATTAGAGCCATTGTCAGTAATAATCCTTTCAGGGATGCCATACCTACATATGAGATTATTCTTAATGAATCGAGCCACCACATTCTTAGTAACAGATGCAAATGAAGCTGCCTCCACCCATTTTGTAAAGTAATCAATAGCAACCAGGATGAAACGATGCCCATTAGAAGCAGTTGGCTTGATCTCACCAATCATATCAATGCCCCACATGGTAAAAGGCCAAGGAGCAGTCAACACATTCAATGGTGATGGAGGTATATGCACTTTATCAGCATAAATTTGACACTTGTGACATGTTCTGTAATGTTGATAGCAGTCAGCTTCCATGGTAGACCAATAGTAATCTGCTCTCAATATCTTCTTTGCCATAGTATGACCACTAGAATGAGTGCCAAAGATCCCGTTATTCATATCTTCCATAATTTTTGTTGCTTTCTTCTTATCCATACAACGAAGCAAAGTTGAATCATGATTGTGCTTGTACAAAATCCCATTACTCAAGAAGAATTTAGCAGAAAACCTCCTCAGAAACTTTTTATCTTTGACAGATGCCCCTTCAGGGAACTCCTGAGCTTCAAGATATCTTTTCACTTCATAGAACCAAGGCTTCTCCTCTGCTTCTTCAGTGTCAATCTTATTGCAGTATGCAGGCTTCTCAAATCTATCAATAGTAATCTTGGGAGCTTCATTATCCCAGCTAATCTCAAACATAGATGCCATGGTGGCTAGTGCATCTGCCAACTGATTTTCTCTTCGTGGGATATGTCCAAAGGTAATCTATTTGAATTGTGGGATTAAAGATAACACATACTCCCTGTAAGGAATGAGGTTATCATGCTTGGTATCCCAATCTCCTTTGATCTGACTTACTACCAGGGCTGAATCTCCATACACATCCAGGAATTGAATCTTCATATCAATGGCAGCTTTGATACCCAGGATACATGCCTCATACTCAGCCATATTATTGGTATAATAAAAACAAAGTCTGGCAGTAATCGGGGTATGACAACCTCCAGGGGAACTGATCACAACACCAACACCACTGCCAAGTGCATTAGAAGCTCCATCAAAAACCATAGTCCATCGGGATCCTTGTTCAGGTCCGTCATATTGTCCAGGTTCTTTGGTAATAACCATAATGTCTTCATCAAGGAACTCAAAACTCATTGACTGATAATCATCCACTGCTTGATGAGCCAAATGATCAGCTACCACACTACCCTTAATGGCCTTCTGAGTAATATACTGTACGTCATATTCTGTCAAGATCATTTGCCATCTTGCTATTCGTCCGGAGAGAGCAGGTTTCTCGAATATGTACTTGATTGGATCCATCTTCGAAATTAATAAGGTAGTATAAGTCAACATATACTGTCTTAGTCGGCGAGCAGCCCATGCCAAAACGCAACAAGTTTTCTCGAGCAGTGAGTATCTTGTTTCATAGTCGGTAAACTTTTTGCTAAGGTAGTATATTGCCTGCTCTTTTCGACCAGACTCTTCATGTTGCCCCAACACACACCCCGTTGAGTTGTCTAATACTGTTAAGTACATAATCAAGGGTCTTCCATCAACTGGCGGCATCAAGATTGGAGGTTCTAGGAGATATTTCTTGATTTCATCAAAGGCTGTCTGGCACTCATCATTCCATTCCATTACCTGATCTTTCTTCAACAACTTGAAGATTGGCTCACAGGTAGCAGTTAATTGGGAAATAAATCTTGCAATGTAATTCAATCGTCCCAAGAAACCTCTAACTTCCTTCTCAGTACGGGGAGCTGGCATCTCTTGTATAGCTTTCACTTTAGTAGGGTCTACTTCAATACCTTTTCCACTGACGATGAAACCCATGAGTTTACCAGATCTAACTCCAAAAGTACACTTGTTTGGGTTCAATCTCAACTTGTACTTCTTCAACCTCTCAAACAACTTATGCAGATGATCAAGATGTTGCTCTTCATTCTGGAACCTGGATATCATATCATCCACATATACCTATATCTCATGATGAATCATATCATGAAACAAAGCCACCATAGCACGCTGATATGTTGCCCCGGCATTCTTCAAACCAAATGGCATCACTTTATAGCAAAAGGTGCCCCACTGTGTAACAAATGTGGTCTTCTCCATATCTTCAGGTGCCATCTTGATCTGATTGTAACCAGAGAAACCATCCATGAAAGAGAATACCTTATGCTGAGCAGTGTTGTCTACCAAAACATCAATATGAGGAAGTGGAAAGTCATCTTTGGGGCTGGCCTTGTTCAAATCCCTGTAGTCTACGCACATACGTACCTTACCATCTTTCTTAGGTACCGACACCACATTTGCAACCCATTGAGGATAAGAAGTCACAGCTAAGAACCCTGCATCAAACTATTTCATTACCTCTGCCTTAATCTTTTCTGACATTTTAGGACGCATGCGACGAACCTTCTGCTTCTTTGGACGACAATCTTCTTTTACCGGTAAACGGTGAACCACAATGTCTGTATCCAACCCTGGCATATCTTCATAGGACCAAGCAAAGATCTCCACATAATCATGTAACATCTTAATCAACCTGCTCTTGACACCATTATCTAATTCAGCCCCTATCTTGACTTCTTTCCTGTTTTCTTCAGTTCCCAAATTCACAACTTCGATTGGCTCTTCATGTGGCTGTATAGCTTTCTCTTCTTGTTGTAACAACCTAGCAAGCTCTACAGGTACTTCACAATCGTCCTCATTTCCATCTTCAGCTTGATAGATCGGATTCTAGAAATTATATTTGGCAATAGTAGAACTGTTATCAACAGGATCCAGAGTGGATGAGGATCTGCATTTTAGTGATGTGGGTGTGTGTAAGAACACATAGCTGATAAAACAAAAATAAAATAAAAGAAAGACAAGGAACACGATATTTACGAAAACGAAACGTCTACTGATTTTTATTGAATGAAGTATGCAAATGAAATGACATCCCGAAACAAGCATACCATTGTGCCCCGGGTAAGGCACAAGGCTTTAAGAGTTTAATTGTTCAAAAATTACAAACTTAAAGGTAATAACACAGTAATAGTATTTACTCCTGACTAAAGGAGATAGGAATAACATCTTCAGCTTTCCAGTTATTGAGCCCATCACCCACAGTAGGAAAAATCCAAGCATCCAGGTTATAGTCTTCATCATAGTCACCCACAGCATTGATCTAATCTTTCATAATCCCTTGATTGGTGATACGAACAACACGAGCACGGCGAACAACCTTCTGGGACTCTGCAGTGAAACCCAAACCAAATTTGTCAGACTTGTAAGGAATGTCAGGAAGTTGACCCCAAATAGTACAACCACCTTCATCCACCACAGCTCTGGCATCCTTGAGGGAGGTCATTGTAGGAGGTACTCTGGTGACCACAAGAACTTTCTTGACAATAGGAGGAGCTTCAACATTAGAAACAACCCAAGGAACTACTTCAAACGTCTGGCACGGAGTTTCAACATATTCACCTTCCACTTCGAGATATTTAAATGTGTTCACATGGCTAATCATATATCCTTCCTCTCCGTAAACAGTGACAACCTTTCCTTCTACTGGATATCTCAGCTTTTGATGTAAAGTAGAAGTTACAGCCCCTGCCCCATGGATCCAAGGGCGCCCAAGCAAACAAGAATACGAAGGACGAATATCCATTACATAAAAGGTAGCATTGAAGACCTGAGAACCTACTTTGATTGGGAGATCTATTTCTCCGTGTACCACTCTTCTTGAACCATCAAAAGCTTTCACCACTATATTACTGGGCCTCAACACAACATCTTCAGGACTAAGCTTATTCAGAACTTCTTTGGGCAACACATTCAGCGAGGAACCATTGTCTATTAACACATGTGACAGGGTAGTGCCCCTGCATTCAATAGAAATATGTAGAGCCCTGTTATGATCCCTCTTGGCAGGAGTCAAATCAGCGTCGGAGAAACCTAACCCATTATCATAGGTCAAGTGTGCAACACAATTTTCAAACTGGTCTACAGAAATCTCATTTGGTACATGAGCAGTCTTCAAAAATTTAATCAAGGCCTTGGCATGAGCCTCAGAACACAACAATAAAGACAACATGGAAATCTTGGAGGGAGTATGCCCCAATTGATCAACAATGTCATAATCACTCTTGTGAATGATCTTCAATACTTCTTCCATCTGCTTAGAAAGATCATCAGCAGTTGGTACATCAGTTTGCACAGGTTCAATAACAGGACCTTTGCCCCGAGCATCAGCAGTGGAGGTAGTAGTTGGAGTAACTGTATTCTTGGAGGTAACCGGAGGAGAGAAAACTCTTCTACTTCGTGTGATCTTACTAGATCCAGCAATATTATCAACATCAGGGTTTTCATCAACAGCAGGCGTATCAGCTAAGGATTCCTGCTTAACACCATGAATATAAACATCGGAACCATAATGCCAAGGCACAACTTTATCAGAAGTATACGGCATAGGACCAGGAGTGGTAATGATCTTAGGAGCCACTCTAGCTTCAACAACATTCTTCACAGGGCCTTCAGCAGTAATCTTAATTGGACCCTTATGAGTGATTTTGACAGGACCCTTGGAAGTAATCCTTACTGGCACTTTATCAACCATATCCACCTCTTCAACCTTCGCACCTTTAGTTATATGTTCAACCATGCTCTCCACAGAAGGTGTCCTCTCAAACAATATGGTGTAATTGTCCATGAGGCGTTGAATACCCTCCTTCAACTTCCAGCAACTATCCGTTTTATAAGCACAATAGAAACAATCTTCATTACAACCTGGAAAGAACCCAGCTTGTACCAACTTCTTCTTAATAACAGACAATGTTGTGGTTACGTCTGCAACTGAGGAAATATGTGAAACTTCATCAATGGCATTAACAGTCTTTTCATGATTTGGCATGGGAGCAGTAATCACATTTGGAGTACCCGGAGGGTCAAACTCAATTTCTCCAGCATCAATCATATCCTGAATTTTATTCTTCAATATCCATCAATTATTGGTATCATGTCCCTGACAATTAGAATGATATGCACATCGTGCATTAGGATTGTACCTGGGAGAGGTAACATTGGGGTTCTTAGGAGGGTCCTTCAAAGTGATGAGTTCACCCTTCAACAAGTGTTGCAAGGATTGGGCCATTGACATGTTGAGCTTGGTGAACTGTCTTCTAGGCCTCTGTTGATTGCCCTGTGGTGGCTCTGGTGTTGCAAGAGTAGGGTTGGAGATATGAATTGCATTCACAGATTGGTGCCTCCTATTACGACCAGGTTGACCATAAACAGCATTTGACTCTTTCTTCCCACTGGGAGGATTCTTTGTAGTACTTGATGAAGAAGCACCCACTTGTATCTTGCCACTCCTTATACCACTTTCTACGCGCTCTCCTGTCATTATCAACTCAGTGAAGCCAGATGATGAGCTTCCAATGAGATGACTATAAAAAGGACCATTCAACGTACACATGAACATATCCACTAACTCTCTATCAGTTAGAGGAGGTTGTACTCTTCCAGCCAAGTCTCTCCACTTTTGGGCATACTCTTTGAAATTTTCTTTAGCACCCATAGACATGCTTTGTAGTTGCATGCGAGTAGGGGCTAGATCAACATTGTATTGATATTGCTTATAAAAGGCTTCAGCAAGATCATTCCAATCACGAATGTTGACACTCTCCAATTGATAGTACCATTCCAATTGAGCTCCAGACAAGCTTTCTTGGAAGAAATGAATCCACAACTTCTTATCAGCAGTGTGGGGTTGAATCCTCCGGACATAGGACCTTAGATGCAGTTTGGGACACGAGACACCATCATATACTACAAAAGTAGGGACCTTGAAACCAATGGGTATAACCACTCCCGATATCAAACTCAGATCTTCAAAATCCAGCCCAGAAGACTTTTGCAATTCCATAGCATCCATTCTATCCACCAGCATCTTGAACTTATCTTCATTAGGATCATGATAGTAATTAGCTTCAGAATCATAATCCCCCATTGTATTATGGAGACTGCCTCCCTCTTTCTCAGAATCTTCAGACTCATAATCTTCAACCTGTTCCTTGGTCTTGACAGGACCTCTGAACCTTCTTCCCATGTTGATTAGGCCTCCTGACCTTCTAGTCTTCTTGGTCTTCTTGGCCAGCAGTGTCTTTAATTCATCCTGCCCCTTGGACAAGTTCAGGATCGACTCTTGGAACTGTGCATTTTGTGCTTGGAGATCTTTAATTGTTTGTTCAAGAGCCATTGCTGAAATAAACAACAAGAAGATAAGAAACCTGTATATAAGAAACCTGTGATGCAATGATATGGTGTATAAATGCGCATGCAATGTTTTCAAGGACCGCAGGATTTAAATTTGCTTATACAATCAAGAAAGTAAACTTTTATTAGTAATAAATTTGTTTGCCCCTTGGGCTTACAATAAAAATAAACTGAATACAAAAAATGGGGTTTCAAGTCTCCCATGGACGTTTCCTCTTTGTGTTGAGGTATGAGTTGAGATTCCGCTCCTCGTGAAGTTGCTTTGTTAGCTCCAGGATTCTTTCTTGACTTGCTTTGTAATGTGCCTCGAAAGTATCCCTCTGCTCCTTCGACTGGATCCAGGACCTCTGTAAGTATTCCCTGTCAGTGGGCATGTTTGAGTGAAGGATGGTATAAGAAGTATCTCCTTCAGCAACAGGCTCCATAGTAACTGGCAGGATGGCAGGATATGTCATCATAAGAGTCTGAGCACGAGATCGCACCCATCTGAGATAAGCTTCCATAGGAATAGTATACTTGGGTTCCAGAGTCTTGCTGTCAACCTTGTTCACTTTACCCCATGCTCGTATAAACCTTTGACGGTAACCTTGAAGATCGTTGTCGTAGTCGAACACAATACCCTGAATCAACATGTCATGAGGACCATCACTCCGAGCGTAACCAAACTGTCGTAAAGCTAAGGAAGGGTTGTAAGTAATGCCTCCTCTTATGCCTAGAAGTGGCACATTAGGAAACTCCCCACAACGGTCAATGATATTAACATTCTCCATAGATCTGGAGCACCAATGGATATCTGAATGAGAGAGTGACATAATCCTCTTGGACCACCTGAACCCTTGTTCATTATTCATCACTGATCGAGGAAGGTGAGAAATAAACCACCTAGACAATAGAGGTATGCAGCACATCAGAGTTCCTCGTGCCTTCGTAGTACGGGTATGGAGAGAATGTAAGATGTCTCTAAGTAATGTAGGCACTGGATTATGAGTCAGAAATATGTTGATGGCGTGAACATCTATGAACTGATCTGGATTGGGGAACAACACTAAGCCATAAATCAACAAGGCTAAGATCTCCTCAAAAGCATCATAGCTCATAGCCTTCAAGAACACTTGAGCCTTCTCTATCAACACCTTAGCAAGAATACCCTTAACTCCACTCCTTGTTTCTAGAACAATGCCTGATTTCTTCAAATGTAAGGCTGCAGCAATGACTTCAGGTTTAGGCTCTTTTTCCAAGCCTGTGAAGGGTTTGTGATCAAGAATAGGTATACCCAGAAGCTTGGAGAACTCTTCCATTGTAGGAACCAGCTGATAGTCAGGGAATGTGAAGCAATGGTGCTTAGGATCAAAGAACTGAAACAAAACACTCATCATGTCTTCATTTAACCCTGAAGTGACTAGATCCAGTAGGTGACCATGTGTTGCACCCCAAAATTTGCCCTCACAATAAAAGACTTTGTGTTCTTGAAGGTTCACAAGGTTCACAAGTTTCCCAATGCTTTCAAAACCTTTCATGAGGTTCATGAAGTCTACAAGTCACTTCTTGAAGGTTCACAAGGTTCACAAGATTCACAATGCTTTCAAAACCTTTCATGAGGTTCATGAAGTCTACAAGTCACTTTATGAAGGTTCACAAGGTTCACAAGCTTCTCAAACATTTACAAGACCTTTCATGAGATTCATGAAGTCTACAAGTCACTTCATGAAGGTTCACAAGGTTCACAAGGTTCACAAGGTTCACAAGGTTCACAAGGTTCACAAGGTTCACAAGGTTCACAATACCTCCCATGAGGTTCACAAGACATTTTATGATGGTTCACAAGGTTCACAAGGTTCACAATTGGCCAGAAGAGTTGGCAATTCCCTCAGACAATGCCCCTCCTAAGCAGTGCATCCAAAACTAGGGTTTTGACTTTAGTCAGGCTAAATGGACTTCCAAGACTTCAAATGAGCTTCATAACATCTTATATATGTTTAAGAACCCCCATGACAAGTTTCAAGACTTTTCTCAGAAGTTTGCTCTGTCAGATGATCAGATAAGTCAAAATCAGTCAATGCAGTTAAAAAGTCAAACTGAGGACAACTGTGGTCAAACCAAAGTCAAACTTCATGATTTTTTGCCAACATCAAGTATATGAAGTAAAATTCATCATTTGATCAAGGTTTGATCATGATTCATCAAGGAGATTTCAGATCATCAAGAATCAGGAGTTTCTAAATTAGGGTTTCCTTAGTAAAAGTCAACTGAACTTTGACCAGCCATAACTTTCACATACTTCATCACCAAGTCTCCACTTAAAGCTAATTTTGAAGGAAATTGAATTCTCTACAACTTTGTGTCTCACAAGCCAAGCCCAAAAATGCTTCATTTGGAAGGTATGAGCTAAGACATTATAGGTCCTTTTGAAAGTCAACAAAAAGTCAACAACTTCAAAAGGGCATAGCTTGAGATTGGTAAATGATATGGACATGAAACCAGTGGGGTTGGTTATAGGACTCTTCAAGCTTTCCAAAATGTCCAAGAACACCCTCATAGCATTAAAATTGAAGGATATGTGCCTTTGCAAAGTTGGGAAATTTTGAGTTGGTTTATGATGAAAAAGGAGGTCTAAAACCAATTTCTTCCAAATGGGCTTGCCAAATGATGACCCAATCCATACATTGACTTCATGCACGACCCAAACCATTAAAAATCAGAATTTTTATTATTTTATTTTTATTTATTTTGATTTAATTCATTAAAAATCATTTTAAATAAAAATAAAATATGAAAATGTAATATTTGATGGAGATTGAGTTTCTAGAAAGTCTTAAATGTTGATTGGAATTGAAGAGGAGTGAAATCATAAGATTGGTCCAAAAATAGTAAGCCATCATACAAGAATATTTGATTTTCAAGGCATGATCAACTTGGATCTTTTCATATCAATTTTTCCACATGATCAATCAATTTTATTGACCTAATTCAATCACCTATAAGTACTAAACATAACCCTATTGCAAAGCCACGAATTCTCTGCCTCCAAAAGTAAGTTCACAAAATCAAAAATCCCTTCCAAAACTCACATTCGGTTTCGGGTTTCCAGAGCTTTAAAAGGTATTTTGAGGACATGGACATGATTATGGGACATCACTGAGTCATTATCAATCACCATTTGCATCCAAAGCTTCATGAATTGCATAACCCGAGCAAAACTTTGTTCTTGAATATGATTTTTCGATTCCATTGATTTACTGTGTTTGACTTGTTTTTGATTGTTTGATGATGTTTATGATGGACCTTAGAACGATTCTGGGCTATTCAATTAAGTTTTTCGTGCAGGTATGAGAATTCACCATGATTAGGGTTCACGGCCCCCTTTAGGGTTTCATGATTCCATCATGATAAATGGATTCTGAAAACGTAGGACAGTTGCAAAA
The DNA here is from genome assembly GCA_963966055.1 of Lathyrus aphaca. Taxonomy (NCBI): domain Eukaryota; kingdom Viridiplantae; phylum Streptophyta; class Magnoliopsida; order Fabales; family Fabaceae; genus Lathyrus; species Lathyrus aphaca. The sequence goes on along the minus strand of OZ014520.1, from coordinate 10,310,837 downwards.
CTCAGTAGCAACTCAATGACATAATTAATTTTGCGAAATTTTGTTGTTTGGTTGAAGTTTGTGATTCGCAGGAGTGAAGAACACGTAGCAAAATTCGCAGGAAAAAAGGCAGCAAGATTCACAGGAAATTTGGAGAAGAAGAAGCAGTTTGGCGCGTTCTGGAAATTCAAATTATAGTTTAAAAATATTATGTTTTATTATTGGTTTGTTATCACAAGCGCGTGCTTGTCCCAGTGGTCGGCTGCTTGGTCTTGGACATTTGAAGCAAAGGGCAGGGGATCGAATCCTGGCCGTGGCAAATAATTTTGGTTTTTTCTCATTTATGCATTGAGTATTATATATTATGAATTGTTGTTGGTTTGTAGACAGGTTCGCTCATCTAGCTTGGTTGGTAATGTGCATATGCGTTTGGTTCAAAGGTCCTGGGTTCAATCCTTCCCCAGGCCTTTTTTTTTGCTTTATTATTTTTTTTCTGATTTTTTAGGTTTCAAAGAACAAAACGGATTCAACTCATTCTACTATCACCAAAGCAGGGCTGGCCTGGTGGTACGTTTTGTTGCTTGTAGGCAGGATGTCCTGGGTTCAAACCCAGCCAAGGTAAGTTTCTTTTTACCATTTTTTCTGTTTTAATTTATTTAATTAATTTGCTTAAATTATTTTCTTATTACTAATTAAAAAAGAAATTATGCATGTATATATATTTAATAAATACCTAAAACAACACTTATATTTTCTAAAATTCTAAACTTTTATTTTTCTCAATTTAAATTATTTTCTTCGTCATGTAATTAAATTGTAATATATGTTTATTTATTAATTTTGTATATTATAAACCCTAAAAATATTTTCTAAAACCTAACTTTATAAAACCCTAATTTATTTTTTCTAAACAAATGTTAAAACCCAATTTAATTTTTCTAACTTTATTTTTTTTGTAAATATAATTTTCTTCATATAATATGTAAATATTTTTTATAATTTGTTTATAATCTAAATGTTATATATAAATAATTTTTATAGAAATAATTAAACCTATGATAATTTTGTTTTGTAATTATGATATGTTTAAAAATGATTTAATAATTGTTAATATTTCCTCTTATTTATAAATAATTGTCTATATCAAAAATCTAATATTTTGTTCATTATTTTAATTATGTTCTTATATTCTTGCTAATTCCCTTTATTTTAATTATTTTTATTATTATTAACCATATTATTACTAATCCATTTTTTTTATTATTATACTTATTATTATTATTTCACTAACCCTATTTATTTTTAATTTTTATTATTACTAACCCTTATTATATTATATTCTATTTATTTATTTTTGCTTATTATTTATATTTATTTATTTGTTATTTATTTTAATTGCTCATTATAATTATTATGTAATTGCTCCTTGGTGTAAATTTTGTAAATATTTAATTTATTTAATTTATATGCTACGGTTAGTAATTTAGGGAGTGTAAACATGTATTGGATTTAAAATCAAATTTAGATCATTTTAATTAAAGATAAATAAAATTAAACACTCACACACGTAAGTCGATTTTTAATCGCCATCTCACTTTCTAGGGTTGCCTCTTATTGTTGCCTATTCCAAAAAGGTCAAGTGGGGTGTATAAAGCAAGTCTCTTAAAAAAGAAAAGTCATCAAGTCCCTTAATGGTTGCCTTTAAAGATCAAGTCCCTTTTCGAATAATGATGACAGTCCCTCCTAAATGCTTAATACACCCCACAGTTGCCTTCATAAAACAGATGTCCCTCATATGTCCCTTACATCCAAGGTAATGACTACCTATTCCTTAATAATAGGGATAGTCTTACCATTTAAGGATCAAGAACAGAAAAAGACTTAAACTTTAGGGTAGGTATCTCATAGTTGCTTGCTCACTTCATTCAAAGCTCTTCAAACACTTTACAAATTTCAAACAAATTTTCAAACACAAGTTTTTACGCATCCGTACATGGATCATTATTAACTCTTATAAAAATCTTTATTCACACACTTCACCTTTTCAAAAACAATTCAAAGTGAGCTAAGTAACTAAGAGCCCATGGATAACCATGGATGTAAAGGGTGCTAACACCTTCCCTTTACATAACCTACCCCCCGGACCCAAAAATCTTTTAAAAGGTCTTTCCTGTTCTTTTATGCCTTTCCTTTGGATAAAATAAAAGTCGGTGGCGACTCTTGCTATCCGCAACATAATTTAAAGTCAGTTCTCCCACCGTGTTACAGAACTGGCGACTCTGCTGGGGATTTAATAAAAGAGGGGTACCCTTAGGAATTAGATCACTTTAAACTTGTTTGCTTTGTTTGCTTTACTTTACTTGTTGGGTGCTCTTATGTGTGAAAGATCCTAACCCGGATCTAGTGTACCTTAGGTAAATGGCAATAGACCAAGGAAACTGTACGACGTATATCGATACGGTTGATCTGGTGGCCATGGTTAGTGCGACTTCTTGGTTGGTGCTTATGTTCCTTAAGTCAAGTTGAGGATAATATGAGGCTGCCATATGTTGTCAATGCACTAACTAACTTTTAGAACCCTAGTTAACTCATCTTGGCCTTTAGAAAGTAGTGAGGTAACCGGCTTTGATGCAGACTGAAGTTGGTTGACACTCGACACTACACTCATTGAGATCTTAAACTTGGAGGGTTTTGGTTGGCAAGTAAGTTGCCTGCTGAACAACCACCCTTGTGAAGGATCAATGATATTGAGATCCCTTAGAACCTGGTTACTTTTGTAGGACAGGATGAACCATCTAACTTCAGGGGAGGGTATTTACCTTTGAACCTCATGCAAGCCTTTAAACCTAGGGCTATGGTGTGACTTGTTTGTGTGTGCCACATGTTTGTGATTGAACATGACATCATCATGCATCATAAGCATAGCATTTTCACTAACCATTTCAAGGACCAAGGGATTTATCTTTGTTCTTTGTTGTAGGTCATGGCTTCTGCTCGTAGAAACACCATCAGGATCAACTTTGTGGGGATACCTCCCAAGCTTAAAGAGTTGGTTTCTCAAGTGTCTGATCACTCCCAGTTCATCAAGAGACATGGTCACCTATTGGATCTAGTCACTTCAGGGTTCAATGAAGACATGATGAGTGTCCTGTTTCAGTTCTTTGACCCTAAGCACCACTGCTTTACATTCCCTGATTATCAGCTGGTTCCAACCATGGAGGAGTTCTCTAAACTTCTGGGTATACCCGTTCTTGATCAAAGACCCTTCACAGGCTTGGAGAAGGAGCTTAAACCAGAGGTTATTGCTGCAGCTCTACATCTGAAGAAATCTGACATTGTTCTAGAAACGAGAAGCGGAGTTAAAGGTATTCTTGCCAAGGTATTAATGGATAAAGCTCAAATGTTCTTGAAGACCATGAGTTATGATGCTTTTGAGGAAATCTTAGCCTTGCTGATATATGGCTTAGTGTTGTTCCCCAATCCAGATCAGTTCATAGATGTTCATGCCATCAACATATTCCTGAGTCACAATCCAGTGCCTACATTGCTTGGAGACATTCTACATTCTCTTCACACCCGCACTACAAGGGCAAGAGGAACTTTGATGTGCTGCGTACCTTTGCTTTCTAGGTGGTTTATTTCTCACCTGCCTCGCTCAGTAATGAAGAATGAGCAAGGGTTTAGATGGTCCAAGAGGATCATGTCACTTTCTCACTCAGATATCCATTGGTGCTCCAGATCTATGGAGAATGTCACCATCATTGACCGTTGTGGGGAGTTTCCTAATGTGCCACTACTAGGCATAAGAGGAGGCATCACCTACAACCTCTCTCTAGCTTTACGACAGTTTGGTTACGCTCGAAGCGATGGCCCACATTAAATGTTGATTCAGGGCATTGTGTTTGATTACGACAATGATCTTCAGGGTTACCGTCAGAGATTCATACGAGCCTGGGGAAAAGTAAACAGGGTTGACAGCAAGACACTAGAGCCTAAGTACACTATTCCTATGGAGGCTTATCTCAGATGGGTACGATCTCGTGCTCAGACTCTCATGATGCCATATCCTGCCGTCCTACCAGTTACCATGGAACCTGTTGCTGAAGGAGACACAGCTTATACCATCCTTCACCCAGACATGCCTACTGATATGGAAGACTTGCAGAGATCCTGGATCCAGCTGAAGGAGCAAAGGGATACTTTCGAAGCTCATTACAAAGCAAGCCAAGAAAGAATCTTGGAACTAACAAAGCAACTTCATGAGGAACGAAACCTCAACTCATACCTCAATACAAAGAGGAAACGTCCATGGGAGACTTAAAACCCCATATTTTGTACTTATTTCATTCCATTTTTTGTAAGCCTAAAAGGCAAAACAAATTTATTACTAATAAAAGTTTACCTTCTTGTTTGTTTAAGCAAATTTAAATCTTGCGGTCCTTGAAAACATTGCATATGCATTCACATATCATTTCATTGCATCACAGGTTTATAATTGTGCACAGGTTTCTCATCTTCTCGCTGTTTATTTCAGCAATGGCTCTTGAACAATCAGTTAAGGATCTCCAGGCACAAAATGCACAGTTCCAAGAGCTGATCTTGAACCTGTCCAAAGGGCAGGATGAATTGAAGGCACTGCTGGCCAAGAAGACTAAGAAGACTAGAAGGTCAGCTGGTTTGATCAACATGGGAAGAAGGTTCGAAGGTCTTGCCAAGACCAAAGAACCAGCTGAAGACTATGAATCTGAAGAATCTGAAAAAGAGGGAGGCAGTCTCCACAACACTATGGGGGACTCTGATTCTGAGGCTAATTACTACCATGAGCCTAATGAAGACAAATTCAAGATGCTGGTGGATAGAATGGATGCTATGGAGTTGCAGAAGTCATCTGGGCTGGATTTTGAAGATTTGAGTCTGATATCTGGGGTAGTCATACCCATTGGTTTCAAGGTTCCTACCTTTGTTGTTTATGATGGGGTCTCTTGTCCCAAGCTGCATCTGAGGTCATATGTCAGAAGAATTCAACCTCACACTGCTGATAAAAAGTTGTGGATCCATTTCTTTCAAGAGAGCTTATCTGGAGCTCAGCTGGAGTGGTATTATCAGTTGGAGAGTGCCAACATCAGAGACTGGAATGATCTTGCTGAAGCTTTCTATAAGCAGTATCAATACAATGCTGACTTAGCCTCCACTCGCATGCAGCTTCAGAGCATGTCTATGGGTGCCAAAGAAAGTTTTAAAGAGTATGCTCAGAAGTGGAGAGATTTAGCTGGAAGAGTTCAACCCCCTTTAACTGACAGGGAATTGGTTGATATGTTCATGTGTACGCTGAATGGTCCGTTTTACTGTCATCTCATTGGAAGCTCATCATCTGGCTTCACTGAGTTGATCATGACAGGAGAGCGAGTAGAGAATGGTATAAAGAATGGTAAGATCCAAGTGGGTACTTCCTCATCAGGTGCTGCAAAGAAGCCTCCCACTGGGAAGAAAGAATCCAATGCTGTTTATGGTCAACCTGATCGTAACAGAAGGCATCAGTCTGTTAGTGCAGTTCATATTTCAAATCCAACTCCTGCAACAACAGAGCAGCCACAGGGCAACCAACAGAGGGCTAGAAGGCAGTTCACGAAGATCAACATGTCAATGGCTCAGGCATTGCAACACTTGTTGAAGGCTGAACTTATTACTTTGAAAGAGGCTCCTCAGAATCCCAATGTTACCTCTCCCAGGTACAATCCCAATGCACGGTGTGCATATCATTCAAATTGTCAGGGTCATGATACTAATAACTGCTGGGTCTTGAAGAACAAAATTCAAGATATGATCGAGGCTGGAGAAATTGAGTTTGATCCTCCGGGTACTCCAAATGTGATTACTGCTCCGATGCCAAATCACGAGAAGACTGTCAATGCCATTGAGGAAGATCTGCATATCCGTTCAGTTGATGAATTGACCACACCATTGTCTGTTATCAGAAAGAAGTTAGTGCAAGCTGGGTTCTTTCCAGGTTGTCGTGAAGATTGTGTTTATTGTGAGTATAATCCAGAAAAGTGTTGGAGGTTGAAGGACGGAATTCAACGTCTCATGAATAATTACACCATAGTGTTTGAAAGGAGACCATCTTCTGTGGAGAGTATGGTGGAGCATATTACTAGAGGTAAGAAGACTGAAGAGGTTGACATGGTTGACAAAGTACCAATAAGGATCACTTCAAAGAGACCTATTAAAATCACTCATCAGGGTCCAATCAAGATTACTGCTGAAGGTCCTGTGAAAGTTGTTGCTGAAGCCAGAGTGGCTCCTCTGATCATCACTACTCCTGGTCCTATTCCTTATACATCTGATAAAGTTGTGCCTTGGCACTATGGGTCTGATGTTTACATCCATGGTGTTAAGCAGGAGCCTTTAGCTGATGTGCCTGTTGACATTGATAATATTGCTGGATCTAGCAAGATCACTCGTAGTGGAAGAGTCTTCTCTCCTCCAGTTGCTTCTAAAAATGCAGTTACTCCTGCTGCTACTTCCACCACTGATGCTCGGGGCAAAGGTCCTGTTATTGAGCCTGTGTCTACTGATGTGCCAGCTGCTGATGATCTCTCTAAGCAGATGGAAGAAGTATTGAAAATCATTCGCAAGAGTGATTATGACATTGTTGATCAGTTGGGGCATACTCCCTCAAAAATTTCTATGCTGTCCTTGTTGTTATGTTCTGAGGCTCATGCCAAGTCCTTGATCAAGTTTCTGAAGACTACTCATGTACCCAATGCTATCTCTGTTGACCAGTTTGAGAATTGTGTTGCCCACCTGACCTATGATAATGGGTTAGGATTTTCTGATGCTGATTTGACCCCTGCCAAGAGAGATCATAACAGGGCCCTGCATATTTCAATTGAATGCAGGGGCACTACCCTGTCACATGTGCTGATAGACAATGGTTCCTCTCTAAATGTGTTGCCTAAGGAAGTCCTGAACAAGCTGAGTCCTGAAGATGCTGTGTTGAAGCCCAGTAATATTGTGGTAAAGGCTTTTGATGGTTCTAGAAGAGTAGTGCATGGGGAAATTGATCTTCCAATCAAAGTTGGCTCCCAGGTTTTTACTGCTACATTTTATGTGATGGATATTCGTCCTTCATACTCTTGTCTGCTTGGTCGTCCCTGGATCCATGGGGCAGGTGCTGTAACCTCTACATTACACCAAAAATTGAGATATCCGGTGGATGGAAAGGTTGTTACTGTCTATGGAGAAGAAGAATACTTCGTCAGCCATGTAAACACTTTCAAGTATCTGGAAATGGAAGGTGAATACATTGAAACTCCGTGTCAGACATTTGAAGTGGTTCCTTGGGTTGTTAATGATTATGTAGCTCCTCCTGTTGCGAAGAAAGTTCCTGTGGTCACCAGAAAACCTCCAACAATGGCAATGGCCTCCCTCAATGATGCTAGAGTTGTGGTGGATGAAGGTGGTTGTACTATTTGGGATCAGCTTCCTGATATTCCATACAAGTCTGACAAGTTTGGTTTGGGTTTCACTGCAGAGTCCTAGAAGGCTGTTCGTCGTGCTCGTGTTGTTCGTATCACCAATCAAGGGGTTATGAAAGATCAGATCAATGCCGTGGGAGACTATGATGAAGACTACAATCTGGATGCTTGGATTTTTCCTACTGTGGGTGCTGGACTCAATAATTGGAAAGCTGAAGATGTTATCCCTATCTCCTTTAGTCAGGAGTAAATACTTTTACTGTGTTGTTACTTTTTAAGTTTGTAATTTCTTGAACCATTAAAACTCTTAAGCCTTGTGCCTTACCCGGGGCACAATGGTGTGCTTGTTACGGGCTGTCATTTCATTTGCATACTTCATTCAATAAAATCAGTGGACGTTTTGTTTTCGTAAATATTGTGTTCCTTGTCTTTATTCTCTTTTATTTTTGTTTTATCAGCTATGTGTTCTTACACACACCCACATCACTAAAATGCAGATCCTCATCCACTCTGGATCCTGTTGATAACAGTTCTACTATTGCCAATTATAATTTCGAGAATCCGATCTATCAAACTGAAGACGGAAATGAGGACGATTGTGAAATACCTGTAGAGCTTGCTAGGTTGTTACAACAAGAAGAGAAAGCTATACAGCCACATGAAGAGCCAGTCGAAGTTGTGAATTTGGGAACTGAAGAAAACAGAAAAGAGGTCAAGATAGGGGCTGATTTAGAGGACAGTGTCAAGAGCAGATTGATTCAGATGTTACGTGACTATGTGGAGATCTTTGCTTGGTCTTATGAAGATATGCCAGGGTTGGATACAAACATTGTGGTTCATCGTTTACAAGTAAAAGAAGATTGTCGTCCAAAGAAGCAGAAGGTTCGTCGTATGCGTCCTGAAATGTCAGAAAAGATCAAGGCAGAGGTAATGAAACAGTTCAATGCAGGGTTCTTAGCAGTGACTTCTTATCCTCAGTGGGTTGCAAATGTGGTACCAGTTCCTAAGAAAGATGGTAAGGTACGTATGTGTGTGGACTACAGAGATTTGAACAAAGCTAGCCCCAAAGATGACTTTCCACTTCCTCATATTGATATTCTGGTAGACAACACTGCTCAGCATAAGGTATTCTCTTTTATGGATGGTTTCTCTGGTTACAATCAAATCAAGATGGCTCCTGAAGACATGGAGAAGACAACATTTGTGACACAGTGGGGCACTTTTTGTTATAAGGTGATGCCATTTGGTTTGAAGAATGCAGGGGCAACGTATCAGCGTGCTATGGTGGCTTTGTTTCATGATATGATTCATCATGAGATAGAGGTATATGTGGATGATATGATAGCCAGGTCTCAGAATGAAGAGCAACATCTTGATCTGATGCGTGTTTTTCGCAAGTGTACGAATCACGTCAGAGTAATATAAAAGATTGTCGAATCCACAAAGACCAAGTGTCAATCTATCGTACCTGTTGTTATGGTGTGTATCTAAGGCAACTAAATATAAGGGTTTTAGTAAGGGTGCAATGGTAAATAAAATTATAATTTTAAATAATAAATAAAAGACAGGCTCGAATGTAATTCACGTAATCAATGATAATCCAGTACTTGTTAATGGAACTACTTATGGGCAATGTTTTCTCCTTTGAAAAGAACTAATTTAACAGGAACTGTCGCTTTCGCGTATTCAGAACCGAGTTGTACTCTCTAATCAACCCCTCCTATTGTCACGGATAAAAAGGTGCGTACTGCGTTAGAGTAGTAAACCTATTTTTAAGAAATATAGTATCTTAACTAAGTTGAAAAGTATTTTAACCTGGACTTCTTAGCAAAAAGAGGTTCTTATGAACCAGACTCTAAACTTCATAACGCGTCCGAAAATCGTTTTAAAATCTCTTTTCTTTTTAATCTAAAATCTCCTAATGAACTATACAAAGCGCTTTTGGCTATTTTTGAAATAGTTAAAAACAATTACTTGAATTGAAAGATAAAATAGCCCTTAGGTGTTTCCACGAACAATTATACTGATTACTGGTTTAATTACGATCCTTACATTCTAACCTTTATGGAATTAGTTAGACATGATAAAGTAAAGATTCTTTTTATAATTTTTCATAAAAGTAATTTAGTGCGAGTGCGGAAAGTAAATGAATTTAAAGCGAATGCGAGAAATAAAGTAATTTAAAGCGAGTGCGGGAAATAAAGGAATTTAAAGCGAGTGCAGGAAATAAATAAAGTAAAGCGAGTGCAGGAAATAAATAAAGTAAAGTGCGAGTGCGGGAAATAAATAAAGTAAAGTACGAGTGCGGGAAATAAACAAAAGTAAAGCAATGCAGAAGATAAATGAAAGTAAAATACGAACTTGAATTAAAATGGCGGCAGGATTAACTTCCTCCAGAGTGCTCCAAAACTCGATCGCACAGACAGATTACAGACTCGATCACTCGATTGCAGAGGCACCCCGATGTGGAATGGCAACTGCTTTATAACTGATATATGCCTAGAGAAATCTAATTCTGGATGAAGAAAAACGAAAATCTAAGGTCCTATTTATAGGAAAACTGAAAGCATGAAATGACCGGGATGCCCCTCCACTAAAAAGTGGAGGTTACTGGATTTGGCCTTGTGGCGCCCGCCACAGGCCTATGGCGCCCGCCATGGTCCCTACAGGGGATTGTGGAGTGGGGATCGTGGGTCTTGGAGGTTGAGGAGTGGTCTTGAGACGTGGCCACGTCATGGCTAACCCCATGGCGCCCGCCACGGTGGGTGCCGCAAGTGCAAAACGCTGAATTTCTAGGTTTTCGTCCGTTTTCACTCCTTTTTCGCTCCTTTTCCCGATTCAAGCTCCGATTATTATAAAAACCTGAAAACATAAGAAAACAAAGCAATAACAAAGCAAAACAACAATAAAAGCTAAGAATGCATGCGAAATCGGAGTCAGAAATACGGTGAATTTTAGTGTGATCAAATTCTCCCACACTTAAACCTTTGCTTGTCCTCAAGCAAACATTAAAGCTTAAGAAAATATGGTGTCAACACGTGTCCTTGGGCTAAAGGGCTTCTAAGTTCAAGTCAGGATGCAGTGACAGATAATAACTAAGTGAACCAAGGGTACCATAGTAACACAAACACAAACTTCAATCCTATATTAACCACTTCATATCATCCCACAATACCTAGGCCTATCTTCTCATCTTTTTGTGTCCTTTTCATTCAGGCGCAATCACATTAAGCCCGTTATCCGTACATGCTTCATAGTAGAGTGACCGGTTAGTGATTCTGATCCATAACATAAGGTTTCTGGCACATAAGCATGTGTAAACCTGTTTTATTTGACCTAATTGTAAGTTGCGGGGGATCGGATCGTAATCCGCCCTACCAAGTTCAGTGCCAGATACCTCTGAAACAACTAACAATAGGTGACTTGCAATTTTTTTTTCTTTTTGTGGCAAAATTTTTTTTTCTTCTCTTTTTTCGGTTTAAATGACTTTGTGAGGGTCACCTATACCAGAGTTTGCCTTTTTTTCTTTTTTTTTTATTAGCACTGGATCATTCACTTATATTCATCGGCCCCCTACGTAGAGCATGCTTAGGCCGGAGCTGACTACTAGGATAAACTACTTAGGACAATTATTTGAATGATAATAAAGGCCATGGTGGTGGGGTTTAGGAGTGATTCCTATATTCAAGAGGTCTATGGTGCTAAAATGGTTCTGATGTTTCAAAAAGTTGACCTAAGTCACCACATCCTAATCTAAACCTGTCTCAAAGCCCAAAAAACATGTGAAACAACATTATTTTCTTTTTAAAATTTTTCTGGTAAGGCTAAGGAAATGGGAAAAAATGAAGATGTACTAAAAATACACTATACTGGTGACTCGTCAAACTCATGCATTATCTAAGAAAAATAAATTACTGAAAAGGGAAATAACTGAAAGGAAATAATTAACTAAAAAGGGAAATGACAGAAAGCAATAAAATCCCCTCCCACACTTAAATCGAACATTGTCCCCAATGTTTCGAAATAAGATAAGGGGGGTAACCTGGAAAAAACTACTGAGGAGGGGCACTGGTGCCTTCGCCGTCCTGATGTGATGGTCTGGAACGACGGGATCTACTGCGATGCTGGTCCCTCCGGTTGAGTCGTGCTGATAAAGCAGCCTAAGCACTCCGGACCTCTCGAAGGTTACCCAAGATGGAACCCTGAGTAGCCTCTACAAGCTGGTAGTGTCGGCTTTTGAACTCTCTCTGACGGTTCTGCTCTAATGAGATATCGTTCAAGGTACGGCAAACGTTGCTATAAGCACGATCCGAAACCAATCGCGATTGTTGCATGAAGCTCATATTGTCCGTCAGCTGTTGTGAAATAGTAGAGAGAAGGCCATCACGCCTTTCTTCTCTAGCTGTCATATCACGCCACATCTCCTCGGTGACAAAGAATCCAGGAGCAGTACCTGCAACAGGGTTAGAGGAAGATGGTGCGGTGTGTGACTGTGAAGGACGATGGGGGGACATGTGAGGGATGGGAGACTGCTCTCTCCGATCATACTCTTCATCAGTGTCATGTGCCTCCCCATCGGGAATATTAGGAGGAAGTGGACCCAAAACACGTGGAGCATTAAGATCATAGGTCCAGTTCCTTTCATCACGTACATCAGTACGTCTACTGCATGGTAAAGCAACAGATGGGATAGCTACCCCATGAACCATCAACTCATAACCACCTTCTCTCCTTGTTCGGCACAATTTCATGTCTTTCAGAAATTTAAAATTAATTGTGCGAGGAGGTAGTGGTTCAAGTGTAGCTATCTCATCATTCAGGCCAAGGGCCCGAGCAATAGACGTAACAAGCCCTCCAAAAACAATCGGTCCTGTTTTGTTAGTAAATAAAGTCATGTGGGCAAGCATAAACGGGACCGGATTGATGTGGGTTCTAGTGAGGCATCCTTGCAAAAATAGGAGTTCACGAGCATTTACCTTGTTTGGACTTTCCCGGCCAAAAATAGTACATGCCAAAAGAAGTCTAAAAACTCTTATGGCCGGGTTGTGAATGGTCGACGCAAGTATCCCTTCAAAAGAATTAATTGAAGTACTTGAAAGCCTTTGACAGAAGGTAAATACCTCGGCCGACCATTCTGCATCCAAAGGTGCCTCACAGATCGAACCTTCCCTATGAGGGATTCCTAACAAACCTGCTAGCTCATTGGTACTGAATTCATATTCAATTCCAAACAGTCTAAAAATAACAGTACCGACGGTGCTAGCAGTGTTAGGACTGACAGTGTATATAAAAGAACTCAAAAACTCAGTTGTCAGCCTCTCATAGGTAGGTTCCTGATTAATGAAAATATTATGCAAACCTAGAAATTCTAATAAATTAAAAACACTATGATAAATACCCAAAGCATACAGACAGTTATCGTCGACGTACCTAGTCGAGAAAATTTCTCGACTTTGAAGCCTCTGAATAATTTTCCGTTGCCTATCGCCCGGTCTTCCATCACGAAGAAGAAATCCATTGAACTCCATTGTTGAAAAGCTCCTTAGGTAGTGAAAATGGTAGAAAAGTGGTTTATGAGGGGAATGATAAAGTTTTGATTTTTTTGGTTTTTGATGGATGAAAATGGAAATGGATGTTGGATATGTTTTATGGATGGAGGGTATTTTGGAAATGGGGGAGCTTTAATGGGGTTCAAGGAGGATTTGGAAGGTTGTAAAAATGGGTTTTTGGTGAAGAAAGGGATGAAAATGGTGGAAATGGGGATTGATTCCCGTATATGTTGTTGATACGGCGTGGCGCCCGCCACAGGGCCTATGGCGCCCGCCACAAGGCCAATTCCTGGGCCTTGTGGTTTTTGGATCCTCCTTTGGGCCTTCCTTGCACCTTTGGTCTTCGGGGGGGTCTGGATAGCGTTTTCTTCTTCTTTTCAAGGCATGAGGCTTGCATATTTTTTTTGTGAAGACAAAAATGAAAATATTTTTGTCTTATATTTTTTTTTCTTTGCACGACAAAAAATAAAATAATTAAAAATCAAAAAAGAAAAAGAAAAAAACGACATTAGTGCATAATATGTATATATATAAGGAATTCAAAGTGCATGAAAATATAAAAGCTGCAATAAAGTAAAATATGTCTGGAAATGCGATAAATAAAAGGAAATTAAATACTAGGGTAGTGCTGTCAGTGTAGAATGAGTCATGTGGTAGGTTTCTTTTCCTGGCTTGATCCACGAATCTCAGTTATCTCCCTCCGAAGCTCTTCAATCGCCTGATGTAGAGCATCGGCCTCTGAGGCATGAGTGAGATCAGAAACCTGCATCTGTAACTCCAAATCTGCCACTTCCTGCTTGAGCAGGGCAGTCTCCTTACGGAGCTCATAAATCTGTGTTTGTAGGTCAGGTGGCTGCAGAGACATATTGTTAGACATAACAGTGATTCGGGGAGTAAGAGGTGTAGGAGTGTACTCAGCGGCGGGAGGCGATTTCGGCTTTTCGACAGTCTCTCCATAACCCTCTAGAGCATAACTCCAATTGGCAGGATCATGGACACTGGTCATCAGCGGATCTAGTAATGTAAAGTAGTGTATCGCTTCGCCGTCGATCAGCAATCTAAACATGTTGGGCTCAAAAGAAGCCCTCCTCATCAGTCCTCTATCAAGACAAAAATCAATATCCAGGGTGGTGTAGCAGCAGAAGGTCCTGAGGTGCAATAACTTGCGAGACAAGCCCAGTGCAGTAGCTATCTGTGTAACAATCCCACCGATATGTATGATGCCTACGGATGATCTGGCAACACTAGCAAGGCCCTTCAACAGAAAGTTGCCACAAGCAACAGAGCGAGACTGAGTCGCACAAAACAGTAGGAAAATCTCCTCTTCACTTAGCAGGGTCTCTGTATCTGGCAAACCTAGGAAAGAATGTGCTAGAATCATCTGGAAGTACCTCAATGCAGGGTTGTGGATTACCTGAGAAAACTGGGTAGAAGGATCTTGGCTCCCTCCACCTGATATTTTAGTCCAAAACTTTTCCACTTCTCTGCTCATAAAATACCCCATCGGAGTCTCTGGAATAACATCAGGAGTAGTCTGGAAACCTAGTAAATCACCAAACTCTTTGTGAGAGAATGAGTAGTCAATCCCGAACAACCTGAAAACAGCGAGTCCATCAGGTCCAGCCCAAGGGTCATGATGAAACGAGCTGAGGAACTCAAGAGTCAAGTTCCTATAAGTGTTATTCCTGTAGTCAAACTGGCCCCAGTGGAGTTGATGGCATAAAAATCTGACGCTTGGCTCTATCCCCATGGCATCCATGCAGTCATGGTCAGGGTACCTGGTAGGAGCCATAGGGCGTCTCATGTGGACATAGTAACGCTCTCTCTGTGCATCATCTCTAAAGGCCACGTGCATGTCATCAGGGTTCTGCATTCTGTACAAGGTTAGCAAACAAGTCCTGAAAGCACATAAAACATTCAATCGTTAGTCCTGACATAATAATAATAAACAAATTAAAATAAAGTAAAAATAAATAAAAAGTACATAAATAAGAAAACCATGGGTTGCCTCCCATGCAACGCTTGTTTAACGTCATTAGCTCGAAGACCGATATTTAGACATCATTGGAAGGATATGGTGGATCACTCAGAGTATGGCAGGTGTATGTTGTTGGGATGTCACCTCCTTCGTAGGGCTTCAACCTCTGTCCATTGACGATGAACGGTTTACATGTTTGGTTCTTGATTTCAATAGCACCGGATCTTAGGATTTTAGATACTTCGAAAGGGCCAGTCCATCTCGAACGGAGTTTACCTGGAAAAAGTCGTAACCTAGAATCGAACAGGAGAACAGGATCGCCTATTTTGAAGTCTCTTCTTATGATTCTTTTGTCATGCCAAGCTTTTGTTCTTTCTTTGTATATGATGGCATTGTAACACGGTGGGAGAACTGACTTTGGTTATGTTGCGGATAGCAAGAGTCGCCACCGACTTTTATTTTATCCAAAAGGAAAGGGTATAAAAGAACAGGAAAGACCTTAAGAGAATATTTTGGGTCCGGGGGGTAGGTTATGTAAAGGGAAGGTGTTAGCACCCTTTACATCCATGGTTATCCATGGGCTCTTAGTTACTTAGCTCACTTTTGAATTGTTTTTGAAAGTGTAGTGTGTGAATAGAAAAATTTTCAGAATAGTTGATAATGATCCATGTACGGATGCGTAAAAACTTGTTTTTGAAAATTTGTTTGAAATTGTGAAGAGTTTGAAAAGTTTGAATAGTGAGCAAGTACATAAGAGGAACCTACCCTAAAGTTTTTAAGTCTTTCTTGTTCTTCATCCTTTAAATGGTAAGACTATCCCTACTATTAAGGAGTAGGTAGTCATTACCTTGGATGTAAGGGACATGTGAGGGACATCTGTTTTTATGAAGGCAACTGTGGGGTGTATTAAGCATATAGGAGGGACTATCATCATTATTCGAAGGGACTTGATCTTTAAAGGCAACCATTAGGGACTTGATGATTTTTCTTTTAAGGGACTTGCTTTATACACCCCACTTGACCTTATGATTAGGCAACATTGAGGGATAACCTTAGAAATGTGAGATGGCGATTAAAAATCGACTTACGTGTGTGAGTGTTTAATATTAATTATCTTTAATTAAAATGAGCTAAATTTATTTTAAATAGAATACATGTTTTGCACTCCCGAAATTACTAACCATAGCAAAAAATTAAATAATTAAATATTTACAAAGTTACACCGAGAAGCAATTACATAATAATTATAATAAAATAAATAGCAAAAATAAATAATAAGTAAAATATAAATAAATAAGTAAAGATAATAAATAAACAATAAATAATAAATAGGGGTTAGTGATAAATATAATTAAAAAATAAGGTTAGCAAAAATAAAATAACTAAATTTAGTGAAATAATAATAATTAGAAAAATAAACAATGTTAGAGAAATAAGAATATAAGATAATAATAATAAAAATTATAAATAATAATATGGTTAGTAACAATAATTAAATAAAATTAAATAGAAAAAATATTATAATGACATGATTTAATTTTAATATATAACATTCATTTAGAAATAAGAATAATTAAATAAAATTTTTAAACATAATATAATTACATTAACATTTATTTATTAAAACAATATTTACACATTATATGAAGAAAATAAATTTTAAGTATCATATTCACAAAAAAAAATTAATCATGTTTACAAAATTTAATTATATTTACAAAAATTATATTAAATAAATATATATGCAATAATTATATTAAGTATTAGAAAATAAAAAATTATTTAGAAAATAAAAATTAGGTTTTTTTACAAAATTAGGGTTTTTGAATATTAGGGTTTTTAATTTAATTATACAAAATTATTTAATTAACATGCATATATTATATTTACATACATAATAAATTTTTGAATTTTAGAAAAAAAAAATATAAGTTTAGAATTTTCTAAGAAAAAGAAATATAAGTGCTGATTTTACAAATTTAATTTATTTTTTATTTTTTATTAACAATAAGAAAATAACTAATTAAACAAATAAAGCAGAAAAAATTTGCAAAAAATAAACTTACCTTGGCTGGATTTGAACCCAGGTCTTCATGCTTGCCAATACCAAAACGTGCCATCAGGCCAACCATGCGTTGGTGATCATAGAATGGTTCTGATTGTTTTTATGCATTGTCTTGAAAAATCCAGAAAAATAATGAAAACAAAAGGCCTGGGGTGGGACTTGAACCCAGGACCTTCTGATTACAAGCATGCACGCGTATCCGCCTGGCTGGGAGAGCCTAACTGTTAGCATGTTGGCTGCAATACATAATATATAATGGTTGTCAATTAAATGAAACAATTAAAAAAACAAGATGGTGAAGCCTGGACTCGAACTCAGGTCATCAAGTTATACGCGCGTCCCTTCTACCACTGGGCCAAGCAAGCTTTGATGATTAAGAATGGAAACAAATTAATAAAATATTATAATAAATTTTTGAATTCTCCAGCAGCGCGCGAACTGCTTCTTCTTCAACCTTTTACCTGCGAATTTTCCTTCTCTTTTACCTGCGAATTTTGTTACAAGTTCTTCATTGTTTAAATCCTGCGAAATCCAAACACTCACAAAACAGCATTGATTCATTAAATTGGTTAATGTTTTATGATCCTAGTGATTCCTAGAACATTCCTATGTGTCCAGAATTCATTTAAACTTATTGAATCATCAAACCCTAATTTCAAGAGTTAAACCCTAACAATGGCCGATTCTGATTCAGGCCATGAACCTTTGATTTAATGATCCAGAAACAACCTATATAACATCACAAACACAAATATGCAAGCAAAATTCAATAACCAGCGATGAATCAATGGAATCGAAAAAATATTTTCAAGCATGAACAAAGCCACGGTTTAGACATTAGGGCATGATCTGGATGCATATGAATGATGGTTTATGATCAGTGATGTCCCATGAAGCTTGCCATGTCCTCAAAATACCTTGTAGAGCTCTGGAAATCAGAAACCGAAAGTGAGTTTTTGGAGGATTTTTTGACTTTGTGAACTTACCTTTGGCTGCCGGAATTCGTGAATGAGGGCTAGGGTTATGATCAGTACTTATATGTGAATCATTTAGGTCAGAAAAATTCATTGGTTGTGTGGAAGTTTGGATATTTGAAGATTGAAAAAGATTATGCCATGAAATTCAAATATTGGCTCATGAAAGCTTGCTATTTTTGGATCAATCACATGATTTCTTTCTCTTTCAACTTCAATCAATATTGATGAGATTCTAGAAGCTCAATCTTCATCCAAAAATATATTTTCATATTTTATATTTATTTAAAATGATTTTTTATGAATTAAATCAAAATGAATAAAAATAAAATAATAAAAATTATGATTTTTAATCAATTGGGTCGTGCATGATGATATGATATGGATTGGATCACAATTTAGCAAGCCCATTTGGAAGGAATTGGTTCTAGGCCCCCATTTTCATCATAAACCATCACAAAATTTCCCAACTTTGCAAAGGCACATCTCCCTAAATTTTAAAGGTATGAGGGTGTTCTTGGACATTTTGGAAAGCTTGAAGAGTCCTCTAAAAAACCCCATTGGTTTCAGGTCCATATCATTTACCAATCTCAAGTTATGCCCTTTTGAAGTTGTTGACTTTTTGTTGACTTTTGAAATGACCTATAATGTCTTAGCTCATATCTTCCAAATGAAGAATTTTTGGGATTAACTTGAAAGATCAAAGTTGTAGAGAATTCAATTTCCTTCAAAATGAGCTTTGGATGGAGACTTGGTGATGAAGTATGTGAAAGTTATGGCTGGTCAAAGTTCAGTTGACTTTTACAGAGGAAACCCTAATTTAGAAACTCCTGATTATTGATGATCTGGAATCTCCTTGATGAATCATGATCAACCCTTGATCAAATGATGAATTTTACTTCATATACTTGATGTTGGCAAAAAAATCATGAAGTTTGACTTTGGTTTGACCACAGTTGACCTCAGTTTGACTTTTTAACTGCATTGACTGATTTTGACTTATCTGATCATCTGACTGAGCAAACTTTTGAGAAAAGTCTTGAAACTTGTCATGGGGGTTCTTACACACATATAAGATGCTATGAAGCTCACTTGAAGCCTTGGAAGTTCATTTAGCCTGATTAAAGTCAAAACCCTAGTTTTGGATGCACTGCTTAGGAGGTGCATTGTTTGAGGGAATTGTCAACTCCTTTGACCAATTGTGAACTTTGTGAACCTTGTGAACCATCATAAAATGTCTTATGAACCTCATGGGAGGTATTGTGAAGCTTGTGAAGCTTGTGAACCTCATAAAGTAGCTTGTAGACTTCATGAACCTCAGGATTGCTTTGTAATCATTGTGAATCTTGTGAACCTTGTGAACCTTCAAGAAGTGACTTGTAGACTTCATGAACCTCATGAAAGGTCTTGTAAATGTTGAGAAGCTTGTGAACCTTGTGAACCTTCAAGAAGTAACTTGTAGACTTCATGAACCTCATGAAAGGTCTTGTAAGTGTTGAGAAGCTTGTGAACCTTGTGAACCTTCATGAAGTGACTTGTAGACCTCATGAACCTCATGAAAGGTATTGAAAGCTTTGAGAAACTTGTGAACCTTGTGAACCTTCTTAGAACACAAAGTCTTGTATTGTGAGGGCAAATTTTGGGGTGCAACAGCTGCCCCTGTTCAATTTTCTGAAACCTGAGGGGTTAGATTGGTATATTTGCCAGTCGTGACCTGGAAGGTTGAAGGGGATTGAACACAAAAGCCCAAAAATTTGCACTCACCAGTGCATAGAGTGATATTGATGGTTGGTTGTATATGCTTGAGTGGGCTTAAAGATGCCACTTGGAGGAACTGGTGATGGGCTTAAAGATGCCATCTAAAGTATCAGAATATGATGATGTCTTTATGTTGATAGTGGATATCAGTACTAGGTCTTTGTATAGGCCGTCTCTGAATCATTTATGCAACATGATTTTGAGTTGTTGGATGGACCAGTAGAAATAAATCTTGTGATGATTATCTCTTCCGGAAATATTTTGGATTAGGGAATGGATCTTTGTACAGACCATTTGCCTATTCTCCAAGGGCCAAAAGAACGTCAGGATTTGTTCTTAAGGATCAAAAGAACGTCAGGATTTGCTCTTCTGAAAGAATATCTGGAACCAGAGGTCAAAAGAGCGTCAGGATTTGCTCTTAAGGATCAAAAGAACGTCAGGATTAGTTCCTCTGAAAATGTCTTGAACAAGTGGTCAAAAGAGCGTCAGGATTTGCTCTTGAGGATCAAAAGAACGTCAGAATTAGTTCCTCTGAAAATGTCTTGAACAAGTGGTCGAAAGAGCGTCAGGATTTGCTCTTAAGGATCAAAAGAACGTCAGGATTAGTTCTTCTGAAATATGTCTTGGAGGATGAAGCAGTCCAGAAGTAATGATGATAGCTGTCAGGAGACTGGAGTAATCCTGATGTAATAAAAGCTGTCAGGAGACTGGAGTAATCCTGATGTAACAGCATGTCTTCAGGAGGATTGAGCAGTCCTGATGAGATTATAAGCTTTCAGGAGGATAGAGCAGTCCTGATGATCATAAGTTTGTTTGTTGGATAATTAACCTGAAAACAAAGTAGCATTCTGTATAATAATATTAGTTTATGCATTATGTATGCATGTATAACATGATGCACTTAAGTAATGTATTATGCACTCATGTATATGCACTCATGTATATGTATGTTATGGTATGATGTGAATGGTGTATGTATGATATGATACTGCCGGAAGCGTCTGGATGTCTTCATATAACAACTGCTGGCCAGGGAAAATAAATCCCGATTCGTTGTTGAAGAGTATATTATACATAATCTTCCGTCTGCTGGGGATAACAGGGTATAGATAACTTCCCATATGCTGAGGATAGTAAGGTATATATCACCTCCCGTATGCTGGGGATAGTAGGGTATATATGACCTTCGTCTTCGTTTGATGGTAGGGCAGATATAACTTCCCGTCTTCGTTCGTCGTACCCTTATTGGAAAATAAATTCCCGAATATCCGTATGAGGATAAAAGAGATGGATATAAATTCCAGGGGAGATAAGACTTTATGAAGATGGATTCATCCTACTGAGGGTTTGTAACTGTCTTGTAAAGGTGAACCGGCGAAGCTTCGTTGAAATCCTCCCCTCGTTCGTCCTTAGTAAATACTATTACTGCATTTTCATGCATTTCTGGTAAACATCAATCATATTAAGCATTCATGCATTTTTGGTAAACATTAATCATATTCAAAAGCATACATACATTCAAACACAATCAATGGACGTTTCGCTTATGTAAATAGGGTAAAAGTAAATCTGGATTCAATAGATGGAATTTATTTATATCAAAAAGTAACCCATACACGGGTAAGTTTGTACAAGGAGACATAAACCCTAGTAAGAGGATTTTGTCATAAAGTTTTTTTTTTTTTTTTTTTACAAAACAAAGAGAATCAGCTATGTGGGAAACAATCCTATTGAGTTTCAATTCTACTATTGCCATTATCTTCAAGTATCTCATCTTCTGCTGTTGAGACGGAAACGATTGGATTGAGCTTTATCTGTTCGAGCTTGAATAAGTAGTACAACTGGTTGCAGTTTCATGGATGATCCAAACGAGACATAGTCATACGCTTTAATCCCTAACTTTTACCTGGATTTCCCTTTCAGGTTTTCAATCCACCGGGATACCCTTTTTTGCCCAAGCCGCCTTTTCAGGTTTTCGACTTGCCGGGTGTACATCTTTTTATATATATCCCTAATTTTTGCCCAAACCCTTTTGGTTTGCCGGGATGCCCTTATTTTTGCCTAGGCCTGTCAACCTAGCGGGTCTCTTTTTATGCGTAGTATTTTTTAACTATG
Organism: Lathyrus aphaca; assembly: GCA_963966055.1. Classification (NCBI taxonomy): domain Eukaryota; kingdom Viridiplantae; phylum Streptophyta; class Magnoliopsida; order Fabales; family Fabaceae; genus Lathyrus; species Lathyrus aphaca. Next base: position 10,288,941 of record OZ014520.1, on the reverse strand, counting down.
TCTGCGTTTACAGGCTGTGGGAAGTCTTCACCATCCATTGTAGTCAGTATCATGGCACCTCCTGAGAACACTGTCTTAACTACAAATGGTCCTTCATATGTTGGAGTCCACTTGCCCCTAGGATCACCCTGTGGTAATATGATACGCTTGATTACCAAGTCACCAGCCTGATATACCTTTGGCTTAACCTTCTTGTTAAAAGCTTTGATCATTCGTTTCTGGTACATCTGGCCATGACAAACTGCTGCTAACCTCTTCTCATCAATCAAATTTATCTGGTCAAGTCGAGTCTGAATCCACTCATCTTCATCCAAGCCTGCATCCTTCATAATTCTCAAAGAGGGAATCTGAACTTCAATGGGCAGAACTGCTTCCATACCATAGACTAAGGAGAATGGGGTTGCCCCTGTTGAAGTACGTATTGTAGTACGATAACCATGAAGAGCAAATGGTAACATCTCATGCCAATCCTTGTATGTAACAGTCATCTTCTGTACAATCTTCTTAATGTTCTTAGTAGCAGCTTCAACTGCCCCATTCATCTTTGGACGATACGGAGAAGAATTGTGATGCTTAATCTTGAACTGCGTGTAGAGATCAGTAATCATAGTGTTGTTCAGATTAGAGCCATTGTCATTGATAATCCTTTCAGGGATGCCATACCTACATATGAGATTATTCTTAATGAACCGAGCCACAACATTCTTAGTCACAGATGCAAATGAAGCTGCTTCTACCCATTTCGTGAAGTAATCAATAGCAACCAGGATGAAACGATGCCCATTAGAAGCAGTAGGCTTGATCTCACCAATCATATAAATGCCCCACATGGCAAAGGGCCAAGGAGCAGTCAACACATTCAATGGTGATGGAGGTACATGGACTTTATCAGCATAGATTTGACATTTGTGACATGTTCTGGAGTGTTGATAGCAGTCAGCTTCCATGGTAGACCAATAATAACCTGCTCTCAATATCTTCTTTGCCATAGTATGACCACTAGAATGAGTGCCAAAGATCCCATCATGCATGTCTTCCATAATCTCAATTGCTTCCTTCTTATCCATACAACGAAGCAAAGTTGAATCATGATTGCGCTTGTACAGAATGCCATTACTCAAAAAGAACTTAGCAGAGAACCTTCTCAGGAACTTCCTATCTTTGACAGATGCCCCTTCAGGGAACTCCTGAGCTTCAAGATATCTTTTCACTTCATAGAACCAAGGCTTCTCCTCTGCCCCTTCAGTGTCAATCTCATTGCAGTATGCAGGCTTCTCAAATCTATCAATGGTAATCTTGGGAGCTTCATCATCCCAGCTGATCTCAAACATAGATGCCATGGTGGCTAATGCATCTGCCAACTAATTCTCTCTTCGTGGAATATGTTCAAAGGTAATCTCTTTGAAATGTGGGATCAAAGACAACACATGCTCTCTGTAAGGAATGAGATTATCATGCTTGGTATCCCAATCTCCTTTAATCTGACTTACTACCAGGGCTGAATCTCCATACACATCAAGGAACTGAATCTTCCTATCAATAGCAGCTTTAATACCCAGGATACATGCCTCATACTCAGCCATGTTATTGGTACAATGGAAACAAAGTCTGGCAGTAATCGGGGTATGACAACCTTCAGGGGAACTAATCACAACACCAACACCATTTCCAAGTGCATTAGAGGCACCATCAAAAACCATAGTCCATCGGGATCCTTGTTCAGGTCCATCATATTGTCCAGGTTCTTTGGTAATAATCATTATGTCTTCATCGGGGAACTCAAAACTCATTGATTGATAATCGTCCACTGCTTGATGAGCCAAATGATCAGCAACAACACTTCCTTTAATGGCCTTCTGCGTAGTGTACTGTATGTCATATTCTGTCAAGATCATTTGCCATCTTGCAATTCTTCCGGAGAGAGCAGGTTTCTCAAATATGTACTTGATTGGATCCATCTTCGAAATCAATAAGGTAGTATGGGTCAACATATACTGTCTTAGTCGGCGAGCAGCCCATGCCAAAGCGCAGCAAGTTTTCTCGAGCAGTGAGTATCTTGTTTCACAGTCGGTAAACTTTTTACTAAGGTAGTATATTGCCTGCTCTTTTCGACCAGACTCGTCATGTTGCCCCAACACACACCCCATTGAGTTGTCTAACACTGTTAAGTACATAATCAAGGGTCTTCCATCAACTGGTGGCATCAAAATTGGTGGTTCCAGCAGATATCTCTTGATTTCATCAAAGGCAGTCTGGCACTCATCATTCCATTCCATCACCTGATCTTTCTTCAACAACTTGAAGATTGGCTCACAGATGGTAGTTAATTGGGAAATAAATCTTGCAATGTAGTTCAATCGTCCCAAGAAACCTCTGTAACACGGTGGGAGAACTGACTTTAAGTTATGTTGCGGATAGCAAGAGTCGCCACCGACTTTTATTTTATCCATAAGGAAAGGGTATAAAAGAACAGGAAAGACCTTAAGAGAATATTTTGGGTCCGGGGGGTAGGTTATGTAAAGGGAAGGTGTTAGCACCCTTTACATCCATGGTTATCCATGGGCTCTTAGTTACTTAGCTCACTTTAAATTGTTTTTGAAAGTGTAGTGTGTGAATAGAAAAATTTTCAGAATAGTTAATAATAATCCATGAACGGATGTGTAAAAAACTTGTTTTTGAAAATTTGTTTGAAATTGTGAAGAGTTTGAAAATTTTTTGAAGTGAGCAAGTACATAAGAGGAACCTACCCTAATGTTTAAAGTCTTTCTTGTTCTTTATCCTTTCATTGGTAAGACTATCCCTACTATTAAGGAGTAGGTAGTCATTACCTTGGATGTAAAGGGACATGTGAGGGACATTCTGTTTTATGAAGGCAACTGAGGGGTGTAATAAGCATATAGGAGGGACTATCATCATTATTCGAAGGGACTCGATTCGTATAGGCAACCATGAGGGACTTGATGATTTTCTTTTTAAAGGGACTTGCTTTATACACCCCACTTGACCTTATTCGTAAGCAACTTGAGGGATAACCTTAGAAAGTGAGACGGCGATTAAAATCGACTTACGTGTGTGAGTGTTTAATTTAATTATCTTATGATTAAAGATATCCTAAATTTATTTTAAATAGCATACATGTTTTGCACTCCCTAATTACTAACCATAGCAAGAATAATTAAATAATTACAGAATTTACATCCAGGAGCATTTACATAATTATAATAATAATAAGCAAAATAAATAATAAACAAATAATAATAATTTAACAATAAATAAATAATGGGTTAGTAGTAATAAAAATTAAGAAATAGGATTAGTAAAAATATTAAGAATAAATAAAGTTAGTAAAAATAATTAAATTTAATGAAACAATAATAATTATAAAAATAGACAAGGTTAGAAGAAATAAGATAAAAATTTAGGATAATAATAAACAAACAATAAGAATATGATTAATAATAATTAATAGAAATAAATAGAGAAAATATTATAGTAACATGATTAAACACAAAATTTGATTTTAATTTAGAAACATAGATAATTAAATAATTACTATAATATAAAGTTCTAAATATAACATAATTATAAATTTTTAATCATTTACAAAATTTAATTATTTCTAATTATATATCAACAATTATTAAAATATTTACATATTGTATGAAGAAAATAAATTTTAAATATCATGTTCATAAAATAATTATATTTACAAAAAAAAAAAAAAAAATTAGTCATATTTAAGATATTATATTAAGTATCATGTTTACAAAATTTATAAGAATTATAATAAATATATATATATATATACACAATAATTATAATAATAATTGGAAAATAAATTTATTTAGAAGAAAATAGAATTAGGTTTTATTTTGGAAAATAGTTTTTAGAGTTTTAAAAAAAATTAGGGTTTAGTTATATACAAAATAATTTTAATATACATATACATAATTTTTAAATTAGAAAACATATATACATGAAATATATTTAATTCATTTAATAGAATGATCAAAATAAAGAGAAGAAAATAAAATATAAAAAACTTACCTGACTGGGATTTGAACCCAGGTCAGTGTGCTTGCCAACAAGAAGAACCACCATCAGGCCAATGTGCACGCAGGCAATGAATGAAAAGGAGAAATTGGTTTTGTGCTTTAAGCTTGAAAAATCTGGAAAATAATAGAGATAAAAAGGCCTGGGGTGGGATTCGTACCCAGGACCTTATGAATGCAAGCAAGTACGCGCTACCGCCTGGCTGGGAGAGCCTATCTGGCTATTGAATGGCAAAAAGCCATAATATATTCAATCTCCTTTTATCCTGAAAAAATAGAACAAAAATAATGGCCCAAGCAGGATTCGAACCCTGGCCTTTTCATCAAACACAAGCGCATCCTTCCACTGGGACAAGCCACTGCTTGTGATAACTAAATAACAAAACAAAATAAAATATGTTAATCATAATTTGAATTTCTGAGCGCGCGGCAAACTTCATCTTCAACCTCCTGAGCTGCGAATTTTCTTATGAAAATACTTGCAAATTTTCCTGCGAAAAACCATTCCCAGCAAAACCTACGAATATCAACAAGCAACAAAACCATACAATTTTACAAAATTAAGCATAGCATTATAATCCAGACATTCATACGATCAAGCCTATGTTGTTAGAATCCATTTAAGTTTCTTAAATCCAAAATCCCTAAACCTAGGTCCAAACCCTAACTATGGCATCTTGTGAATTAGGTACGGGTTCTTTGATTTTCCTGTCCAGAAACAAGCTACACAACATTATAAACAATATTAGGCAATCAAAATCCATTTAAATGCAGTGATTTGATGTAATCGAAAAAATAATTTCAAGCATGAACAAAGCTTCGGGTTCATCATTATGACATGCTTTAGATGAATGTGAGTGATGGTTTTGCTTCCATGATGTCCAAGGAACACGTCTATGAGCTTATTTTACCTTGAAACCTCTTGGATGATGGAATCCGAATTGGTGTTTTTGCTTGAAATTTTTGAATTGAAAACCTACCTTTGAAGCTGCTGGATTCGTGTCTTGAGGCTAGGGTTGTGTTTGCTACTTATATGAGAATGAATTAGGTCAGAAATATGGATTGGTTGTGTGAAGATTTGATCCAAAAAATATTGAAAAAGATCATGGTGTAAAAGTTCAAATATTTGATCATGAAGACTTGCTATTCTTGGACTAATCACATGATTCCTTTCTCTTTCAAATTTAATCAATAATTAAGAATTTCTAGAAGCATTATCTTCCTCCAAAAATAGATTTTCATATTTTATATTTATTTAAAATGATTTTTATGAATTAAATCAATAATAAATAAAAATAAAATAATAAAAATGCTGAATTTTGGTCAATTGGGTCGTGCATAATGATATGAGGTGGATTGGTTCACAACTTAGCAAGCCCATTTGGAAGGAATTGTTTCTAGACCCCCATTTTCAATATAAATCATCACAAAATTGCCCAACTTTGCAAGAGCATATCTCCCTCAATTTTAAAGGTATGAGGGTGTTCTTGGTCATTTTGGAAAGCTTGAAGAGTCCTCTAAACAACCCCATTGGTTTCAGGTCCATATCATTTACCAATCTCAAGTTATGCCCTTTTGAAGTTGTTGACTTTTTGTTGACTTTTGAAATGACCCATAATGTCTTAGCTCATATCTTTCAAATGAAGCATTTTTGGGCTTAACTTGAAACATCAAAGTTGTAGAGAATTCAATTTCCTTCAAAATGAGCTTTGGATGGGGACTTGGTGATGAAGTATGTGAAAGTTATGGCTGGTCAAAGTTCAGTTGACTTTTACTGAGGAAACCCTAATTTAGAAACTCCTGATTATTGATGATCTGGAATCTCCTTGATGAATCATGATCAACCCTTGATCAAATGATGAATTTTACTTCATATACTTGATGTTGGCAAAAAATCATGAAGTTTGACTTTGGTTTGACCACAGTTGACCTCAGTTTGACTTTTTAACTGTATTGACTGATTTTGACTTATCTGATCATCTGACTGAGCAAACTTTTGAGAAAAGTCTTGAAACTTGTCATGGGGGTTCTTATACACATATAAGATGTTATGAAACTCACTTGAGGTATTGGAAGTCCATTTAGCCTGATTAAAGTCAAAACCCTAGTTTTGGATGCACTGCTTAGGAGGTGCATTGTCTGAGGGAATTGTCAACTCTTCTGACCCATTGTGAACTTTGTGAACCTTGTGAACCATCATAAAATGTCTTGTGAACCTCATGGGAGATATTGTGAAGCTTGTGAACCTTGTGAACCTCATGAAGTGGCTTTGTAGACCTCATAAACCTCAGGAAAGGTATTGAAAGCATTGTGGAACTTGTGAACCTTGTGAACCTTCAAGAAGTAACTTGTTGACTTCATGAACTTCATGAAAGGTTATGGACATGTTGAGAAACTTGTGAACCTTGTGAACCTTCAAGAAGTAACTTGTAGACTTCATGAACCTCAAGAAAGGTATTGAAAGCATTATGGAACTTGTGAACCTTGTGAACCTTCAAGAAGTAGCTTGTAGACTTCATGAACCTCATGAAAGGTTATGTAAATGTTGAGAAGCTTGTGAACCTTGTGAACCTTCAAGAAGTAACTTGTAGACTTCATGAACCTCAAGAAAGGTATTGAAAGTATTATGGAACTTGTGAACCTTGTGAACCTTCTTAGAACACAAAGTCTTGTATTGTGAGGGCAAATTTTGGGGTGCAACAACCTCTAACCTCCTTCTCAGTACGGGGAGCTGGCATCTCTCGTATAGCTTTCACTTTTGCAGGATCCACTTCAATACCTTTTCCACTGACAATGAAACCCAGGAGTTTCCCAGATCTAACTCCAAAAGTACACTTGTTTGGATTCAATCTCAACTTATATTTCTTCAACCTCCCAAACAATTTATGCAAATGATCAAGATGTTGTTCTTCATTCTGAGACCTGGCTATCATATCATCCACATATACCTCTATCTCATGATGAATCATATCATGAAACAAAGCCACCATAGCACGCTGATATGTTGCCCCTGCATTCTTCAAACCAAATGGCATTACCTTATAGCAAAAGGTGCCCCACTGTGTCACAAATGTTGTCTTCTCCATATCTTCAGGTGCCATCTTGATTTGATTGTAACCAGAGAAACCATCCATAAAAGAGAATACCTTATGCTGAGCAGTGTTGTCTACCAAAATATCAATATGAGGAAGTGGAAAGTCATCTTTGGGGCTAGCCTTGTTCAAATCTCTGTAGTCTACACACATACGTACCTTACCATCTTTCTTAGGAACTGGTACCACATTTGCAACCCACTGAGGATAAGAAGTTACTGCTAAGAACCCTGCATTGAACTGTTTCATTACCTCTGCCTTGATCTTTTCTGACATTTCGGGACGCATACGACGAACCTTCTGCTTCTTTGGACGACAATCTTCTTTCACTGGTAAACGGTGAACCACAATGTCTGTATCCAACCCTGGCATATCTTCATAAGACCAAGCAAAGATCTCCACATAGTCACGTAACATCTGAATCAACCTGCTCTTGACACTGTCCTCTAAATCAGTCCCTATCTTGACCTCTTTTCTGTTTTCTTCAGTTCCCAGATTCACAACTTCGACTGGCTCTTCATGTGGCTGTATAGCTTTCTCTTCTTGTTGTAATAACCTAGCAAGCTCTACAGGTATTTCACAATCGTCCTCATTTCCGTCTTCAGTTTGATAGATCGAATTCTCGAAATTATAATTAGCAATAGTAGAACTGTTATCAACAGGGTCCAGAGTGGATGAGGATCTGCATTTAGTGATGTGGGTGTGTGTAAGAACACATAGCTGATAAAGCAAAAATAAAAGAAAAGAAAGACAAGGAACACAATATTTACGAAAACGAAACGTCCACTGATTTTATTGAATGAAGTATGCAAATGAAATGACATCCCGAAACAAGCATACCATTGTGCCCCGGGTAAGGCACAAGGCTTAAGAGTTCAATTGTTCAAGGAATTACAAATTTAAAATATAACAACACAGTAATAGTATTTACTCCTGACTAAAGGAGATAGGGATAACATCTTCAGCTTTCCAATTATTGAGTCCAGCACCCACAGTAGGAAAAATCCATGCATCCAAGTTGTAGTCTTCATCTTGATCTCCCATAGCATTAATCTGGTCCTTCACAACCCCCTGATTAGTGATACGGGCAGCACGAGCACGACGAACAGCCTTCTGGGACTCTGCAGTGAAACCCAAACCAAACTTGTCAGACTTGTATGGAATATCAGGAAGCTGACCCCAAATAGTACAACCACCTTCATTCACCACAGCTCTAGCATCATTGAGGGAAGCCATTGCCATTGTTGGAGGTTTTCTGGTGACCATAGGAACTTTCTTCACAACAGGAGGAGCTACATAATCATTAACAACCCAAGGAACCACTTCAAATGTCTGACACGGAGTCTCAATGTATTCACCTTCCATTTCCAGATACTTGAAAGTGTTTACATGGCTGACAAAGTATTCTTCTTCTCCATAGACAGTAACAACCTTTCCATCCACCGGATATCTCAACTTTTGGTGCAATGTAGAGGTTACAGCACCTGCCCCATGGATCCAAGGACGACCAAGCAGACAAGAGTACGAAGGACGAATATCCATCACAAAAAATGTAGCAGTAAACACCTGGGAACCAACTTGGATTGGAAGATCAATTTCTCCATGTACTACTCTTCTAGAACCATCAAAAGCCTTTACTACAATATTACTGGGCTTCAGCACAGCATCTTCAGGACTCAGCTTATTCAGGACTTCCTTGGGCAACACATTCAAAGAGGAACCATTGTCTATCAGCACATGCGACAAGGTAGTGCCCCTGCATTCAATTGAAATATGTAATGCCCTGTTATGATCCCTCTTGGCAGGGGTCAAATCAGCATCAGAGAATCCTAACCCATTGTCATAGGTCAAGTGGGCTACACAGTTCTCAAATTGGTCAACAGAAATTGCACTGGGTACATGAGCAGTCTTCAGAAACTTGATCAAGGACTTTGCATGAGCCTCAGAACATAACAACAAGGACAGCATAGAAATCTTTGAGGGAGTATGCCCCAACTGATCCACAATGTCATAATCACTCTTGCGAATGATTTTCAATACTTCTTCCATCTGCTTAGAGAAGTCATCAGCAGCTGGCACATCAGTAGATACAGGCTCAATAACAGGACCCTTGCCCCGAGCATCAGTGGTGGTGGTAGCAGCAGGAGTAACTGCATTCTTAGAAGCAACTGGAGGTGAGAAGACTCTTCCACTACGAGTGATCTTGCTAGATCCAGCAATATTATCAATGTCAACAGGCACATCAGCTACAGGCTCCTGCTTAACACCATGGATGTAAACATCAGACCCATAGTGCCAAGGCACAGCTTTGTCAGACGTATATGGGATAGGACCAGGAGTAGTGATAACCACAGGAGCTACTCTGGCTTCAGCAACAACTTTCACAGGACCCTCAGCAGTAATCTTGATTGGACCCTGATGAGTGATTTTAATGGGACCCTTTGGAGTGATTCTTATCGGTACTTTGTCAACCATGTCAACCTCTTCAATCTTCCTACCTTGAGTCAGATGATCCACCATACTTTCTACAGACGACGGAGTCCTCTCAAACACTATAGTATACTTATCCATGAGACGCTGAATTCCGTCCTTCAATCTGAAGCACTTTTCTGGATTATACTCACAATAAACACAATCTTCACGACAACCCGGAAAGAACCCAGCTTGCACTAACTTCTTTCTGATGACAGACAATGGTGTAGTCAACTCCGCAACTGAATAGATATGAAGATCTTCATCAATGGCATTGACAGTTTTCTCGTGATTTGGCATTGGAGCAGTAATCACATTTGGAGTACCCGGAGGGTCAAACTCAATTTCTCCAGCATCAATCATATCTTGAATTTTGTTCTTCAAGATCCAGCAATTATTAGTATCATGACCCTGACAGTTTGAATGATATGCACATCGTGCATCGGGATTGTACCTGGGAGAGGTAACATTAGGATTCTGAGGAGCCTCTTTCAAAGTAATAAGTTCAGCCTTCAACAAGTGTTGCAATGCCTGAGCCATTGACATGTTGATCTTCGTGAACTGCCTTCTAGCCCTCTGTTGGTTGCCCTGTGGCTGCTCTGTTGTTGCAGGAGTTGGATTTGAAATATGAACTGCACTAACAGACTGATGCCTTCTGTTACGATCAGGTTGACCATAAACAACATTGGATTCTTTCTTCCCAGTGGGAGGCTTCTTTGCAGCACCTGATGAAGAAGTGCCCACATGGATCTTACCATTCTTTATACCATTCTCTACTCGCTCTCCTGTCATGATCAACTCAGTGAAGCCAGATGATGAGCTTCCAATGAGATGACTGTAGAATGGACCATTCAGCGTACACATAAACATATCAACCAATTCCCTATCAGTCAAAGGGGGTTGAACTCTTCCAGCTAAATCTCTCCACTTCTGAGCATACTCTTTAAAACTTTCTTTGGCACCCATAGACATGCTCTGAAGCTGCATGCGAGTGGGGGCTAAGTCAGCATTGTATTGGTACTGCTTATAGAAAGCTTCAGCAAGATCATTCCAGTCCCTGATGTTGACACTTTCCAACTGATAATACCACTCCAGCTTAGCTCCAGATAAGCTCTCTTGAAAGAAATGGATCCATAACTTTTTATCAGCGGTGTGGGGTTGAATCCTTCTGACATAAGACCTCAGATGCAGTTTGGGACAAGAGACCCCTTCATAAACAACAAAGGTAGGAACCTTGAAACCAATGGGTATGACTACCCCAGATATCAGACTCAAATCCTCAAAATCCAGCCCAGATGATTTCTGCAACTCCATAGCATCCATCCTATCCACCAGCATCTTGAACTTGTCTTCATTAGGCTCATGGTAGTAATTAGCCTCAGAATCAGAGTCCCCCATTGTATGGTGGAGACTGCCTACCTCTTGCTCAGATTCTTCAGATTCATAGTCTTCAGCTGGTTCTTTGGTCTTGGCAAGACCTTTGAACCTTCTTCCCATGTTGATCAACCCAGCAGACCTTCTAGCCTTCTTAGTCTTCTTGGCCAGCAGTGCCTTCAATTCGTCTTGCCCCTTGGACAAGTTTAGGATCAGCTCTTGGAACTGTGCATTTTGTGTCTGAAGATCCTTAACTGATTGTTCAAGAGCCATTGCTGAAATAAACAGCGAGAAGATGAGAAACCTGTGCGCAATTATAAACCTGTGATGCAATGAAATGATATGGGAATGCATATGCAATGTTTTCAAGGACCGCAGGATTTAAATTTGCTTAGACAAACACGAAAGTAAACTTTTATTAGTAATAACTTTGTTTGCCTTTTGGGCTTACAAAAATGAAAATGAAATAAGTACAAAAAATGGGGTTTTAAGTCTCCCATGGACGTTTCCTCTTTGTGTTGAGGTATGAGTTGAGGTTCCGTTCCTCGTGAAGTTGCTTTGTTAGCTCTAGGATTCTTGCTTGGCTTGCTTTGTAATGAGCCTCGAAAGTATCCCTTTGCTCCTTCAGTTGGATCCATGATCTCTGCAAGTCTTCCTTATCAGTAGGCATGTCTGGGTGAAGGATGGTATAAGCTGTGTCTCCTTCAGCAACAGGTTCCATGGTAACTGGTAGGACGGCAGGATATGGCATCATGAGAGTCTGAGCACGAGATCGTACCCATCTGAGATAAGCCTCTATAGGAATAGTGTACTTAGGCTCCAGTGTCTTGCTGTCAATCCTGTTTACCTTTCCCCAGGCTCGTATGAATCTCTGACGGTAACCCTGAAGATCGTTGTCGTAATCAAACACAATGCCCTGAATCAACATGTCATGTGGACCATCACTCCGGGCGTAACCAAACTGTCATAAAGCTAAAGAGGGGTTGTAGGTGATGCCTCCTCTTATGCCTAGTAGTGGCACATTGGGAAACTCCCCACAACGGTCAATGATGGTGACATTCTCCATAGATCTGGAGCACCAATGGATATCTGAGTGAGAAAGTGACATGATCCTTTTGGACCACCTGAACCCTTGCTCATTCTTCATTACTGAGCGAGGAAGGTGAGAAATAAACCACCTAGAAAGCAAAGGTATGCAGCACATCAAAGTTCCTCTTGCCCTTGTAGTACGGGTGTGAAGAGAATGCAGGATGTCTCCAAGCAATGTAGGCACTGGATTGTGACTCAGGAAAATGTTGATGGCATGAACATCTATGAACTGATCTGGATTGGGGAACAATACTAAGCCATATATCAGCAAGGCTAAGATCTCCTCAAAAGCATCATAGCTCATGGCCTTCAAGAACATTTGAGCCTTATCCATTAGCCCCTTGGCAAGAATACCCTTGACTCCACTTCTTGTTTCTAGAACAATGTCAGACTTCTTCAGATGTAGCGCTGCAGCAATAACCTCTGGTTTAAGCTCTTTCTCCAAGCCTGTGAAGGGTCTTTGATCAAGAACAGGTATGCCCAGAAGTTTAGAGAACTCCTCCATGGTTGGAACTAGCTGATAGTCGGGGAATGTGAAGCAGTGGTGCTTAGGGTCAAAGAACTGAAACAGGACACTCATCATGTCTTCATTGAACCCTGAAGTGACTAGATCCAATAGGTGACCATGTCTCTTGATGAACTGGGAGTGATCAGACACTTGAGAAACCAACTCTTTAAGCTTGGGAGGTATCCCCACAAAGTTGATCCTTATGGTGTTCCTACGAGTAGAAGCCATGACCTGCAACAAAGAACAAAGATAAATCCTTTGGTCCTTGAAATGGTTAGTGAAAATGCTATGCTTATGATGCATGATGATGTCATGATGTTATGCTCAATCACAAACATGTGGCACACACAAGCAAATCACACCATAGCCCTAGGTTTAAAGGCTTGCATGAGGTTCAAAGGTAAGTACCCTCCCCTGAAGTTAGATGGTTCATCCTGTCCTACAAAAGTAACCATGTTCTAAGGGATCTCAATATCATTGATCCTTCACAAGGGTGGTTGTTCAGTAGGCAACTTACTTGCCAACCAAAACCCTCCAAGTTTAAGATCTCAATGAGCGTAGTATCGAGTGTCAACCAACTTCAGTCTACACCAAAGTCGGTTACCTCACTACTTTCTAAAGGCCAAGATGGGATAACTAGGGTTCTAAAAGTTAGTTAGTGCATTGACAACATATGGCATCCTCATATTATCCTCAACTTGACTTAAGGAACATAAGCACCAACCAAGAAGTCACACTAACTATGGCCACCAGATCAACCATATCGGTATACGCCGTACAGTTTCCTTGGTCTATTGCCATTTACCTAAGGTACACTAGATCCGGGTTAGGATCTTTCACACATAAGAGCCCAACAAGTAAGTATAAAGCAAACAAGGCAAACAATTTTAAAGTGATCTAATTCCTAAGGGTACCCCTCTTTAATATTAAATCCCCAGCAGAGTCGCCAGTTCTGTAACACGGTGGGAGAACTGACTTTGGTTATGTTGCGGATAGCAAGAGTCGCCACCGACTTTTATTTTATCCAAAAGGAAAGGGTATAAAAGAATAGGAAAGACCTTAAGAGAATATTTTGGGTCCGGGGGGTAGGTTATGTAAAGGGAAGGTGTTAGCACCCTTTACATCCATGGTTATCCATGGGCTCTTAGCTACTTAGCTCACTTTTGAATTGTTTTTGAAAGTGTAGTGTGTGAATAGAAAAATTTTCAGAATAGTTGATAATGTTCCATGTACGGATGCGTAAAAACTTGTTTTTGAAAATTTGTTTGAAATTGTGAAGAGTTTGAAAAGTTTGAATAGTGAGCAAGTACATAAGAGGAACCTACCCTAAAGTTTTTAAGTCTTTCTTGTTCTTCATCCTTTAAATGGTAAGACTATCCCTACTATTAAGGAGTAGGTAGTCATTACCTTGGATGTAAGGGACATGTGAGGGACATCTGTTTTTATGAAGGCAACTGTGGGGTGTATTAAGCATATAGGAGGGACTATCATCATTATTCGAAGGGACTTGATCTTTAAAGGCAACCATTAGGGACTTGATGATTTTTCTTTTAAGGGACTTGCTTTATACACCCCACTTGACCTTATGATTAGGCAACATTGAGGGATAACCTTAGAAATGTGAGATGGCGATTAAAAATCGACTTACGTGTGTGAGTGTTTAATATTAATTATCTTTAATTAAAATGAGCTAAATTTATTTTAAATAGAATACATGTTTTGCACTCCCTAAATTACTAACCATAGCAAAAAATTAAATAATTAAATATTTACAAAGTTACACCGAGAAGCAATTACATAATAATTATAATAAAATAAATAGCAAAAATAAATAATAAGTAAAATATAAATAAATAAGTAAAGATAATAAATAAACAATAAATAATAAATAGGGGTTAGTGATAAATATAATTAAAAAATAAGGTTAGCAAAAATAAAATAACTAAATTTAGTGAAATAATAATAATTAGAAAAATAAACAATGTTAGAGAAATAAGAATATAAGATAATAATAAACAAAAATAATAAATAATAATATGGTTAGTAACAATAATTAAATAAAATTAAATAGAAAAAATATTATAATGACATGATTTAATTTTAATATATAACATTCATTTAGAAATAAGAATAATTAAATAAAATTTTTAAACATAATATAATTACATTAACATTTATTTATTAAAACAATATTTACACATTATATGAAGAAAATAAATTTTAAGTATCATATTCACAAAAAAAAATTAATCATGTTTACAAAATTTAATTATATTTACAAAAATTATATTAAATAAATATATATGCAATAATTATATTAAGTATTAGAAAATAAAAAATTATTTAAAAAATAAAAATTAGGTTTTTTTACAAAATTAGGGTTTTTGAATATTAGGGTTTTTAATTTAATTATACAAAATTATTTAATTAACATGCATATATTATATTTACATACATAATAAATTTTTGAATTTTAGAAAAAAAAATATAAGTTTAGAATTTTCTAAGAAAAAGAAATATAAGTGCTGATTTTACAAATTTAATTTATTATTTATTTTTTATTAACAATAAGAAAATAACTAATTAAACAAATAAAGCAGAAAAAATTTGCAAAAAATAAACTTACCTTGGCTGGATTTGAACCCAGGTCTTCATGCTTGCCAATACCAAAACGTGCCATCAGGCCAACCATGCGTTGGTGATCATAGAATGGTTCTGATTGTTTTTATGCATTGTCTTGAAAAATCCAGAAAAATAATGAAAACAAAAGGCCTGGGGTGGGACTTGAACCCAGGACCTTCTGATTACAAGCATGCACGCGTATCCGCCTGGCTTGGAGAGCCTAACTGTTAGCATGTTGGCTGCAATACATAATATATAATGGTTGTCAATTAAATGAAACAATTAAAAAAACAAGATGGTGAAGCCTGGACTCGAACTCAGGTCATCAAGTTATACGCGCGTCCCTTCTACCACTGGGCCAAGCAAGCTTTGATGATTAAGAATGGAAACAAATTAATAAAATATTATAATAAATTTTTGAATTCTCCAGCAGCGCGCGAACTGCTTCTTCTTCAACCTTTTACCTGCGAATTTTCCTTCTCTTTTACCTGCGAATTTTGTTACAAGTTCTTCATTGTTTAAATCCTGCGAAATCCAAACACTCACAAAACATCATTGATTCATTAAATTGGTTAATGTTTTATGATCCTAGTGATTCCTAGAACATTCCTATGTGTCCAGAATTCATTTAAACTTATTGAATCATCAAACCCTAATTTCAAGAGTTAAACCCTAACAATGGCCGATTCTGATTCAGGCCATGAACCTTTGATTTAATGATCCAGAAACAACCTATATAACATCACAAACACAAATATGCAAGCAAAATTCAATAACCAGCGATGAATCAATGGAATCGAAAAAATATTTTCAAGCATGAACAAAGCCACGGTTTAGACATTAGGGCATGATCTGGATGCATATGAATGATGGTTTATGATCAGTGATGTCCCATGAAGCTTGCCATGTCCTCAAAATACCTTGTAGAGCTCTGGAAATCAGAAACCGAAAGTGAGTTTTTGGAGGATTTTTTGACTTTGTGAACTTACCTTTGGCTGCTGGAATTCGTGAATGAGGGCTAGGGTTATGATCAGTACTTATATGTGAATCATTTAGGTCAGAAAAATTCATTGGTTGTGTGGAAGTTTGGATATTTGAAGATTGAAAAAGATTATGCCATGAAATTCAAATATTGGCTCATGAAAGCTTGCTATTTTTGGATCAATCACATGATTTCTTTCTCTTTCAACTTCAATCAATATTGATGAGATTCTAGAAGCTCAATCTTCATCCAAAAATATATTTTCATATTTTATATTTATTTAAAATGATTTTTTATGAATTAAATCAAAATGAATAAAAATAAAATAATAAAAATTATGATTTTTAATCAATTGGGTCGTGCATGATGATATGATATGGATTGGATCACAATTTAGCAAGCCCATTTGGAAGGAATTGGTTCTAGGCCCCCATTTTCATCATAAACCATCACAAAATTTCCCAACTTTGCAAAGGCACATCTCCCTCAATTTTAAAGGTATGAGGGTGTTCTTGGACATTTTGGAAAGCTTGAAGAGTCCTCTAAACAACCCCATTGGTTTCAGGTCCATATCATTTACCAATCTCAAGTTATGCCCTTTTGAAGTTGTTGACTTTTTGTTGACTTTTGAAATGACCTATAATGTCTTAGCTCATATCTTCCAAATGAAGCATTTTTGGGCTTAACTTGCAAGATAAAAGTTGTATAGAATTCAATTTCCTTCAAAATGAGCTTTGTATGGAGACTTGGTGATGAAGTATGTGAAAGTTATGGCTGGTCAAAGTTCAGTTGACTTTTACTGAGGAAACCCTAATTTAGAAACTCCTGATTATTGATGATCTGGAATCTCCTTGATGAATCATGATCAACCCTTGATCAAATGATGAATTTTACTTCATATAATTGATGTTGGCAAAAAAATCATGAAGTTTGACTTTGGTTTGACCACAGTTGACCTCAGTTTGACTTTTTAACTGCATTGACTGATTTTGACTTATCTGATCATCTGACTGAGCAAACTTTTGAGAAAAGTCTTGAAACTTATCATGGGGGTTCTTACACACATATAAGATGCTATGAAGCTCACTTGAAGCCTTGGAAGTTCATTTAGCCTGATTAAAGTCAAAACCCTAGTTTTGGATGCACTACTTAGGAGGTGCATTGTTTGAGGGAATTGTCAACTCCTTTGACCAATTGTGAACTTTGTGAACCTTGTGAACCATCATAAAATGTCTTATGAACCTCATGGGAGGTATTGTGAAGCTTGTGAACCTTGTGAACCTCATAAAGTAGCTTGTAGACTTCATGAACCTCAGGATTGCTTTGTAATCATTGTGAATCTTGTGAACCTTGTGAACCTTCAAGAAGTGACTTGTAGACTTCATGAACCTCATGAAAGGTCTTGTAAATGTTGAGAAGCTTGTGAACCTTGTGAACCTTCAAGAAGTAACTTGTAGACTTCATGAACCTCATGAAAGGTCTTGTAAGTGTTGAGAAGCTTGTGAACCTTGTGAACCTTCATGAAGTGACTTGTAGACCTCATGAACCTCATGAAAGGTATTGAAAGCTTTGAGAAACTTGTGAACCTTGTGAACCTTCTTAGAACACAAAGTCTTGTATTGTGAGGGCAAATTTTGGGGTGCAACAGGCATTTTCGTAGGCAGATTGTCCGAGCTCTTCTAATTTGTGGATATCAAGGATACGTTTCTCACCAGCTGTCAAGTAATCCAAATTCAAAGTTTTGATGGCCCAATAGGCCTTATGCTCCAATTCAAAAGGTAAGTGACAGGATTTTCCATAGACCAGTTGATAAGGGGTTGTTCCTATAGGAGTTTTGAAAGCGGTTCTATAGGCCCATAATGCTTCTTGAAGTTTCTGTGACCAATCCTTTCTAGATATAGAGATAGTCTTCTCGAGGATTTGTTTGATCTCCCTATTAGATACTTCCACTTGTCCATTGGTCTGTGGGTGGTATGGTGTTGCTACTCTATGCTTAACTCCATACTTGCTTAAAAGTTTATCAAATATTCTCGATATGAAGTGTGATCCTCCATCACTTATGACTAAACGGGGTGTTCCAAACCTGGGAAATATATAATTTTTGAATAATTTGATGACTACTCTGGTGTCGTTTGTGGGTGCGAAGATAGCTTCAATCCATTTAGACACGTAGTCAACGGCTACTAGTATGTACTGATTTCCAAAAGATGGTGGGAACGGTCCCATAAAGTCTATACCCCATACGTCGAAGAGTTCTACTTCTTGGATATTTCTTAACGGCATTTCATTACGTCTTGAAATATTTCCTGTGCGTTGGCATCTATCACACTTGACAATGAAAGCATGGACATCACGCCACATAGTAGGCCAGAATAGGCCAGCTTGAAGAATCTTGGCGTAGGTCTTAGATTTGCTTGCATGTCCACCATAGGGTGCGGAGTGACAATGCTCAATTATATTATTTACCTCTTCTTCTGGAACACAACGGCGGAAAATGCCATATTTACCTCTCTTGAAAAGAAATGGTTCGTCCCAATAGAAGTTTCTCACATCACTATAGAACTTCTTCTTTCGGTGGTAGTTTAGATCAGGGGGTATGATGTCAGCGGCTAGGTAATTAACAAAATCTGCATACCAAGGTGCATTACTTATAGCTAAGGATTTATGAAATTGCTCATGTGGGTCTGGGTTATCATCTTCAATAGTTTCTAGTTGGGCTATCAGTCTATCATAGGCAAAATCGTCATTTATGGGTACTGAGTCAGGTTTCAGGTATTCTAGCCTAGATAGGTGATCAACTACCACATTATCAGTGCCTTTCTTATCACGGATATCCAAATCAAACTCTTGCAGTAATAGAATCCATCGAAGCAACCTAGGCTTGGCATCCTTTTTGCTTAGTAAGTAACGAATGGAAGCATGGTCGGTGTAAACTATAATCTTGGCTCCTACTAGATAAGATCTAAATTTGTCTATTGCAAAAACTACAGCTAGGAGCTCTTTTTCGGTTGTTGCGTAGTTGAGCTGTGCAGCGTCTAGGGTTCTACTGGCATAATAAATCACATGTAACTTTTTGTCTTTTCTCTGACCTAGAACGGCTCCAACAGCATAATCACTGGCGTCACACATTATCTCAAACGGTTCTGACCAATCAGGGGGTTTCATTATAGGTGCTGAAATCAGAGCTTGCTTCAGAAGATTAAATGCTTCAGTACATTTTTCATCGAAGATAAATTCAGCATCTTTCATCAAAATACCAGTTAAGGGCTTCGTTATTTTGGAGAAATCCTTGATGAAACGTCGGTAAAATCCGGCATGTCCAAGAAAACTTCTTATCTCCCTGATAGTCTTCGGCGGTTTTAGATTCTCTATGACTTCTATTTTTGCTTTATCTACCTCTATACCTTTTTCGGAAACTATATGTCCTAAAACAATCCCTTCGGTGACCATGAAATGACATTTCTCCCAATTTAGCACAAGGTTTACCTCCACACATCTCTCCAGGATTTTCTCAAGGTTGATAAGACAGTTTTTGAAATCTGATCCACAAACTGAGAAATCGTCCATAAATACTTCCATGATTCCATCTAAATAATCAGCAAAGATAGACATCATGCAGCGTTGGAAAGTGGCAGGAGCATTACAAATTCCAAAAGGCATTCTTCTATAGGCAAAGGTTCCAACTGGGCATGTAAAGGTAGTTTTTTCTTGATCTTCGGGGTGAATAGGTATTTGGAAGAATCCTGAATATCCATCTAGGTAACAAAAGTAAGAGTGTCTGGCTAGGCGCTCCAACATTTGGTCTATGAATGGTAATGGGAAATGGTCCTTCCTAGTTGCTTTATTTAATTTTCTATAATCTATGCACATACGCCAACCTCCATCGGTTCTTTTTGCTACAGGTTCGCCCTTCTCGTTTTGCACGACTGTGATGCCTCCCTTTTTAGGTACTACATGCACAGGACTCACCCATTTACTATCCGAGATCTGATATATTATACCTGCCTCTAATAACTTAAGAACTCCAGTCTTAACTACAGTACTCATTATAGGATATATTCTACGTTGGTGTTCTCTGGAAGGTTTAGAATCTTCTTCAAGCAAAATCCGATGCATGCATACGGATGGGCTTATTCCTTTTAGATCAGAGATCTTATATCCTAAGGCTGAGGGGTACCTACGTAAAACTTCTAATAATTGATCGGTTTCTTCTTGGTTTAAGGTAGCACTGACTATAACTGGACGGTTCATATCTTCATCGAGAAATTCATATCTCAGGTTTTTAGGCAGTTCCTTAAGTTTTACGGTCGGTTTCATAGGGCAAGGCATAGGATCTGGGGTAAGAGATAAAAATTCGTGAAGGTTATCATCAATGCAAGGTATTTTATAATTGTCATCTTCCAAAATAAGGGTTGATAGCAATTTTATAGATTCAGTTTCTTCTTCTTGTTTTAATTCCCTAATGCATTCTTCGATGATATCTAAGGCATAACAAGCATCTCCTATCACAGGTGCCATAAGAAATTTTGAAAGTATAAATTCTATCTTCTCGTCACCTACCTCAAAAGTTAGTTTTCCCTTTTTAACATCTATTACGGCTCCAGCAGTCGATAAGAACGGTCTACCTAGGAGGATTGGTATGTCGTCATCTTCTTTAATGTCCATGACAACAAAATCAGTAGGTATAAACAACTGACCTATCCTAACAGGGACGTCTTCAAGTATGCCTATAGGGTATTTAACGGATCTATCGGCTAATTGAAGTGACATCTTAGTAGGTTGTAATTCTCCTAAGTTTAATCTCTCACAAACTGCTAAAGGCATTAAGCTCACACTAGCTCCTAAGTCTAGAAAAGCTTTTTCGATGACATGATTCCCCAAAGTACAAGGAATGGAAAAATTTCCGGGATCTTTATCTTTCTTTGCTAACCTATTTTCGGAAATAGAATTACATTCCACGGGTTTCGGATCTTCAAGTCTACGTTTATTCGTAAGTATGTCTTTGAGAAACTTAGCGTAAGAAGGTATTTGGGTGATGGCTTCTGTAAAGGGGATTTCTACGTGAAGTTTTTCTATAACCTTAACGAATTTTTGATATTGATTATCGATTTGGGTTTTCTTTAATCTTTGAGGGTAAGGTATTGGTGGTTTATATGGCGGTGGTGGTACATAGGTTTTATTTTTAGGTTCTTCTCCTTTTTCTTGACTTTCCAGGGTTTCAGGCTTCTCTGGTTCCTTCTCCTCATTCCTCTCCAAAGTTTCGGGCTCACTTAATCTAGGGTTTAAAGGTTCCTTATAAGCGGTTCCACTTCGTAGAGTAATGGCATTTGCTTGCCCTTTCGGGTTTTGTTGAGGTTGTCCAGGGAACTGTCCTCCAGGTGTAGTCTGTGGGGCTTGGTTTAACGCTACCTGAGAGATCTGGGTTTCAAGCATCTTATTATGAGTAATAATTTGATCAACCTTGGTTCCTAACTGGGTAATCAGTTCGTTAACATGGACGTTTTGGTTCATGAACTCTTTGTTTTGTTTTACTTGAGCAGTGATAAAACTTTTTACACTTTCCTCAAAGCTCGGACTAGGTGGTTTAACAGGTTGCATAGGTTGATTTGTTCTAGGGGCTTGGTAACCTTGTTGTCTCGGAGGTGCGGTATTTTGAATAGGGTTATTATTTTTGTAGGAGAAGTTTGGGTGATTCCTCCATCCAGGGTTATATGTGTTTGAAAATGGGTTCCCTTGGGTATAGTTCACTTGCTCAGTGTTGGTTTCATCCAACAGATTGCATTCGGCGGATTGGTGTCCTTGCGTTCCACATATCTCACAATTCGGCGAAACTGCGGCTACAGTATTCGGAGTTGTACACATATGTTCGACTCTAAGGGCCAACGCGTCCATTTTAGCCTGCATCATGTCTATAGAGCTTAGCTCATGTATTCCTCCTTGGGCTTCCCTCTTTTCCACTGTCGCTCGTTCTACTCCCCATGATTGATGGTTTTGGGCCATATCCTCGATAAGGGCACTAGCTTCAGGGTAAGGTTTGTTCATCAGTGCGCCACCAGCGGCAGCGTCGATGGTCATTTTAGTGTTATAATGAAGTCCATTATAGAAGGTTTGGATGATTAGCCAATTCTCTAAGCCATGATGTGGGCATGCTCTTAATAGTTCTTTATATCTCTCCCAGGCTTCGAACAACGACTCTCCTTGGTGTTGGGTAAATCTAGTTATTAGGTTTCGAAGAAGAGCAGTCTTACTTGGGGGAAAATATCTAGCAAGGAAAACTTTCCTAAGGTCATCCCAAGTTGTTATTGAATTGGGTGGAAGGGAATCTAACCATGATAGAGCTTTATCTCTGAGGGAAAAGGGAAATAATCTTAAGCGTATTGCCTCAGGAGAAGCTCCATTGGTTTTAAAGGTGTCTGCTAACTGAAGAAAGTTTTTTAAATGTTGGTTTGGGTTATCAGTAGCGAGACCTGTGAATTGTCTCTGTTGCACTAATTGCAGCAGGGATGGTTTAAGTTCAAAATTATTGGCTGGGATAGCGGGGTTTACTATACTGGAACTAGGTTCCTCGTTTGATGGTTGGGCAAAGTCCTTAAGAGGTCTTCGGTTTTGATCTTCGGCCATAGCTCTCCTATTCCTATGGAAAAACAAACGTGCGCGAGCGTAACGTTCAGGTTCAGCTAGAGGGTCTACTAAACTTTCGGCACTGCGAGTCTTTCGCATTGACCGGTGGGTAACAACCTTAGTCTAAACGGTATAACTACAGGGTAATGAAATTTGACGATATTGGTCCCCGGCAACGGCGCCAAAAACTTGAAGCGTGTTTTTCGCAAGTGTACGAATCACGTCAGAGTAATATAAAAGATTGTCGAATCCACAGAGACTAAGTGTCAATCTATCGTACCTGTTGTTATGGTGTGTATCTAAGGCAACTAAATATAAGGGTTTTAGTAAGGGTGCAATGGTAAATAAAATTATAATTTTAAATAATACATAAAAGACAAGCTCGAATGTAATTCACGTAATCAATGATAATCCAGTACTTGTTAATGGAACTACTTATGGGCAATGTTTTCTCCTTTGAAAAGAACTAATTTAACAGGAACTGTCGCTTTCGCGTATTCAGAACCGAGTTGTACTCTCTAATCAACCCCTCCTATTGTCACGGATAAAAAGGTGCGTACTGCGTTAGAGTAGTAAACCTATTTTTAAGAAATACAGTATCTTAACTAAGTTGAAAAGTATTTTAACCTGGACTTCTTAGCAAAAAGAGGTTCTTATGAACCAGACTCTAAACTTCATAACGCGTCCGAAAATCGTTTTAAAATCTCTTTTCTTTTTAATCTAAAATCTCCTAATGAACTATACAAAGCGCTTTTGGCTGTTTTTGAAATAGTTAAAAACAATTACTTGAATTGAAAGATAAAATAGCCCTTAGGTGTTTCCACGAACAATTATACTGATTACTGGTTTAATTACGATCCTTACATTCTAACCTTTATGGAATTAGTTAGACATGATAAAGTAAAGATTCTTTTTATAATTTTTCATAAAAGTAATTTAGTGCGAGTGCGGAAAGTAAATGAATTTAAAGCGAATGTGAGAAATAAAGTAATTTAAAGCGAGTGCGGGAAATAAAGGAATTTAAAGCGAGTGCGGGAAATAAATAAAGTAAAGCGAGTGCAGGAAATAAATAAAGTAAAGTGCGAGTGCGGGAAATAAACAAAAGTAAAGCAATGCAGAAAATAAATGAAAGTAAAATACGAACTTGAATTAAAATGGCGGCAGGATTAACTTCCTCCAGAGTGCTCCAAAACTCGATCGCACAGACAGATTACAGACTCGATCACTCGATTGCAGAGGCACCCCGATGTGGAATGGCAACTGCTTTATAACTGATATATGCCTAGAGAAATCTAATTCTGGATGAAGAAAAACGAAAATCTAAGGTCCTATTTATAGGAAAACTGAAAGCATGAAATGACCGGGATGCCCCTCCACTAAAAAGTGGAGGTTACTGGATTTGGCCTTGTGGCGCCCGCCACAGGCCTATGGCGCCCGCCATGGTCCCTACAGGGGATTGTGGAGTGGGGATCGTGGGTCTTGGAGGTTGAGGAGTGGTCTTGAGACGTGGCCACGTCATGGCTAACCCCATGGCGCCCGCCACGGTGGGTGCCGCAAGTGCAAAACGCTGAATTTCGAGGTTTTCGTCCGTTTTCACTCCTTTTTCGCTCCTTTTCCCGATTCAAGCTCCGATTATTATAAAAACCTGAAAACATAAGAAAACAAAGCAATAACAAAGCAAAACAACAATAAAAGCTAAGAATGCATGCGAAATCGGAGTCAGAAATACGGTGAATTTTAGTGTGATCATGATCATCTGCACAAGTTGTTTGAGAGGTTGAAGAAATACAAGTTGAGATTGAACCCAAACAAATGTACTTTTGGAGTTAGATCTGGTAAGCTCCTGGGTTTCATTGTCAGTGGAAAAGGTATTGAAGTGGATCCTGCAAAAGTGAAAGCTATACGAGAGATGCCAGCTCCCCGTACTGAGAAGGAGGTTAGAGGTTTCTTGGGACGATTGAATTACATTGCAAGATTTATTTCCCAATTAACTGCCATCTGTGAGCCAATATTCAAGTTGTTGAAGAAAGATCGGGTGATGGAATGGAATGATGAGTGCCAGACTGCCTTTGATGAAATCAAGAGATATCTGCTAGAACCTCCGATTTTGATGCCACCAGTTGATGGAAGACCCTTGATTATGTACTTAACAGTGTTAGACAACTCAATGGGGTGTGTGTTGGGGCAACATGACGAGTCTGGTCGAAAAGAGCAGGCAATATACTACCTTAGCAAAAAGTTTACCGACTGTGAAACAAGATACTCACTGCTCGAGAAAACTTGCTGCGCTTTGGCATGGGCTGCTCGCCGACTAAGACAGTATATGTTGACCCATACTACCTTATTGATTTCAAAGATGGATCTAATCAAGTACATCTTTGAGAAACCTGCTCTCTCCGGAAGAATTGCAAGATGGCAAATGATCTTGACAAAATATGATATACAGTACACTACTCAGAAGGCCATTAAGGGAAGTGTTGTTGCTGATCATTTGGCTCATCAGGCAGTGGATGATTACCAGTCAATGAGTTTTGAGTTCCCTGATGAAGACATTATGATTATTACCAAGGAACTTGGACAATATGACGGACCTGAACAAGGATCCCGATGGACTATGGTTTTTGATGGTGCCTCTAATGCACTTGGTAATGGTGTTGGTGTTGTGATTAGTTCCCCTGAAGGTTGTCATACCCCGATTACTGTCAGACTTTGTTTCTACTGTACCAATAACATGGCTGAGTATGAGGCATGTATCTTGGGTATTAAAGCTGCTATTGATATGAAGATTCAGTTCCTTGATGTGTATGGAGATTCAGCCCTGGTAATAAGTCAGATCAAAGGAGATTGGGATACCAAGCATGATAACCTCATTCCTTACAGAGAGCATGTGCTATCTTTGATCCCACATTTCAAAGAGATTACCTTTGGATATATTCCACGAAGAGAGAATCAGTTGGCAGATGCATTAGCCACCATGGCATCCATGTTTGAGATCAGCTGGGATGATGAAGCTCCCAAGATTATTATTGATAGATTTGAAAAGCCTGCATATTGCAATGAGATTGACACTGAAGGGGCAGAGGAGAAGCCTTGGTTCTATGAAGTGAAAAGATATCTTGAGGCTCAGGAATTCCCTGAAGGGGCATCTGTCAAAGATAGGAAGTTTCTGAGAAGGTTTTCTGCTAAGTTCTTTTTGAGTAATGGCATTCTGTATAAGCGCAATCATGATTCAACTTTGCTTCGGTGTGTGGATAAGAAGGAAGCAATTGAGATTATGGAAGATATGCATGATGGGATCTTTGGCACTCATTCTAGTGGACATACTATGGAAAAGAAGATTTTGAGAGCAGGTTACTATTGGTCTACCATGGAAGTTGATTGCTATCAACATTCTAGAACATGTCACAAGTGTCAAATTTATGCTGATAAAGTCCACATACCTCCATCACCATTGAATGTGTTGACTGCTCCTTGGCCCTTTGCCATGTGGGGCATTGATATGATTGGTGAGATCAAGCCTACTGCTTCTAATGGGCATCGTTTCATCCTGGTTGCTATTGATTACTTCACGAAGTGGGTAGAGGCAGCTTCATTTGCATCTGTTACCAAGAATGTTGTGGCCCGATTCATTAAGAATAATCTCATATGTAGGTATGGCATCCCTGAAAGGATTATTACTGACAATGTCTCTAATCTAAACAACACTATGATTACTGATCTCTGCATGCAGTTCAAGATTAAGCATCACAACTCTTCTCCGTATCGTCCAAAGATGAATGAGGCAGTTGAAGCTGCTAATAAGAACATCAAGAAGATTGTACAGAAGATGACTGTTACTTACAAAGATTGGCATGAAATGTTACCATTTGCTCTTCATGGTTATCGTACTACAATGCGTACTTCAACAGGGGCAACCCCATTCTCCTTAGTCTATGGTATGGAAGCAGTTCTGCTCATTGAAGTTCAGATTCCCTCCTTAAGAATTATGAAGGATGCAGGCTTGGATGAAGATGAGTGGATTCAGACTCGACTTCACCAGATAAATTTGATTGATGAGAAGAGGTTAGCAGCAGTTTGTCATGGCCAGATGTACCAGAAGCGAATGATCAAAGCTTTCAATAAGAAGGTTAAGCCAAAGGTATATCAGGCTGGTGACTTGGTAATCAAGCGTATCATATTACCACAGGGTGATCCTAGGGGCAAGTGGACTCCAACATATGAAGGACCATTTGTAGTCAAGACAGTGTTCTCAGGAGGTGCCATGATACTCACTACTATGGATGGTGAAGACTTCCCACAGCCTGTAAACGCAGACATAGTTAAAAAATACTACGCATAAAAAGAGACCCGCTAGGTTGACAGGCCTAGGCAAAAATAAGGGCATCCCGGCAAACCAAAAGGGTTTGGGCAAAAATTAGGGATATATATAAAAAGATGTACACCCGGCAAGTCGAAAACCTGAAAAGGCAGCTTGGGCAAAAAAGGGTATCCCGGTGGATTGAAAACCTGAAAGGGCAATCCAGGCAAAAGTTAGGGATTAAAGCGTATGACTATGTCTCGTTTAGATCACCCATGAAACTGCAACCAGTTGTACTACTTACTCAAGCTCGAACAGATAAAGCTCAATCCAATTGTTTTCGCCTCAACAGTAGAAGATGAGATACTTGAAGATAATGGCAATAGTAGAATTGAAACTCAATAGGATTATTTCCCACATAGCTGATCTTCCTTGTTTTGTAAAAACTTTATGACAAAATCCTCTTACTAGGGTTTATGTCTCTTTGTACAAGCTTGCCCGTGTATGGGTCACTTTTTGATATAAATAAATTCCATCTTTTGAATCCAGATTTACTTTTACCCTATTTACATAAGCGAAACGTCCATTGGTTGTGTTTGAATGTATGTATGCTTTTGAATATGATTGATGTTTACCAAAAATGCATGTATGCTTTTAATATGATTGATGTTTACCAGAAATGCATAAAAATGCCGTAATAGTATTTACTAAGGACGAACGAGGGAAGGGTTTCAACGAAGCTTCGCCGGTTCATCTCTACAAGACAATCACAAAACCCTCAGTAGGACAAATCCATCTTCATAAAGTCTCATCTCCCCTGGAATTTATATCCATCTCTTTTATCCTCATACGGATATTCGGGAATTTACTTTCCAATGAAGGTACGACGGACGAAGACGGGATATCTACCCTACTATCAAACGAAGACGAGAGGTTATATATACCTTGTTATCCCCAGCAAACGGGAGGTTATATATACCTTGCTATCCCCAGCAAGCGGGAGGTTATATATACCTTGCTATCCCCAGCATACGGAAGGTTATGTATAATATATTATCAAACAATAAGGGAATGAGTTCCTCATATTCTTCAGCAACAAATCAGGATTTATTTTCCCTAGCCAGCAGTTGTTATACAAAGATATCCAGACGCTTCAGGCAGTGTCATATCATACATACATCATTTACATCATACCATAGCATGCATATCCATGGTTACATAATACATTACTTAAGTGTATCATATCATACATGCATACATAATGCATAAACTAATATTGTTATACAGAATGCTACCTTGTTTTCAGGTTAATTATCCAGCAAACAAACTTATGATTATCAGGATTGCTTTATCCTCCTGAAATCATATCATTGCCTCAGGACTGCTCCATCCTCCTGACAGCTATCATTTTGGACTGCTTCATCCTCCAAGACATATATCTGAAGAATTTTCCTCCAAGTGGCATCTTTAAGCCCACTCAATTATATTCAACTAACCATCTGTACCACTTTATGCACTGGTGAGTGCAAATTTTTGGGCTTTTGTGTTCAATCCCCTTCAACCTTCCAGGTCATGACTGGCAAACATACCAATCTAACCCCTCAGGTTTCAGAAAATTGAACAGGGGCAGCTGTTGCACCCCAAAATTTGCCCTCACAATACAAGACTTTGTGTTCTTGAAGGTTCACAAGGTTCACAAGTTTCCCAATGCTTTCAAAACCTTTCATGAGGTTCATGAAGTCTACAAGTCACTTCTTGAAGGTTCACAAGGTTCACAAGATTCACAATGCTTTCAAAACCTTTCATGAGGTTCATGAAGTCTACAAGTCACTTTATGAAGGTTCACAAGGTTCACAAGCTTCTCAAACATTTACAAGACCTTTCATGAGATTCATGAAGTCTACAAGTCACTTCATGAAGGTTCACAAGGTTCACAAGGTTCACAAGGTTCACAAGGTTCACAATACCTCCCATGAGGTTCACAAGACATTTTATGATGGTTCACAAGGTTCACAATTGGCCAGAAGAGTTGGCAATTCCCTCAGACAATGCCCCTCCTAAGCAGTGCATCCAAAACTAGGGTTTTGACTTTAGTCAGGCTAAATGGACTTCCAAGACTTCAAATGAGCTTCATAACATCTTATATATGTTTAAGAACCCCCATGACAAGTTTCAAGACTTTTCTCAGAAGTTTGCTCAGTCAGATGATCAGATAAGTCAAAATCAGTCAATGTAGTTAAAAAGTCAAACTGAGGACAACTGTGGTCAAACCAAAGTCAAACTTCATGATTTTTTGCCAACATCAAGTATATGAAGTAAAATTCATCATTTGATCAAGGGTTGATCATGATTCATCAAGGAGATTTCAGATCATCAAGAATCAGGAGTTTCTAAATTAGGGTTTCCTTAGTAAAAGTCAACTAAACTTTGACCAGCCATAACTTTCACATACTTCATCACCAAGTCTCCACTCAAAGCTCATTTTGAAGGAAATTGAATTCTCTACAACTTTGTGTCTCACAAGCCAAGCCCAAAAATGCTTCATTTGGAAGGTATGAGCTAAGACATTATAGGTCCTTTTGAAAGTCAACAAAAAGTCAACAACTTCAAAAGGGCATAGCTTGAGATTGGTAAATGATATGGACATGAAACCAGTGGGGTTGGTTATAGGACTCTTCAAGCTTTCCAAAATGTCCAAGAACACCCTCATAGCATTAAAATTGAAGGATATGTGCCTTTGCAAAGTTGGGAAATTTTGAGTTGGTTTATGATGAAAAAGGAGGTCTAAAACCAATTTCTTCCAAATGGGCTTGCCAAATGATGACCCAATCCATACATTGACTTCATGCACGACCCAAACCATTAAAAATCAGAATTTTTATTATTTTATTTTTATTTATTTTGATTTAATTCATTAAAAATCATTTTAAATAAAAATAAAATATGAAAATGTAATATTTGATGGAGATTGAGTTTCTAGAAAGTCTTAAATGTTGATTGGAATTGAAGAGGAATGAAATCATAAGATTGGTCCAAAAATAGTAAGCCATCATACAAGAATATTTGATTTTCAAGGCATGATCAACTTGGATCTTTTCATATCAATTTTTCCACATGATCAATCAATTTTATTGACCTAATTCAATCACCTATAAGTACTAAACATAACCCTATTGCAAAGCCACGAATTCTCTGCCTCCAAAAGTAAGTTCACAAAATCAAAAATCCCTTCCAAAACTCACATTCGGTTTCGGGTTTCCAGAGCTTTAAAAGGTATTTTGAGGACATGGACATGATTATGGGACATCACTGAGTCATTATCAATCACCATTTGCATCCAAAGCTTCATGAATTGCATAACCCGAGCAAAACTTTGTTCTTGAATATGATTTTTCGATTCCATTGATTTACTGTGTTTGACTTGTTTTTGATTGTTTGATGATGTTTATGATGGACCTTAGAACGATTCTGGGCTATTCAATTAAGTTTTTCGTGCAGGTATGAGAATTCACCATGATTAGGGTTCACGACCCCCTTTAGGGTTTCATGATTCCATCATGATAAATGGATTCTGAAAACGTAGGACAGTTGCAAAACTCAGTAGCAACTCAATGACATAATTAATTTTGCGAAATTTTGTTGTTTGGTTGAAGTTTGTGATTCGCAGGAGTGAAGAACACGTAGCAAAATTCGCAGGAAAAAAGGCAGCAAGATTCGCAGGAAATTTGGAGAAGAAGAAGCAGTTTGGCGCGTTCTGGAAATTCAAATTATAGTTTAAAAATATTATGTTTTATTATTGGTTTGTTATCACAAGCGCGTGCTTGTCCCAGTGGTCGGCTGCTTGGTCTTGGACATTTGAAGCAAAGGGCAGGGGATCGAATCCTGGCCGTGGCAAATAATTTTGGTTTTTTCTCATTTATGCATTGAGTATTATATATTATGAATTGTTGTTGGTTTGTAGACAGGTTCGCTCATCTAGCTTAGTTGGTAATGTGCATATGCGTTTGGTTCAAAGGTCCTGGGTTCAATCCTTCCCCAGGCCTTTTTTTTGCTTTATTATTTTTTTTCCTGATTTTTTAGGTTTCAAAGAACAAAACGGATTCAACTCATTCTACTATCACCAAAGCAGGGTTGGCCTGGTGGTACGTTTTGTTGCTTGTAGGCAGGATGTCCTGGGTTCAAACCCAGCCAAGGTAAGTTTCTTTTTACCATTTTTTCTGTTTTAATTTATTTAATTAATTTGCTTAAATTATTTTCTTATTACTAATTAAACAAGAAATTATGCATGTATATATATTTAATAAATACCTAAAACAACACTTATATTTTCTAAAATTCTAAACTTTTATTTTTCTCAATTTAAATTATTTTCTTCGTCATGTAATTAAATTGTAATATATGTTTATTTATTAATTTTGTATATTATAAACCCTAAAAATATTTTCTAAAACCTAACTTTATAAAACCCTAATTTATTTTTTCTAAACAAATGTTAAAACCCAATTTAATTTTTCTAACTTTATTTTTTTTGTAAATATAATTTTCTTCATATAATATGTAAATATTTTTTATAATTTGTTTATAATCTAAATGTTATATATAAATAATTTTTATAGAAATAATTAAACCTATGATAATTTTGTTTTGTAATTATGATATGTTTAAAAATGATTTAATAATTGTTAATATTTCCTCTTATTTATAAATAATTGTCTATATCAAAAATCTAATATTTTGTTCATTATTTTAATTATGTTCTTATATTCTTGCTAATTCCCTTTATTTTAATTATTTTTATTATTATTAACCATATTATTACTAATCCATTTATTTTATTATTATACTTATTATTATTATTTCACTAACCCTATTTATTTTTAATTTTTATTATTACTAACCCTTATTATATTATATTCTATTTATTTATTTTTGCTTATTATTTATATTTATTTATTTGTTATTTATTTTAATTGCTCATTATAATTATTATGTAATTGCTCCTTGGTGTAAATTTTGTAAATATTTAATTTATTTAATTTATATGCTACGGTTAGTAATTTAGGGAGTGTAAACATGTATTGGATTTAAAATCAAATTTAGATCATTTTAATTAAAGATAAATAAAATTAAACACTCACACACGTAAGTCGATTTTTAATCGCCATCTCACTTTCTAGGGTTGCCTCTTATTGTTGCCTATTCCAAAAAGGTCAAGTGGGGTGTATAAAGCAAGTCTCTTAAAAAAGAAAAGTCATCAAGTCCCTTAATGGTTGCCTTTAAAGATCAAGTCCCTTTTCGAATAATGATGACAGTCCCTCCTAAATGCTTAATACACCCCACAGTTGCCTTCATAAAACAGATGTCCCTCATATGTCCCTTACATCCAAGGTAATGACTACCTATTCCTTAATAATAGGGATAGTCTTACCATTTAAGGATCAAGAACAGAAAAAGACTTAAACTTTAGGGTAGGTATCTCATAGTTGCTTGCTCACTTCATTCAAAGCTCTTCAAACACTTTACAAATTTCAAACAAATTTTCAAACACAAGTTTTTACGCATCCGTACATGGATCATTATTAACTCTTATAAAAATCTTTATTCACACACTTCACCTTTTCAAAAACAATTCAAAGTGAGCTAAGTAACTAAGAGCCCATGGATAACCATGGATGTAAAGGGTGCTAACACCTTCCCTTTACATAACCTACCCCCCGGACCCAAAAATCTTTTAAAAGGTCTTTCCTGTTCTTTTATGCCTTTCCTTTGGATAAAATAAAAGTCGGTGGCGACTCTTGCTATCCGCAACATAATTTAAAGTCAGTTCTCCCACCGTGTTACACCATGTCTCTTGATGAACTGAGAGTTTTCAGAAACTTGGGAAACCAATTCCTTAAGCTTAAGAGGTATTCCTACAAAGTTGATCCGGATAGTATTCCTACGAGCAGAAGCCATGACCTGCAACAAAAAACAAAGATAAATCCTTTGGTCCTTGAAATGGTTAGTGAAAATGCTATGCTTATGATGCATGATGATGCTATGATGTGATGTTCAAACACAAACATGTGGCACACACAAACAAGTCACACAATAGCCCTAGGTTTGAAGGCTTGCATGAGGTTTAAAGGTAAGTACCCTCCCCTGAGGTTTAGTTGGTTCATCCTGTCCTACAAAAATAACCAGGTTCCAAGGGATCTCAATATCATTGATCCTTCACAAGGGTGGTTGTTCAGTAGGCAACTTACTTGCCAACCAAAACCCTCCAAGTTTAAGATCTCAATGAGTGTAGTATCGAGTATCAACCAACTTTAGTCTTCACCAAAGCCGGTTATCTCACTACTTTCTAAAGGCCAAGATGGGATGACTAGGGTTCTAAAAGTCAGTTAGTGTATTGACAACATATGGCAGCCTCATATTATCCTCAACTTGACTTAAGGAACATAAGCACCAACCAAGAAGTCACACTAACTATGGCCACCAGATCAACCATATCGGTATATGCCGTACAGTTTCCTTGGTCTATTGCCATTTACCTAAGGTACACTAGATCCGGGTTGGGATCTTTCACACATAAGAGCACCCAACAAGTAAAGTAAAGCAAACAAAGCAAACAAGTTTAAAGTGATCTAATTCCTAAGGGTACCCCTCTTTTATTAAGTCCCCAACAGAGTCGCCAGTTCTGTAACACGGTGGGAGAACTGACTTTAGTTAAATGTTGCGGATAGCAAGAGTCGCCACCGACTTTTATTTTATCCAAAGGAAATGGCATAAAAGAACAGGAAAGACCTTAAAAGATTTTTGGGTTCGGGGGGTAGATTATGTAAAGAGAAGGTGTTAGCACCCTTTACATCCATGGTTATCCATGGGCTCTTAGTTACTTAGCTCACTTTAAAATGTTTGAGAAGTGTAGTGTGTGATTAGAAATTTTGTTAAGTACTTTATAATGATCCATGTACGGATATATATAAAGCCTTTGTTTTGAAAATTGTTTGAAAATGTGAAGTGTTTTTGAAATGTTTTGAAAAAAGTGAGCAAGTACATAAGAGGAACCTACCCTAATTTAAATCTTTTCTGTTCTTAAATATCCTTTAAATGGTAAGACTATCTCTATTATTAAGGAATAGGTAGTCATTACCTTGGATGTTATGAGGGACAAGTAAAGGGACATCTGTGATTAGGCAACTGTAAGGTGTCTTAGCAATACGAAGGGACTTGTCATCTTTTATTCGAAGGGACAAGATCATTTACGAAGGCAACCATGAAGGGACTTGATCTTATAATTCTTTAAAGGGACAAGATGATGTTAATGAGAGAAGGGACTTTGCTTTATACACCTTACTTGACCTTTTATTTAGGCAACATGAGAGGTAACCCTTAAGAAGTGAGATGGCGATCCAAGATCGACTTACGTATGTGCGTGTACAAATTCATATATGTAAACACCCCAAATTTGCCCTCACCCATTCACACCATGGCTTGTGATCATTTCATATGCATAAACACCATCATATCATCTCATATCCCATTTTTGATTCACTGCATAGACTCAAAGTCATCTGCACCTAGGGTTTGTGATCTGAACAATCCAAGAGCCTCCTGAGCCACTCCAAAGGCCATCAATCACTTCAAAGGGGTTCATGTGTGTTCTTGTATCTTATTATATCCTCTCAAGGTCAAAAATGCAAAAGGATCACAAGAACTGGGATTGGTGTGGATGCAGAGCCAGGTTTGACTGCACAGTTGACCTAAAATTAGGGTTTTGGTTTCAGAGGCCATAACTCCAAATTTTTTGGTCATTCTTGTTTCTATTGGTCTCTACATGGTATAGGGAGTATGCATATCAATTTTCATGAAGAAATTCCATGGGGAAGTCATCTGATCAAGAGTTGACTTTCTGGACAAGTCAGTGTAAAATCAGGGCATCTGAGGCCCCCAATGACCCAACCAAGGGGTGATCTTCATCATTTTGAGTGTATATGATCTTTATTTGATCATGGAAGAAGGTTGAAGTTCACAAAAATCAAGAATTTGAAGTTTTTGCAAAGTTGACTTTTTAGGGCATAGTGGACTTTTAAAGAATATGTCATTTTAGGTCACTTTTCAAACCTTACTTTTTGATCCAAAAATGCTTCAAATGGAAAAACTTTGGTCATGAAAGTTGTAGAATACATTTTTCCCTTTTCAAAAAGTACAAGAACATGACCTAATTCATTTTGGATCAAAAGTTATGGTTTGACAAAGTTGGCAAAAATCACTAATTTTCAAGTCATGCACCAAATGGAAAACTTGCAAGAACTTTGTACCAAGGCAATTGTAACTTCAAATTCATATCAAACCAATGTACAAACATCACATGTGACCTAAAAATCAGATTTGGACCAAGGTTTCTCATGATTCATGGCTTATGTAGCAAGAAAGTTTCATGTGAACTAGAAATGATCAACTTGCAAAACTCATGATCACACTTCACCAACTTGCTGCATTGGCCTTTGAACCAGCCATAGCCTCTCACCTCATCTTGCTGCGCAGCCCATGCCCCTTGTACCAAGCTAGAACTCAAGCCATGCCTCTCTTACAACAAAGTGGACTTTTTGCAAAAGTAAACATCCCAATCACAGCAGGCCAGGTCACATCATCTGACCAATAGGAGTCTTTTATGCAAAGCAAATTCTAGCCAATTCACACATCAAGCCAGCTTGAAGCAAGCCCTAAGACAGCATACACAAACTCACTCCATTTTGCATTTTCCTTCGAATCATCTTCCACAAGCCTCATACACTCAAACAAATTCCACTACTCATCTCACCATGTATTGTTGACCCCAAACCAACAAAACATAAGCCTGAAACCAGCATGAACTGAGCTTCACCATTTCTCATCTTCAAAACCAGAACTCTTCGAATCCCATTATCCAGCCAACAAACATCCCATTTCTCTTCACCAACAAGTCAGAAACATTCAGAGGAGCAAGAATCCACCATTGGAATAGCTCAAAACCTCACAAATCCTGACTGTGCAAGCTGCTACATCAGAACTCATCCTCTCAAATCAGCCACCCACAAGGACTTTGGAGCTTCTCTTTGAGTTCAAGGGAGTCAAAGAAGTTCATTTGCACGCAAAGGAAGCTCTGGAAGCTCAGTATTGAAGCTTTCCAGCTCAGGTATGAACATGAACATTTTCTCCCAAAGCTTGCATTTTAAGTTATAAACTGGTTGCTTTTGTCTTGCTGATCATGGGGATGGTTTTAGAATTGGAAATGAGTGAGAGATGATCATTTTATGCTTCTCTGAAATTTTACCCGTGGATTTTGTTTTCTTCGATTTGCATAATTCTTGGGGTTTAAATGATGTTTGAGGGTGGATTCGTGTCCTAGGATGTTAGAGGATCCTTTAGATGTGTTTAATTTGTTGAGTGGTTGCCTGAATCATGTTTTAGGGTTTTGGGGTCGCCGGGGAAGATGACCGGAGCTCCCCTCCGGTCACCTGAATCTGTTTTGCCCTAATCTCAGGTCATTAAGTGCGTTTGAATATTGAGCGTTGGATTGGTTGACCCTGTGGACTTCCCGCGTGGATGGTTGGCCCAGATTCACTTGTTTGTGCCCTAATCACTTTAGTTAGGTTAATTAATCATAATTAAGTGAATTAACTCAGATGCAATCCTGGCCACTAGATCTGGCGCGTGGTCAACACTTTTAAACCCAGAGCTCATCTCAGCCTTCCATTCGTTTGACTTTCTCTTATTTCAATTTATTTTCATTTCTTTTTCATTTTATTTGCATAATTTATTTAAAATAGCAAAATTGTTTTAAAAATTATGAAACTTTTTCCCAAGAGTTTCATTAATTTTTAAAACACAAAAATATTTTTATTTTATTTTTAGCATTTAAAAAGTATTTTTAAATATTTAAAAGTTTATTTTTAATTGATTAATGGAAATTAATTTATTAAAAATACTTTTGGGTATTTAAAAATCACCAAAAAATTCATGAAATGTTCTAAGACATTTAGAAACATTGTCCAACCTTCAAAACAAATTTATTTTTTGATCTTGATGCATTTTAAGAATTTCTCATTGAATTAAAATCATTTTTGTGCATTATTTTGGTCCCAAGTTCAAAAAATCATTTCTGCCTATCCATGAAGAGTTGGACATTGATTCTTTTTGCATTGCATTGTGTTTAGCATGAAGTTTGTGAGATTAAATGGCCATGATTTGATCTTTCATTTTCAATTTGTTTGGCATTTCTTTTGTTTAGGAACCCTAAAACCCTAGAAAACTTGTGAAATTCATAACTTGAGATTGGTTAAGAGTTGAGACCTCTCCTTTGGGCATTGGGTTAGTATAGGATTAGGGGTCCTTTGGGTGGCATTTTCAATTTTTTGTAATGTTGTTTGCTTCTGATTTTGGTTTGTGTTTGATGTATGATTCATAAACCCTAATTTGGGCTTTCATATGCATCCATCTTGCATTCTCTTGCATAACATGACTTGCCATGACATTTCAAGCATCCATTTGATTCATTTGACATCATAAAACATACTGAAAGCATGTTTGATCATTGCATCATGTATTTGCCATGTTGTATGTCATGTGCACTTCATAACTTTTCATGTGTTTTCATGGTTCCTAACTTGCTTCATTTGCATTCATGAACTTGTATGATCATTTCCATGTGCTGCCTCATGTTTGTAGCATCTCATAGCATCATTAGCATCATGTATATGCTTTTGGTTTTGTTTCTCATCATGTCATCTCATCCCATCTTGCATTGCATTGCATTTCTTTTCTAACCTTTCAGGTGGTAAGTAACTTTGAGAAGTGAATTTGCCTTCACTTCTCATAACTTTTCTTTTCATCTCTCTTGCATCCATTGCTGCATTTTTGTTTGTGTTTGAGTTTGAGCTTGCTCATTCTTCTTCTCCCTACTTTCTTTCTTCAAGTGACTTGACTTCTTGAATGAAGCAAGTCACTTTGCTTCTCTTGATCCTTTCATCTGCTTCCTGGTGGTTCCATTGAAGACTTCTCTTGAAAACCTCACAAACTTTAGGAACAACCAAGCATGACAATGATTAGGGTTTTGATTAGTCTCCCCTCTTAGTTTTACCTTTGTGTCTCTTTTGAGTTATCTCTTCTCATCTCATAATCAGGGACTAAACCCTAAAGGCTTTAAGGCTTTGTGATTAAGCTTATGCCTGCATCCTTCTCTTAGGATGGAGTGTATAACTTTAATCCTAAGTGTTAAACCCTTAATGTGTTTAAATCTCTTAATCAATTCACTTAATAAGTATCAAGACATCATACTTGTAACTTGGGCCTTGCATTAGGGTTCTAATTCTTCCTTAAATGGTTAAGAAGGACTAACCCTAGTGTTAATGGACAAGTCCCCCTCAAGTTGTCTTACGAACCATAAAACTCACTTCATCATCATATCACTAAATAAAATCCACTTAATCAAAGGCTTGTTTTGTCATGAGTTTAATCCCTAATCATGGATTAAGTTGAGGAGTTTTCCTCAGCTTAAACATTCTCATCTATTATCCTTCTATTAGGATGGTGTAATGAGTCTGTTTAATCCTTGATTATGGCTTAACCTCATTACTCAACACTAAACAAAAACCACCAAAAACATCTAAATAATCACAAATAGGGTAATGATCTTAATCCTACACCAAAGGTGATTAAGTGTGAGAATCTGACTTCACACTTAAGGTATTCTCATTACCCCTAATCAGAGGGAAGATGTGATGAGTTTACTAAATCCGTTGGTTTAGGCTTAAGCTCATTAACTTATGACAAACTTCAAAAGTAATAAAAGACTGAAAACACAAAAAACAAACAATAATCGTCTCCTCCGGGATTCTTTTCTCATCTCATTCACTCACAACCGAGAACTTGCTTCGTCCGTCTAACGCAAGACAGTTTGCACCTGAGCCAGACAGGTCATACACTTGAGCATTGACAAGCAAGCAGTTCACAAGTCAATTCACCTTTCAGTCTCTTTGGGTCGAACTACGGTGTTCTGACTTCCTCATTGCACGAGAGGATACGTAGGCATAACTTAACAGTTATCGAACAAAAGTCTCTGTATATCCCCCCTCTTCTAGCCTGATTCTTTAAGCCTCATGATCTTGAGCAATTCATTCTCATTCTTACACTGACACTTCATTTATACACTTCACTTCTCTTACACTGACACCTGTACATCCTTTTCCAGCTCTTTTATACACAAATTGCACTGACACTACCCCTTTAAAACACAAATCTTTTAAGCGTGGATCCCGTCGAGTACGACGGACAATCTGGGTGCTAATACCTTCCCAGGTTGTAACCAACCCCCTTTCTCAGTCTCTCTGGTTCGCAAACCGTCTTATCCATCTCTTTCTAGGTCTATGCAGCATTACCTTTCCTCCGGGATAAAAATGCCTAGCTGGCGACTCTATTCCTCTCCAGTGAGTTCACGGCTGTGTGTTCTCATTGTCCCTTTCGCCGACCGTTCGCGTCTGTACCTTTATTTGGGCCGTTCCCATTTATCGGGAGCGACAGCTTGGCGACTCTGCTGGGGACCCTTATACTGCAACCAGGGCTTCTGGTTCTTTTTGTGGGTTCCTCCTAGCGCTTGATTGATTTGTGTTTACTGGGGTGTTATGTGCTTATTTGTGTTTGTATATTTGTATTTATTTTTTGCTCTATGTACAGTTTTGTTTATTGCTTTCTTTATAGCTTTATGCATATATTATCATATTGTCATACTGTGCTGCTGGCTGGATCTGTTGTTTGCTTTGGTGGGTGGGTGTTCCATTGAGAGTTAAGGTCCTATACCTGGGACCTGAGTGACACCTAGGCTAGAGTGAATCATATTCTTTCCCATTCCATCTCGGTCTAGTGCGGGAATATGAAACACGGTTCAGATATGGGTTTCTTCTTGAGAACTCTGTGTTGCAGATTTCCTGCAATGCTAGGGCTATCTGGGAAGCCTGCTAAGTCTGGATGACCTTTAGTTTTGACCTTCAGAAACTGAGGTGAATTAGAGGAGGAACTTTTATGGTTATTGTAAACACTGTACCTCCGGGTTAGAAGTGTTTACACTTCTCATAATTGATCCAAGTCTAAGGATCCTTGTTTTAGAACACCACCTGTGAGGGGGGTGGGGCTGTTTACAGGTTTGCAGGTACCTTGACCTCAGAATACCATGTTACTTTGTTTGTTTAAGAGTACTTCATTTTGGGACAGTTCTTGTGATTCTAAAACCCTGGACATGTGGCTCTTTATTTGAGTCCCCCACCTTGGTTACTGGATTTATAGACCTCCATCTGGATTTCTTGAACATACTTGGACCTACATCAGGGCATTTTGATCAGATCCAGCTCAGTCACAAACCCTTGCATATCATTTGCATACATACTCATTGCATCATATTGACATTTGCTTATTTGTGTTTCAGGGTATCCATCTGCATCTTTTGGTTTGGTTTTGACCCTATCTTCAGCATTGACCCATCTTCATCAGCATCTGCTTCAGCCATCACCTGCACCAGCCAACCAGTGGCCCATTCTTCAGTGTTATCATCAGCACCTGTCTCTACTTATCTTCAGCATCATGGCTCCTAAAAAGAGCAACATCACCTATCACTTCTTCCAGCCAGAGCTATCTGACATCAGGAGGATTCAGACCCTGATCACTCCAGATCACATACCATTGTTCAGGGAACACTATGGAGATATACTTGATATGGTTATGGATCTGGACCCTTCACAGAGAAGCCTGATTCACACCTGCATTCAGTTTTATGATCCCCCATTGAGGTGTTTTACTTTCCAGGACTTTCAGCTAGGCCCTCTATTAGAAGAATACTCATCATTGGTTGGTATACCTATCAGGGGTGGAGTCCCTTTCAACCCTGAGATGGTCTTTCCTGGTAATGAAGAGGTAGCAAAGGCATTGCATCTGGAACCAGTTCTGATTGGGCAGCACATGACTTCTAAAGCTGGAATCCCTGGCTTTCATCTGGATTTCTTGATCTCTCAAGCTACCCTGAAAGCTTCTTTAGGAGAGTGGAAAGCTGTCTGTGCTCTGTTGGCCTTGAGTATATATGGAATTGTGTTGTTTGCAGATGAGCCTCGATTCATTAGCAAGAATGAAATCCATCTTTTCATCTTGAAGAACCCAGTGCCCACTTTATTGGGGGATCTCTACTACTCAGTGCATCAGAGGAATGAAAAGTAGAGGGGAAGATTAGTGAGGTGTTGTGCTCCATTATTCCACACTTGGCTTCTCAGGCATCTACCCAGGACAAATGCATTTTTGAATCCTCATCAGCAGAGAAACTGGGCTAAGAGACTCACTGCACTAACTTCAGCTGATATCAGATGGTGCACTCAAAGCACCAAGGGCAGGGATATCATCACCAGCTGTGGGCATTTTCCCAATGTGCCCCTAATAGGAGTTAAGGGTAGTATTAATTACAGCCCTCTGCTGTTTAGGAGACAATTGGGCTATGCACTGGTCCACACTCCTAAGGCACAGGACTTGGTTGAGACTCTTTATTGTGAGAACAAGATTAATCTGGCTATTGTTAGGCAGGCAGCCTGGGCCTGGGATAATGTTCAAACCAAGGGAATAACCATTTTGGGGAAGTGCAGCAGTGTGGCATCAGCACAATATTATGAATGGTCCCGTGCCAGGGCTCAATTCTCTGGGATGCCCTTTACCATAGAAGATATGCCTGAAACATCTTCAGCACCACCCCCTGCCACTATCAGTTTGGAGGAGTTTGAGGGCTTGAAGGAAAGAAATGAGAAGTTAACTCAGGCTTTGCAGAAGACTCTCCGGGAGAGGAATGATGGCAGGATGGAGATTGAGAGGTTGGAGAAGTTGAGAGTGGAGCATCTGGTTAAGATTGAGAAGTCTGGGGATTATATCAAAAAGTCTAAAGCTGGAGAACAAATTCTGAAAAATGCTTGCAAAGAAGCCCAGTTCCAGAGAGCAAGGACAGACTTGTATCTGAAGGAGAGTCAGGCTAGGTGGGTCAGGATCACCGAAGCTCGAACTCTGGAAGACAAGAGAGTTCAAGACAAGATGGAGCAACTGGAAGCTAGTGCAAAAGAGCAGCAAGAAGCCCTGGCAGCAGCCCAGAGGGAGATATCAGAGCTGAAGATCAGAGCTGGAGTGAAGAGGTCCAAGGACCAAGGTCAACACAAAAAGCTAACAGCAGCTGTTACGACCCGGAATCTCCTCATCAGGAATCTCACGGAGCGTCCGGCTGATCCTGTGACCGAAGCACTTCTCAAGGAAGTTCGTGAGGATGAGTTTGGTCTTGGTGTTTGACCATTTGTTTGTTGTTGCTTTCATTCCATGTACTTTTATTTTCCTGTAATGTATTTTGACCCCTCCAAGGGCTTGTATTTGTAAAACAAACTATGTACCGTTTGCTTTTTGTAATACATGTATTAGTTTGTTCCATCCGAGTTTCACTTCAAAAGCAACATCAACAGCATCTTCAAGGGTCTGGAAGGGTCAAAACTGAATGCCAAGCCGGATACCTTGAAAGCAAATAAGCATACTGCATTGCATGCTAACCCTTTTGTGTGTTTTGTAGGTTTTTGTTTTATTGCCACTAACTCTGTTGTGATGTTCAGGAACTATTGCTCGGCGCCGGGTATTTCCCCTCAACCGTCCGCACCGTTATCCGACCCGTAACAACCTTCCGGGCATTCAAATGGATCAGATGCAGCAGGACCTTACTGAGGTCAGAAATCAAATGGCAAACGAAAGATTGGAAATGAGAACGCAGATGACTCAGTTTATGGAAGTGATGAACAACATGGCTCAGAGCCAGGAAAGATTGAGGGCCATGGTGGAAAGGCAAAATCAAGAAGATCCACATATAGGAACTGCCGGCACCAGCAACAATGAAAGGGTCCAACCTCATGTTAACCCCCCTGTATTTGGCCCCCATCTTCATCCAGAGGTCAATATTCCTGCAAATGTTCAAGGGACTGCCACTGCAGCCAGGGTACTTCAAGAAGACCCCCAGGAGGATCAGTTCACGGTAATGGGTGCTGGGGAAGAAGCTTATGATAGAAGGTTGGATGAGATAGCTGAGAAATTAAGGTCCTTAGAGTCTCAAAACTCTTTGGGTTTCGACGTCATGGACATGGGCTTGGTAGATGGGGTCAGGATTCCCCATAAGTTCAAGCCTCCTTGTTTTGAAAAATATAACGGGACTTCATGCCCCCGCACTCATTTACAATCATTTCTGGGAAGGCTGAAGGCCTATACTATGGATGAGAAGCTCTGGATGTTCTATTTCGAGGATAGCTTAACTGGAGCGTCAAGAGAATGGTACTCTCACTTGACAAGGGCAACTATCAGGTGTTGGAAGGACCTGGCAGAGGCCTTCATCAGACAATATCAGTACAACTTAGATATGGCACCCAACAGGACCCTCCTAATGGGAATGTCACAATCGTCAAGGGAAAGTTTCCGAGAATATGCCCAGAGATGGAGGCAATTGGCTGCTGCTGTTCAACCACCTATGTCTGAGAGGGAAATGGCAGATATGTTTATGAACACCCTCCAGGGAACATATATTGACAGGCTGGCTGCTTTCTCTTCCACTAGCTTTGCAGATGTTGTCATAGCTGGGGAGAGAATTGAGAGCCTGTTAAAGATGGGCAAGATCTCAGACAACGGTGCAAGCTCGTCCAGTAGTACAAGAAAGCCTTTTGCAGGCCCGAGAAGAACTGGCGAGACCAATGCCATCCACACCAACAGGGGCAGGCCCCAATATGTTCACAGAACAGTGGCAGCAATCACCATTCCCGCTCCAGCTCATCCTCAACCAGTTTATCAACCTCCGCAGCAAAACTATCAACAACCTCAGTACCATCAACAGAATCAGTATCCTCCGAGAAATTACAACAACAGCAACACCAACAACAATAACCAGCAAAGGCCATTCCAACAGAGGCCTTCTCAAGCCAACAGGGTAATCGATCCGATCCCTATGCCATATGCTACATTGCTGCCACAACTCCTGAAACTCAACCTAGTTGAGCTAAGGACATTGGCACCTCCAGATCCCAACAGTCTACCCAGGAATTATGATTCCAACGCCAGATGCGCCTTCCATTCAAATGCACCTGG
The DNA here is from genome assembly GCA_963966055.1 of Lathyrus aphaca. Lineage (NCBI taxonomy): Eukaryota > Viridiplantae > Streptophyta > Magnoliopsida > Fabales > Fabaceae > Lathyrus > Lathyrus aphaca. Next base: position 10,244,687 of record OZ014520.1, on the reverse strand, counting down.
CCACAGTACAGAAAAGTGCAGAGCTTTGCACATGAAGGTACAAGACCTGGTAGACTCAAAAGCTCTGAATTTCGCACCACCACATAATGTCAATAAGAACCCCATGCCAAACCACGGTGGTCCCAGAGTTAACGCTATTGAAGAAGACAAACCGTCTTATTTAATAACCAGTGTGGGTCAGATCCGGACACCGTTGGTGGAAATTAAGGCTCAGCTCCTCGAATGTCAAATGTTCCCGGGATGTGAGTTGGGGTGTGATTACTGCAATATTTTAGTCAATGGGTGCGATAACTTGAGGAATGGCATAGACGGTCTCATTCAGAGTGGCCAGCTTCAGATCACTACATCATTTCCTACAAATCCAGCAATCTCATCAGCAGTGACTCAAGAACCTCCTACAACTGCAACAACCATTGTTCCTGACAATTCTTCGGCTTCATCAACAAGTACTTCATCTATTATCTCAACTGATCAGTTATCAACAAATTTTTCTTCTACAACTCCAGCACCACTCCATTTTGAAACTCCTACAACAACAACATCCATCCTTCCACCAATGTCTCCCACAACACCAGCAACAAATCATGAAGATGTCTCAACTGTCACAATATTTTATGATCCTGAAAACAACTCTGCCTACAACTCAGAAGGTGCTGCTCCCATCAGGGCACCAGTCACAATTTATTATGATCCGCAGACTATCACAATTCCTTCCGCAGCTGCAGTCAGTCCAGTCACTATCACGGTGCCTGGACCAGTACCTTATGAAAGCAGCAATGCCATCCCGTGGCATTACGGCTCTGACCTGTACTGTGAAGGACAAAGAATCACTTTTGAATCATCAACCCCTGCACCACAAATTGACAATGTGGGAGGAGGCGGAGGCTTCACTCGAAGCGGACGTCTCTTTGCTCCACAAATCCAGAGACCCACTGCCGAAGCAGAAGCTGCTGCCAGGGCAAAAGGAAAGAGCCCGGTGCAGGAAGATCAAGCTGTTAAGGAAGCTTTGAAAACACCCTTTGACCAAGAGGTTGATGAGTTCATGCGAATCATCAAGAAGAGTGATTATAAAATAGTGGATCAGCTTCACCAGACGCCTTCCAAGATCTCAATCCTATCATTGCTTATGTGCTCCGAAGCCCATCGGAATGCACTACTCAAAGTCTTGCACGCAGCTTACGTGCCTGAAGAGATCACTGTCAATCAGCTGGAAGCTGTAGTTGGAAATGTTAATGCTAGTCATGGACTAGGGTTCACCAATACTGATTTGACAACGGAAGGCCGCAACCACAACAAAGCCTTGCACATAACCATGGAATGCAAAGGTGTTGTCCTTTCTCATGTGCTGGTAGACACGGGGTCATCCCTCAATGTCTTACCTAAAAAGGCCTTGGTGAAGCTAGAATATGACGGATTGGCGTTGAGACCCAGCAACCTGGTGGTGAGAGCTTTTGATGGTTCAAAGAGATCGGTTCTGGGAGAGATTGAATTGCCCATAACGATTGGCCCGCAGACCTTCAAAACGACCTTCTACGTGATGGATATACAGCCTGCCTACAGCTGTCTATTGGGTAGGCCATGGATTCACGCCGCTGGCGCCGTGACCTCTACCCTTCATCAGAAGTTAAAATATGAGTGGGAGGGTCAAATCGTTACAATCTGTGGAGAGGAGGATATTTTTGTCAGCCACCTGGCTACCTATAAGTATATTGAGATGGATGGGGAGATCCATGAAACAATGAGTCAGGGGTTCGAGGCCTTGAATGTGAATGAAACATCTGCTGTGCCTGGTACTTCAATATCATCATACCAACAAGCCCGGAAGGTTGTTGAGGGAGGAAACGCCCAAGGCTGGGGCAAACTGTTATCGGTGGAGAAGAAAGAGGACAGATTTGGGTTGGGTTACAAACCAACTCAACAAGATCAAGCGGAGGCTGCGAAAGAGCCCAACTTTGTGAGTGGGGGGATGCTCACCCCTGATGCTGTCAACTGTTTGGAAGACGAGCTGGAAGAAGAACGCAACCTGGAGAGCTGGATTCGTCCAAAGATCCCGGGGAGCAGTATCTCGAACTGGTCTTCCCAGGAAATTATAAGAGTTACTCATGCAGAGTAATTATTATTTCCTGTATTTTATAGCATGCATCAAAGTCTTGCATCTTGCCCAAGATGACAAGACTCATTTTGTAATCGGGCCATCTATACTTTTTGTGCAAACAAGATTAATCAATGAAATATCAGACATCTTTTTGCAAATGAGTCTTTTTCTTTTCCGTTCACTGTTTTTCCATTTTTCTTTTTGTACAAAAAATAAATGGCAGTGTTTTCAAAATGACAACTTTATTTCACTTTTCTAAAACAAGATTAAAATCAAATCACTAAAATGAACAAACTGAACCCTTGCAGAGTGTGCCTTCCAGACAGCACCGACAACAGCACGGCTATGACTTCGTATGACTTTGACAATCCAATCAATCAAGCCGATGAAGGGGTTGAAGAAGAGTATGAGCTTCCTGAAGAGCTAGCCAGGTTGTTAAGACAAGAGGAAAAGGTTATTACTCCTCACCAAGAGGAGGTTGAAGTGATTAATCTTGGTACAGATGAAGACGTGAAAGAGGTTAAAATCGGGGCCTGCCTGCAAGACTCGGTGAAGCGACAACTGATCGACCTGCTGCAAGAGTATGTGGACGTGTTTGCTTGGTCTTACCAAGATATGCCAGGGTTGGATACCGACATTTTCATGCACAAGCTGCCTTTGAGAGAAGAATGCCCACCGGTCAAGCAGAAACTGCGCCGTACTCGCCCCGACATGGCAATGAAGATCAAAGAAGAGGTACAAAAGCAGTGGGACGCCGGGTTCCTTGCTGTGACTAGCTATCCGCCGTGGGTTGCTAATATAGTACCTGTGCCTAAGAAAGACGGCAAAGTAAGAATGTGTGTTGACTACCGGGATCTGAACAGAGCCAGCCCGAAAGATGATTTTCCATTACCTCACATTGACGTATTGGTAGATAATACGGCTCAGTTCTCGGTATTCTCCTTCATGGATGGATTTTCAGGATACAACCAGATTAAGATGTCACCTGAAGACATGGAGAAGACAACTTTCATCACACCCTGGGGCACGTTCTGTTACAAAGTGATGCCATTCGGACTGAAGAATGCTGGTGCCACATATCAACGGGCTATGGTAACATTATTCCACGATATGATCCATAAAGAGATAGAATGTTATGTGGATGACATGATTGCCAAGTCCCTTACAGAGGAAGATCACCTGGTGAATCTGCTGAAGCTATTCAAGCGTCTGAGGAAGTACCAACTGAAGTTGAACCCCAACAAATGCACATTCGGGGTGCGATCCGGTAAGCTGCTGGGATTTATTATGAGCGAGAAAGGGATTGAAGTTGACCCTGATAAAGTCAAAGCTATTCAAGAGATGCCTGCACCGAAGACAGAGAAAGAAGTTCGAGGGTTCTTAGGTCGATTGAACTACATTTCACGGTTCATATCTCACCTTACGGCTACCTGCGAACCCTTGTTCAAGTTGTTAAGAAAAGAACAGACGGTCAGGTGGAACGACGACTGCCAAAGGGCTTTTGACAAGATCAAGGAGTACTTACAAGAACCTCCAATCCTTATGCCTCCAGTGGAAGGAAGACCTCTGATCATGTACTTGACAGTATTAGAAGAGTCAATGGGGTGTGTGCTGGGCCAACATGACGAGTCTGGTCGAAAAGAGTATGCAATATACTACCTAAGCAAAAAGTTTACCGACTGTGAACAACGTTATTCACTGCTCGAGAAAACTTGCTGTGCTTTAGCGTGGGCTGCTCGCCGACTAAGACAGTATATGCTGACTCACACCACCTTATTGATCTCAAAAATGGACCCAGTTAAGTACATATTTGAGAAGCCAGCGCTTACCGGACGGGTTGCAAGATGGCAAATGATCCTCACAGAGTATGACATCCAGTACACTTCTCAGAAAGCCATCAAGGGCAGTGTATTGTCTGAATATCTTGCTGAGCAACCTATTGATGATTACCAGCCTATGAGGTTTGACTTCCCTGATGAAGACATCATGTTCATAAAAGCAAAAGATCATGAAGAGCCTGTTCACACTGAAGGGCCTGACCCGGAAGAAGAATGGACTATGATGTTTGATGGGGCTGTTAACATGAATGGTCGTGGTGTTGGTGCAGTACTCATTACACCTAAAGGAGTTCACATGCCTTTCTCGGCAAAGCTCACTTTCAACTGCACTAACAACGAAGCTGAATACGAAGCTTGCATTATGGGTCTTGAGGAAGCTATTGACCTCAGGATCAAGACATTGACTGTATTCGGAGATTCAGCTTTGGTAGTCAATCAAACCAAGGGCAAATGGTACACCCACCAGGATCATCTGATACCTTACAGGGATTATACAAGAAGGTTATTGACTTTCTTCACAACAGTCAAGCTTGAGTATATCCCTCGGGACGAGAATCAGTTTGCGGATGCCCTGGCTACCATTTCATCCATGATCAAAGTTCAAGCTGCCAACTTTGTACCTCAGATTTCAGTGTCCAGACTTGACAGACCAGCATATGTGTTCGCAGCAGATGTTGTTAAAGATGATAAGCCTTGGTTCCACGACATTAAGTGCTTCTTGGAGGATCAAACATACCCACCTGGGGCATCTTCCAATGATAAGAAGACTTTGAGAAGGCTCGCTGGTAGTTTCTTTCTGAACACTGATGGGTCTTTATACAAGAGGAACTTTGATATGGTACTCCTCAGATGTGTTGATAAGACAGAAGCAGACCTGTTGATGCATGAAGTGCACGAAGGATCCTTTGGTACCCATGCGGGAGGGCATGCCATGGCTAAAAAGTTGCTAAGATCAGGCTATTACTGGATCACAATGGATGCCGACTGTTGTGCCTACGCCAGAAAATGCCATAAGTGTCAGATCTATGCGGATAAGGTGCATGTGCCTCCCAATCCTTTGAATATAATGTCTTCACCATGGCCCTTTGCTATGTGGGGCATTGACATGATCGGTAAGATTGAGCCGACTGCTTCAAATGGCCACAGATTCATCTTGGTCGCTATTGACTATTTCACCAAGTGGGTTGAAGTAGCCTCATATGCAAACGTCACAAGACAAGTGGTAGCCAGATTTCTGAAAAGAGATATCATCTGTCGATACGGAGTTCCCGAGCGAATCATTACTGATAATGGTTCCAATCTAAACAACAAAATGATGGCAGAGCTGTGCCGAGACTTCAAGATCCAACATCACAATTCTTCTCCTTACAGGCCAAAGATGAATGGCGCTGTTGAGGCAGCAAATAAGAATATCAAGAAGATTGTGCAGAAGATGGTAGTCACTTACAAAGACTGGCATGAAATGCTACCATTTGCCTTGCATGGGTACCGCACGTCAATCAGGACATCCACTGGGGCAACACCGTATCAACTTGTGTATGGTATGGAAGCAGTCTTACCTGTTGAAGTTGAATTACCCTCCTTGCGAGTACTGATGGATGTTAAGCTGAACGAAGCAGAATGGGTTCGGTCCCGATACGAACAACTAAGTCTGATCGAAGAGAGGAGATTGGCTGCAATCTGTCATGGGCAGTTGTATCAGAAAAGAATGAAAAGAGCCTTCGATCAGAAAGTCAGGCACCGGGAGTACCAAGTAGGAGATCTTGTTTTGAAAAGAATCCTCCCTCCTCATATAGACCACAGGGGCAAATGGACTCCAAATTACGAAGGACCACTCGTGGTAAAGAAAGTTTTCTCTGGTGGAGCACTGATGCTCAGTACCATGGATGGTGAAGATTTCCCGTCCCCTGTGAATTCAGATGCAGTTAAAAAATACTTCGCATAAAAATGACCCGCTGGACACAAAAACAGAATGTAAGTCCAGGCAAAAATAGGGCATCCCGGCGAGTCAAAAACAGAATAAAAGACTCGGGAAAAAATAAGGGAATATAACTAAAAAATGTACACCCGCTGAGTTGAAAAGCCACATTGGACAGCTCAGGCAAAAATGGGTATCCCGATGGATTGAAAACCCGAAAGGGCGATCCATGCAAAATAAGGGAATAAGCGAACAACTGCATTCTGAATTCGTCTGTATCACCTGCAACTTGGTAAGCTTCGAAAGGATCAAGCTTCAATCAGAATCAACATTCTTCAAAAAGCAAGATGAGAAGAACGTCAAAAGTCATACGGGTCATAGTGAAGAGGAAGCCCCTCAAAGCGTCATCAACACTGCCAACATTTTGTTTCTCAATTTGTAACAATCTCCTCATTCCAGGGGATATGTTCCTTTGACTGTATCTCGCCAATTCATGGCATATGAATTAATAAAATCAGATTTTCAGTCATGTCTCGTTTTGTACATTTTATTTGCAAAAAATGTTTGATGTCTTAAAAGAAAAAGAAAAAACTGATTGCATAAGAATACAGATGCTTATCTTTAAATAAAAACATGCTTGCAGGAAATATACTTACTCTCAGAAGTGCCTAACTCCTATGACGGAATCCAGTAGGGGATACCTCGGGATTATCTTGTGCGTTTCTCTATCTTTTTTCAGGATTGCAGGTATCCAGAACGCAACTTGGGGCATGAAAGCCTCATCCCAGCAAGCTAGCAAGTCAACACTCGATTTTAGCACCCGAAGCGCTCTCTCCCCAGCTGAGTTGCCTCTCATGACTCCCCCAGCTGAGCTGTCACTTGCTACTTCTCCCCATCAGAGTTGCCAGGTATTACAAAAGGCGCCCGTATCCCCGGCTGAGTCAAGGATCCTCTTCAACGGAATCCCTAGGGAGGTTTCTCGATGATCTCTTTTCCTCCCCAGCCGAGTTGCCATCTCGCCCTCAACCGAGCACGAGGTCAGAGGACCATCTCCCCACAGAGCTCCAGCCTCTATCCAGAAGAGCAACGCACGAAGAATCACAACAGAGTGAAGAAAGCTTCTACAAACCCCAGCTGGGTCTCTCATTTATTGGGATAGGTCTATCAATGGCCCGAATCCCCAAGCAGATATCATATCATCAGGTCTACCAGTGATCTCACCCCCAGCTGGGATGTCCATTTCAAACGGATCGATCAAAGATCTTCGCAGCAACGAGACCCGGATCCCGGTTGGGTATCTTTGCATAATCATGGCATTCGCATCATATTCACCCCACAAAGCGTAGCATTCCGTCTAAAACGGAGCATTACGGCAAAAATCAAACATATTGCATAATCATAAGCCATGTTATGAATCAAACACTTGTGAATAATGACAGTTCATCAACGCACAGAAAAATCCCCACCAGAGTCCCCAGCAAGAACAGCTGCCTCACAAATCACAAACACCAGTATATACTCATTTTGACACCCGCTCGTGCTATCTTTCCCCAGTAAAGTCGCCTGAACACTCTTTACAAACAAAACCACCCATATTACAGATACTTCCTGACACCCGTCCGTGTCAAATCACCAGCAGAAAGCCAAAGACATCCTCTTTGCACTCACATATACCTATATACACTTTCTTGACACCCGTCTGTGTCGTACCCCCAACACAGTCACCTACACTTTGTACATCAGATATTTGGTCATATTATACTTTTCTCTCTCGACACTCGTCCGTGTCACTCTCCCCAGCAGATAAACACTCATCTATACAATACTCATACTCATTACTCATGTTACACTCATACAGATACTCGTCCGTATCTTGTATATACCATTCATATCCCCACAGATTCAACACTAGTCCTTGTTCTTTGTTAACCTCGTTGGTACTCGTCCGTACCATCATCTCAGAACATGCGTCAAGGGTTTGTCTCTACATGATACTCGTCCGTATCACAGTCTTAAGGATGCTCGTCCGCATCTTTAATCCATACACCGTGTCAAACACTTTTGTCCTCTTGAATATGGATACTCGCCTGTGTCTATCATTCTCCAGAAGAGTCCCTTCAGATTCAATACTCGTCCGTGTTCTCTGCTAACCAGTTGATACTCGTCCGTATCATCATCTTTGAACACGTGTCCGTATTTGTTTCTACCCGATACTCGTCCGTATCGTAGTCTTAGGGATGCTCGTCCGCATCTTTAATCTACACAATACCAAACACTTATACCTTTTGTTTCTTGGATATAAGCACTCGTCCGTGTTTACTATTCCCCAGTAGGTTACCGACAAACAAATTTTCTTTTTATCTAACACTCGTCCTGTGTTATGATAAACCCTGAGAGCAGCCGTACCCTGCTAGGTGGTCGTCCTCCACCTCTTGATGGTCGTCCCCCATCATTCTCATCCGATGGCCGTCCCCGTCGTTGATTTTAGCAGCCGTCCCCTGCTAGGTGGTCGTCCTCCACCCGTTGATGATCGTCCTTCATCAATTTTATCCAATGGTCGTCCCCATTGTTGATTTTGGTTAACTGGCATTCGTCCTATGTCATGATAAACCCTGAGAGCAGCCGTCCCCTGCTAGGTGGTCGTCCTCCACCTCTTGATGGTAGTCCTCCATCATGCTCATCCGATGGCCATCCCCATCGTTGATACTTTCGGCAGCCGTACCCTGCCAGGTGGTCGTCCTCCACCTTTGATGGCCGTCCCCATCATATTCCTTTTATTCCCAACAGAGCAGCCGTCCCCTGCTAGGAGATCGTCCTTCACCTTTGATGACCGTACCTCATCATCTGTTTATTTCATTTATTCTTTAACCCGATGGCCGTCCCCGTCGTGGTCCCTTTTCTTTTTAGCCCGATGGCCGTCCCCATCGTTGGTTACTTTACTTTATGAACTTGATGGCCGTCCCCGTCATGTTTCATTAAATCCTCAGAGAATTTTACAACTTTATTTTGATGGCCGTCCCCATCATAATTCTTTTATCCCCAGCATGTCGGCCGTCCCCGTCATTGCTTTGTTTTCCGCACTTTTCCCAGCTAGTCGGCCGTCCCCGTCTTGGCTTTACTTTTTATCCCCGTCATTGCTTTTACCCAGCAGTCGTCCTCTGCTCGACGGTCGTCCTCCGTCGCCTACACTTTACAATATACTTTATTTCCCTTTACAATCTATATCCCTTTTCTTCTTCATTCCGTGAGTGCAAATTTTGGACTGTCTTTGGTATTCAACCACAAGTTATCTTGTTTGCCTGTTAAGTCGTTGCTTACAACCTGCACAGCTAACTCATGTTTGAATAGGGGCAGCTGTAAACACCCCAAATTTTCCCTCACCCATTCACACCATGGCTTGTGATCATTTCATATGCATAAACACCATCATATCATCTCATATCCCATTTTTTATTCACTGCATAGACTCAAAGTCATCTGCACCTAGGGTTTGTGATCTGAACAATCCAAGAGCCTCCTGAGCCACTCCAAAGGCCATCAATCACTTCAAAGGGGTTCATGTGTGTTCTTGTATCTTATTATATCCTCTCAAGGTCAAAAATGCAAAAGGATCACAAGAACTGGGATTGGTGTGGATGCAGAGCCAGGTTTGACTGCACAGTTGACCTAAAATTAGGGTTTTGGTTTCAGAGGCCATAACTCCAAATTTTTTGGTCATTCTTGTTTCTATTGGTCTCTACATGGTATAGGGAGTATGCATATCAATTTTCATGAAGAAATTCCATGGGGAAGTCATCTGATCAAGAGTTGACTTTCTGGACAAGTCAGTGTAAAATCAGGGCATCTGAGGCCCCCAATGACTCAACCAAGGGGTGATCTTCATCATTTTGAGTGTATATGATCTTTATTTGATCATGGAAGAAGGTTGAAGTTCACAAAAATCAAGAATTTGAAGTTTTTGCAAAGTTGACTTTTTAGGGCATAGTGGACTTTTAAAGAATATGTCATTTTAGGTCACTTTTCAAACCTTACTTTTTGATCCAAAAATGCTTCAAATGGAAAAACTTTGGTCATGAAAGTTGTAGAATACATTTTTCCCTTTTCAAAAAGTACAAGAACATGACCTAATTCATTTTGGATCAAAAGTTATGGTTTGACAAAGTTGGCAAAAATCACTAATTTTCAAGTCATGCACCAAATGGAAAACTTGCAAGAACTTTGTACCAAGGCAATTGTAACTTCAAATTCATATCAAACCAATGTACAAACATCACATGTGACCTAAAAATCAGATTTGGACCAAGGTTTCTCATGATTCATGGCTTATGTAGCAAGAAAGTTTCATGTGAACTAGAAATGATCAACTTGCAAAACTCATGATCACACTTCACCAACTTGCTGCATTGGCCTTTGAACCAGCCATAGCCTCTCACCTCATCTTGCTGCGCAGCCCATGCCCCTTGTACCAAGCTAGAACTCAAGCCATGCCTCTCTTACAACAAAGTGGACTTTTTGCAAAAGTAAACATCCCAATCACAGCAGGCCAGGTCACATCATCTGACCAATAGGAGTCTTTTATGCAAAGCAAATTCTAGCCAATTCACACATCAAGCCAGCTTGAAGCAAGCCCTAAGACAGCATACACAAACTCACTCCATTTTGCATTTTCCTTCGAATCATCTTCCACAAGCCTCATACACTCAAACAAATTCCACTACTCATCTCACCATGTATTGTTGACCCCAAACCAACAAAACATAAGCCTGAAACCAGCATGAACTGAGCTTCACCATTTCTCATCTTCAAAACCAGAACTCTTCGAATCCCATTATCCAGCCAACAAACATCCCATTTCTCTTCACCAACAAGTCAGAAACATTCAGAGGAGCAAGAATCCACCATTGGAATAGCTCAAAACCTCACAAATCCTGACTGTGCAAGCTGCTACATCAGAACTCATCCTCTCAAATCAGCCACCCACAAGGACTTTGGAGCTTCTCTTTGAGTTCAAGGGAGTCAAAGAAGTTCATTTGCACGCAAAGGAAGCTCTGGAAGCTCAGTATTGAAGCTTTCCAGCTCAGGTATGAACATGAACATTTTCTCCCAAAGCTTGCATTTTAAGTTATAAACTGGTTGCTTTTGTCTTGCTGATCATGGGGATGGTTTTAGAATTGGAAATGAGTGAGAGATGATCATTTTATGCTTCTCTGAAATTTTACCCGTGGATTTTGTTTTCTTCGATTTGCATAATTCTTGGGGTTTAAATGATGTTTGAGGGTGGATTCGTGTCCTAGGATGTTAGAGGATCCTTTAGATGTGTTTAATTTGTTGAGTGGTTGCCTGAATCATGTTTTAGGGTTTTGGGGTCGCCGGGGAAGATGACCGGAGCTCCCCTCCGGTCACCTGAATCTGTTTTGCCCTAATCTCAGGTCATTAAGTGCGTTTGAATATTGAGCGTTGGATTGGTTGACCCTGTGGACTTCCCGCGTGGATGGTTGGCCCAGATTCACTTGTTTGTGCCCTAATCACTTTAGTTAGGTTAATTAATCATAATTAAGTGAATTAACTCAGATGCAATCCTGGCCACTAGATCTGGCGCGTGGTCAACACTTTTAAACCCAGAGCTCATCTCAGCCTTCCATTCGTTTGACTTTCTCTTATTTCAATTTATTTTCATTTCTTTTTCATTTTATTTGCATAATTTATTTAAAATAGCAAAATTGTTTTAAAAATTATGAAACTTTTTCCCAAGAGTTTCATTAATTTTTAAAACACAAAAATATTTTTATTTTATTTTTAGCATTTAAAAAGTATTTTTAAATATTTAAAAGTTTATTTTTAATTGATTAATGGAAATTAATTTATTAAAAATACTTTTGGGTATTTAAAAATCACCAAAAAATTCATGAAATGTTCTAAGACATTTAGAAACATTGTCCAACCTTCAAAACAAATTTATTTTTTGATCTTGATGCATTTTAAGAATTTCTCATTGAATTAAAATCATTTTTGTGCATTATTTTGGTCCCAAGTTCAAAAAATCATTTCTGCCTATCCATGAAGAGTTGGACATTGATTCTTTTTGCATTGCATTGTGTTTAGCATGAAGTTTGTGAGATTAAATGGCCATGATTTGATCTTTCATTTTCAATTTGTTTGGCATTTCTTTTGTTTAGGAACCCTAAAACCCTAGAAAACTTGTGAAATTCATAACTTGAGATTGGTTAAGAGTTGAGACCTCTCCTTTGGGCATTGGGTTAGTATAGGATTAGGGGTCCTTTGGGTGGCATTTTCAATTTTTTGTAATGTTGTTTGCTTCTGATTTTGGTTTGTGTTTGATGTATGATTCATAAACCCTAATTTGGGCTTTCATATGCATCCATCTTGCATTCTCTTGCATAACATGACTTGCCATGACATTTCAAGCATCCATTTGATTCATTTGACATCATAAAACATACTGAAAGCATGTTTGATCATTGCATCATGTATTTGCCATGTTGTATGTCATGTGCACTTCATAACTTTTCATGTGTTTTCATGGTTCCTAACTTGCTTCATTTGCATTCATGAACTTGTATGATCATTTCCATGTGTTGCCTCATGTTTGTAGCATCTCATAGCATCATTAGCATCATGTATATGCTTCTGGTTTTGTTTCTCATCATGTCATCTCATCCCATCTTGCATTGCATTGCATTTCTTTTCTAACCTTTCAGGTGGTAAGTAACTTTGAGAAGTGAATTTGCCTTCACTTCTCATAACTTTTCTTTTCATCTCTCTTGCATCCATTGCTGCATTTTTGTTTGTGTTTGAGTTTGAGCTTGCTCATTCTTCTTCTCCCTACTTTCTTTCTTCAAGTGACTTGACTTCTTGAATGAAGCAAGTCACTTTGCTTCTCTTGATCCTTTCATCTGCTTCCTGGTGGTTCCATTGAAGACTTCTCTTGAAAACCTCACAAACTTTAGGAACAACCAAGCATGACAATGATTAGGGTTTTGATTAGTCTCCCCTCTTAGTTTTACCTTTGTGTCTCTTTTGAGTTATCTCTTCTCATCTCATAATCAGGGACTAAACCCTAAAGGCTTTAAGGCTTTGTGATTAAGCTTATGCCTGCATCCTTCTCTTAGGATGGAGTGTATAACTTTAATCCTAAGTGTTAAACCCTTAATGTGTTTAAATCTCTTAATCAATTCACTTAATAAGTATCAAGACATCATACTTGTAACTTGGGCCTTGCATTAGGGTTCTAATTCTTCCTTAAATGGTTAAGAAGGACTAACCCTAGTGTTAATGGACAAGTCCCCCTCAAGTTGTCTTACGAACCATAAAACTCACTTCATCATCATATCACTAAATAAAATCCACTTAATCAAAGGCTTGTTTTGTCATGAGTTTAATCCCTAATCATGGATTAAGTTGAGGAGTTTTCCTCAGCTTAAACATTCTCATCTATTATCCTTCTATTAGGATGGTGTAATGAGTCTGTTTAATCCTTGATTATGGCTTAACCTCATTACTCAACACTAAACAAAAACCACCAAAAACATCTAAATAATCACAAATAGGGTAATGATCTTAATCCTACACCAAAGGTGATTAAGTGTGAGAATCTGACTTCACACTTAAGGTATTCTCATTACCCCTAATCAGAGGGAAGATGTGATGAGTTTACTAAATCCGTTGGTTTAGGCTTAAGCTCATTAACTTATGACAAACTTCAAAAGTAATAAAAGACTGAAAACACAAAAAACAAACAATAATCGTCTCCTCCGGGATTCTTTTCTCATCTCATTCACTCACAACCGAGAACTTGCTTCGTCCGTCTAACGCAAGACAGTTTGCACCTGAGCCAGACAGGTCATACACTTGAGCATTGACAAGCAAGCAGTTCACAAGTCAATTCACCTTTCAGTCTCTTTGGGTCGAACTACGGTGTTCTGACTTCCTCATTGCACGAGAGGATACGTAGGCATAACTTAACAGTTATCGAACAAAAGTCTCTGTATATCCCCCCTCTTCTAGCCTTATTCTTTAAGCCTCATGATCTTGAGCAATTCATTCTCATTCTTACACTGACACTTCATTTATACACTTCACTTCTCTTACACTGACACCTGTACATCCTTTTCCAGCTCTTTTATACACAAATTGCACTGACACTACCCCTTTAAAACACAAATCTTTTAAGCGTGGATCCCGTCGAGTACGACGGACAATCTGGGTGCTAATACCTTCCCAGGTTGTAACCAACCCCCTTTCTCAGTCTCTCTGGTTCGCAAACCGTCTTATCCATCTCTTTCTAGGTCTATGCAGCATTACCTTTCCTCCGGGATAAAAATGCCTAGCTGGCGACTCTATTCCTCTCCAGTGAGTTCACGGCTGTGTGTTCTCATTGTCCCTTTCGCCGACCGTTCGCGTCTGTACCTTTATTTGGGCCGTTCCCATTTATCGGGAGCGACAATATATTTATCTTAAAATTAGTGATCTAAATTCAATTTTAAATACAAACATGTTTTCACGCCCTATTTTACTAACCATGGCAATTTAAATAATAAAAAGTCCTACAACTATTACATAATTTGCACAATTACATTATAATAAAATAATTTAAATAAATAAGCATATAATAAATAAATAAATAGGTTAGTAATAATAAATATAAAAGAGGTTAGTATAATAATATAATATAGAAAACAAATTAAAAGTTCAAATTTAAATAAATAATCATTTTTTAAGAACTTTAATAAAAAGAAATAAATAATAATAATTATATACTTATAAATATGATTAATAGTTTAATAAATTAATTATATATATACATATTAGAAATATTTAATAGTTATAATTACAAAAATAAGAAATTAAAAGCATAAAAGAAAATTAGATTTTTTAAAAATAAATTAGGGTTTATAAAGAAAAAAAATTAGGTTTTACATATAAAAATTTTAGGGTTAATTATTTAATCTAAACCTAATTAAATTATTTATCTAAAAAAATACATACAATATTAATAATATAAATATAAATAATTTTATTAATAAAGTTTGAAATTTTTAAAAAAATATAAGTTTTTGAATTATATATAAGAAAATAATATAAATATTTTATTTTAAACATTTATTATTAATTAGATTAATCAAATATAATATAAATAAAACAAAATAAATGAAAAATGAGAAAAAAAAGAACATACTTGGGGCTGGGATTCGAACCCAGGCCCTAGGCTTTACACCTCCTGGACCAACAAGCTTTCCACCAGGCCAGCGCGTGCTGATGAACAATGGGTGAGCACAAATCTTTATATGTCAAGCCTGAAAACACAAAGGAAATAAAGCAAAAAAAATGTTGAAGCTGGGATTCGAACCCCTGCCTTGGTCTTCATACGCGTATACGCTTACCAGCTGAGCTATTGCAGCGTTTTTGAAATATAACAGAAACAATTCATAATAAGATAAGTCCATTATTCAAATTAGGGTTTCGCGCCAGTCAGCTTCATCTTCTTCCCATTACCTGCAAAATTTCTTATGCTTTCTCCTACGAATTTTCCTGCAAATTTTTAAAACCAGAATCCTATGTTTTTCAAACATCAAGCAAATCGTAATGTCAATTCAAATTAAAAGCCCAAATCAATTATAAAAGTATCATAGGTCACAGCCATGTGCTTAGATTTCATTTAGATGTCCTAATTGCTTGGTTCCCGAATTGGAGCTTCAAACCCTAGCAATGGTGGATTTCGATACAGTCCATAATAATTGAATTAAATCATCCAGAAAGTTTCTAAACATCACAACAAACACAAATCCATAGTTAGTTTTCATTAACAATGTGTAAATCATTCAAATCGAAAAATTTTAAAACATGAAGAGGATGCATTCGATTTTCACGATTCAAGGCATGAATGAATGATGTTATGATCCAGAATCAATCCATGAACTCCAAGGAACAAGTTGCAACCTTTGGTTTGTCTTGAAAGAGGCTCTAAGTATCAAACCGAATTGGTGTTTTTAGTGTGAAAATTGAAACTTTGTTCTTACCCTAGGAGGCTGCAATTTCGTCCCCTCTCATTGGTAATGTGTTTGTCTATATATATGGATTGAATTAGGTCAGAAAAATGTTATGATTCTTTGGACTTTTTGGATAATTGAAGATTGAGAAAGATATGCCTTAAAATTTGAATATTCTTTGACATGAACTTGCTATTCTAAGACAATCTTCATAATTTTTATATCAATTAAATCCAATTAACTTTTATGACTTTCTAGAAGCAAAATATTTTTAAATCTTCATCATTTTATATTTTATTTGAATTTAAAATGATTTTTAATATAAAAAATCATAATAAATAAAAATAAAATGAATAAAATTATGAAAATATTAAATAAATTCCGTGCATGATGTCATGGAACACATTGGGTCACAAAAAAGTCAGCCCATTTGAAGAATTATGGTTTTAAGACCCCATTTACTTCATAAACCACTCAAAAATTTCCCAACTTTGCAAGGGCATAAATCCTTCAATTTTAATGCTATGAGGGTGTTCTTGGACATTTTGGAAAGCTTAAAGAGTCCTATAACCAACCTCTTTAGTCTCATGTCCATATATTTTACCATTATCAAGCTATGCTCTTTTGAAGTTGTTGACTTTTTGTTGACTTTTAAAAGGACCTATAATGTCTTAGCTCATACCTTCCAAATGAAGCATTTTTGGGCTTGACTTGTGAGACACAAAGTTGTAGAGAATTAAATTTCTTTCAAAATGAGCTTTGGATGGAAAATTTTTGATGAAGCATGTGAAAGTTATGGCTGGTCAAAGTTCAGTTGACTTTTCCTGAGGAAACCCTAATTTAGAAACTCCTGATTCTTGATGATCTGAAATACCCTTGATGAATCATGATCAACCCTTGATCAAATGATGAATTTTACTTCATATACTTGATGTTGGCAAAAAATCATGAAGTTTGACTTTGGTTTGACCACAGTTGACCTCAGTTTGACTTTTTAACTACTTTGACTGATTTTAACCTATCTGATCATCTGACTGAGCAAACCTTTGGGAAAAGTCTTGAAACTTGTCATGGGGATTCTTGAACACATATAGGATGCTATGAAGCTCACTTGAAGTTTTGGAAGTCCATTTAGCCTGATTAAAGTCAAAACCCTAGTCTGGGATGCATTGCTTAGGAGAATGCATTGTTTGAGGGAATTGTCAAACTTTCTGACTAATTGTGAACTTTGTGAACCTTGTGAACCTTATGAGATGTCTTGTGAACCTTGTGAACCTTATGATATGTCTTGTGAACCTTGTGAGCCTTATGAGATGTCTTGTGAACCTTGTGAACCTTGTGAGCCTCTTAGTACACAATATCTTGTCTTGTGGAGGGCAAATTTTGGGGTGCAACAAAGACACCTTACTTGACCTTAGAGTTAGGAAACATGAGGAGTAACCTTAAAAAGTGTGAGATGGCGATCAAAGATCGACTTACGTGTGTGAGTGTTCATATTTATATATTTATCTTATTAAGTAAGTTATTCTAAATTAATTTTAAATCACAAACATGTTATCACTCCCTATAGTTACTAACCATGGCAAAAATAATATTTACAATGATAAAGTAAAGACAAAGAATAAAACTACAACTATTACAAGGCTTTCGCAATTACATTATAAATATAAATAAGGCAAAATACCCAAAATAGTCCTTTAACTCAATCACTGGGTCCAATATGGTCCCTTATCTCTAAAAAGTGACAAAAAGATCCTTTAATTTGTTAAATTGTACCAAATAGATCCTTTCCGTCCACCACCCCCAAACAGACGTTAACTTTTGTATAGGTGGCAGCTGACATGGCTTCATCTTCCTCCTTTAAACTGAGAATCTTCATCTTCCTCCTTTTCTAGGGTTTATGCGAAAATTTCTCTTCATCCATCCCCAAATTGATTCAAGAAATAGTAAAATCATAGAGTCACGAAGATGAAATCCAGTGGGTCGACGCCAACGCCAGTGATGAAAGCAAAACACGGTTATGGTGGGTGTTCTTCGAAGGAAGAATCAAATGTTAACACAAGCACAACTTGGAAACCTATATGTCACTGTGGGAATTTAGCTGTTCTTCGTATGGCCACAACATTCAAGAACTATGGGAAACATTTTTGGGGATGTCCTAATTTTAAGGTATGTCATATGTATGTTTGTTTAAAATCTGTAGTTGTATTTGTGTTTTAAAATGGTTGATGTTGAAGATGGTATTTTGCAGGGATCAAGCAATGCTGGTTGTGGGTACTTTGGATGGTATTTTGAAGAGGTTGGAGATGAGAAGGAGCAATATTTGATGGATAGAATTGAGAAGCTCTCAAAGTCAGTGGCAAAGGCTCAAGTGACTATTGAAGAATATGGGAAACAAATAAGCAAAATGGAAAATGACATGAAGAAGCTCATGAAGTTGATAAAATTCTGGAAATTGATTTTGTTCATAGGCCTTGTTGTAGTTGTTTTTAGAATCCTTTAGGATGTTGTTGAATCAATTTGTTCTCACTGTTTTTAGAATGCTTTAGGAAATTGTTGTTGTTGAATTAATTAGTTGTCAAATTGTTGTTGTTGTTGTCAAATGTAATGGATTATTTGTGATCAATGGTAGTTACTATTGTTATGTTGACAGTACCATAATGTTAGCATTTGACAAAACAGAAATGTTAATTGCTACAAAAATGTTACATTGATAGAACTAATTGAAATAATTGAAATAATTGCTACAGAACAATAGTTGACAAAACAGAATTGACAAAACCATATGTCTCCATCATTGACAAAACAAAAATCTAACATTGACAAAACCATATGTCTTACATAATTCTTACATAACATTGACAAAACAGAATTCTTACATAATTGCTTATCATAACATTGATAGAATTGTCTTAACATTGACAAAACACATATATCTTAACATTGACAAATTCTTAACATTGACATATGTCCTAAGGTTTCCAAGTCTTGGTTGATCTCTTTGTTGGTGTACTTCTCCTTGTTGTTGGGCCTACAGCAGTCTTGGCTGCACTCATCCTGGTGGTTGGGCCTGGGGGCATGAAAGGCTTAGTTGGCCTTCTGTAAGATAGCTTGTTTGGCCTTCCTTGATCTTGCTTGGTTTTCCTTGAATTATGATGAGGTTGAACTTGAGATGGCTGCTGAGACTGTGATTGGTCCTGAGACTGTGATGGCTGCTGAGACTGTGATGGTTGCTGTGATGGCTGCTGAGACTGTGATGGTTGCTGTGATGGCTGCTGAGATTGTGATGGTTGCTGAGGTTGCTGAACAGATGCTTCAGATGGTTGGCCTTATGATACCTGCTGACTGGTGTGGTCCTTGCAGAATTGATATACCTGACAATCTACTATAAGCACAAAACAGAAATCAGTTCATATACCAATCACTAATAAGCAACTATAAGCAACAAAACAGAATTGATATACCTGACAATCTATTATAAGCACAAAACAATTCATATACCTGACAATCCAAAGGTTGGTGTAAGAGCTTGTTTTTTCAACTTTCTTTCTTATGTTTGGTAGGACTTTCCCATCAGCCAGATTCTGATACCTCATCCTATTGTTTGCCCATCTCTCCATCATATATATCCTTATTTCTTCCACCATAGTAATTAGTGGTTTAGCTCTTGAATCCAGAATAACACTATTGAATGCCTCAGACATATTGTTGAGGACTGCATCACATTTGTTATGAGTCTTGAAATATGATCTGCTCCAATATCTTGGTGGAGTGCTGATCATGTGCTTGTATGCTTCCACATTGATATCCTTCATCCCTTTCATCTCTCTTTCCCAAACTTGGTAATATGTGGACTTTGTAGCTTTCCAGATAATTTCCTTGAGTTTCTTGCCTGGATATTTTTTTCTGAAATTATTATAAAGATGTCTGACACAAAATCTTTGCTCAACTCCAGGTAGCAACTCATCCATGGCAGGTAATAAACCCTTAGTGCAACAAAAATTCCATAAGTTAGTACAAATAACATAAGGACCTATAAGTGAACATAACTTATAACATAATTACATAAGTACCATATAAGTGAACATAACTTATAACATAATTACATAAGTACCATATTTACCTTTTGTTGATCAGATATATAGGTGTATGTGAGACACCTTTCTCTCCCACCTAGATCATCAATAAGAAGCTCCAAGAACCAAGTCCAGCTATCTTTATTTTCACTTTCAACCACAGCAAATGCTATTGGTAGCATTTGACCATTTGGATCTCTACCAATTGCTGCCAAGATTTGCCCTCCACACAACCCTTTCAAAAAACAGCCATCTAGCCCAATGAAATGTCTACATAATTTAAAACTCTCCTTACAAGCAGCCAAGCAAATGTACAACCTCTTAAAATATGGTCTCTGATCTGCAGAACCCTCTAGTACAGGATGCACATTGACTTTCACAATAGAACCTGGGTTAGATCTCAAAAGTTCATGGCAATAGTCATAGATCCTTGTATAGTCCCTAAGAAAAGAACCATCTACCATGTCTCTAGCAGCAAATCTTGCTCTTATGGCCTTTTGCTTGCTAACACCTACATTCCATTTTTTTGTGCCTTTTCCTTTATGTCCCTAAGCTTCAATCTTGGATTGGATTTCAGTGAGTTCTGTAGCCTCTTACTTAACCATTTTGTACTCATCAGCTTTACATTGTACTCTCTACTACAACTATGGTTGTCTATGATCTTCCTTAGTTGCCAAGAATCCTCATTAGGTAACTTTGCACAGTAGGCTTCCCAATCACATCCTTCCTTGCATCTAACCCTCACCCTTACCTTGTCATTCTTAATGTACCTAAGACCTCTGCCAGATTGCACAGCATATGATGCTATAGCTTCTTTAAAATCAGCCTTGGTTGTGAAATACATCCCAATCTCCCATTTGAATTTTGACATGTCTTTCTGTAATTTAAAAATAGGGTACTTTTTCCTAACAACATCACTAGTATCATCACTTTCACACCCACTTTGTAAATCATCACTTTCATTATCACTAACTTTATCTTCACACTTTTCTTTACCCTTATTCATCTTCCCCTCTTGATCATTCACAGATTCCATCACATCACCCTCCTCATCATCAAACTCATCTGATTCATCATCAAAACCAACTTCCATTGCACTGTCATAATTGAAGTTTTCATCATCACTATCATCCTCACTAACATCAGTATTATCCTCTTCATTCTCAACATTCGGATTCACAGGATCAGAACTATTCACCTCAGCATTCAGATTCACAGGATCAGTATCAGAATTATTCACATGATCAATGTTATCCCCTTCATTCTGATTCAAAACTTCCTCTTCCATCCTTGGAGTTGTATCATTCAAGGGATCAGTATTATTCACCTCAGCATTAACTTCCTCAAGCATTGCAGCAAGCACTTTTTCAGTGTCATCCTCTTCCATCACATCTGCTTCTACTTCATCAATTGGACCATCATAAAAATCAGGTTGTGACAAAATGTGTGTGATGTATATGTCAACCCTAAGGTGAACCCTAAACAAATCAGCAATCTCTAGGGTTCCTTTGTCATCAACCAATGTGCTCATCCCAAATTGTGGATCCTTATAGTAAATTTTCCCAATACAAGTGTACCCTAGATCCTTAAAACAACCTAGCAGTTCAAAATAGCTCCATCTATCAACATCTATTTTCAATTCTGCAATCTCTCCCCCTTCGTATACACTCAGCTCGTCATACACAAATGCACCACTGTGGTGAATTGTAAGACTCAGGTACTCACCCATCTCTACTGACAAAAATCCCTAATCGAAGTCAAATAACCCTAAATCAGTAACTTTTACGAAAAACCCTAAAACATACAAACCCTAAATCCACCAACCCTAAAACAAATAAATTTTAAAGTAACTGAAATCGAATAACATATCAAATTGTAAAATCGAATACCTGGTGGATTATGCTTTAGAAATGGATTATGCTTCAGAAATGGATTATGCTTCAATGCTTCAAGCTTCAATGGCTGCGCTAGGGTTCCTCCTTTCTGATTTTCACCAACATTCGTACAACTAGTAATGAGACTCCTTAGTATACACTTTATGCCAACACATCCTACATGGCAGCTGAGTCACCCAAACTAAGCTCCACATGTGTATACTAACTTGACTTTGACAAACGGTTGCTGACGGAAGGACAAATGTGGTACCATTTAACAAATTAAAGGATCTTTTTGTCACTTTTTAGAGATAAGGGACCATATTGGACCCAATGATGGAGTTAAGGGACCAATTTGGGTATTTAGCCTATAAATAATTAATAATAAAGATATAATAAATGAATTATAATTTAAATGGGTTAGTAATAATAATAATCATAAGAAAAAGAGGTTAGCACAAATATACAAATATATATAGAATTTAAGAGAACATTTTTAAGTTAAACAAATAATTTTTTTAGAATTTTTTAAGAAGAAAATAATAAAGTTAGAATTATGATAATAAACAATATAATAATTATTTATAAAACATGATTAATTATTTAATTATATATTAGAAAAATTAATTAAGTTTAATATTAAAGTTAAATAAAAATTAGGGTTAGAAATTAGGGTTTATTAGGAATTATTAATAAAATATACATATTGAATTAATTAACTATTACTAATGAATTAAAATATTAAATTATTTATAAATTATAGGAAAATAACATTTACATACAAAAAAATTTATTAAATTAATTAAAGTGATTAATCATGAAATGTTATCAGATTAACAAAAAATATAAAGGTTTAATTAGTATTTAAATAAAATTAATAATTATAAAATAAGTTAATTAATATAAAATAAATAAAAGAAACAAATGGTAAAAAGAAAAGTGGGGAGGCCTGGTTTTGATCCCAGGACCTCCCCCTTTACCATAACTAAAACCCTGCCACTGGGCTAGCGCACGCTAGCAAACAAAGAATGAACAAAATGCGTTAAATATAAAACCTAGTAAAAGTGATAAATAAAAACAACGAAAATACAAAACCTGGGATTCAAACTCATGCACCGAAGCTTATTCACACGCGCATCCAACCAACTGAGCCAGGCAACATTAGTTGAAATAAAACAAACACAAATTCTAAAAATATTAAATCCAAATTTCAAATTTTCAGATGGCGCCAAGGAGGTCATCTTCTTCCTTGAGACCTGCAGAATTACCTACAAAAATTGCTGGGAGCTTTCCTGCGAATTTTCCTACACTTGAAACCTGCCAATCTCATATCATCATGAATATGCAACAATTCATCAAATTAATCACATGGTTATGATTCCCACACTTCACACAGTTCATTTATGTTCTTAAAATTAATTTATATGGTCTAAATCGAAGAACCCTAAGTTTGGTTCAAGAACCCTAACAATGGCCGTTTTCGGTTTAGGTCTTCATCCTTCAATTTCTTTGCCCAGAAAGCATCTAAACATCATCACTAACACAAATATGTAGTCAGAATTCATTATAATTACATAAATAATCTAAATCGAAAAAATAAGAATATGAACAATATGGATTCGGTTCATGCTCTATCTCATGATTTGAATGCTGTAAATGATTCAATTAGGTTCATTCATCATCAAGGAACACATTTCAACCTTTAGAACTCTTTGAAACCTCCTGCAAATCAAAAACTGAATGTCTCCTTTTGCTTGAATTTTTGAAGTTTGAAGATGATGTTTGGCTGCTGCGAATTTGTGTCTTGTGCATTGCTTTATGTTGTATATATATGATAGAACAAAGTTAGGTCAAAAAATCAATCTTCACTTTGGACTTTTGGATAGTTAGAGATTGAAAAAGATAACCTTCCAAAAATTGAAAAATCTTGATATATCCTTACTATTTTTGAATGATCTGATTTTGTGTAGTTTCAATCGCCTCTAAATGATCATTAAGACTTTCTAGAACCAAAATCAAATCCAATATTCACACTTTTATATTTTATTTTGATTTAAAATGATTTTTAATATAAAAAATTATAATAAATAAAATAAAATGAATAAAAATATGAATAAATAAATTTTAATTCGTGCATGATGTCATGGAAGTGTTTGGATCCTAAAAAAGCAAGCCCATTTGGTGAATTATGGTTTTAAGACCCCATTTACTTCATAAACCTCTAAAAAATTTCCCAACTTTGCAAGGGCACAAATCCCTCAATTTTAATGCTATGAATGTGTTCTTGGACATTTTAGAAAGCTTAGAGAGTCCTCTAACCAACCTCTTTGGTATCATGTACATATCTTTTACCATTCTCAAGTTATGCTCTTTGGAAGTTGTTGACTTTTTGTTGACTTTTAAAAGGACCTATAATGTCTTAGCTCATACCTTCCAAATGAAACATTTTTGGGCTTGGCTTGTGAGACACAAAGTTGTAGAGAATTCAATTTCATTCAAAATGAGCTTTGGATGGAAAATTTTTGATGAAGCATGTGAAAGTTATGGCTGGTCAAAGTTCAGTTGACTTTTCCTGTGAAAACCCTAATTTAGAAACTCCTGATTCTTGATGATCTGAAATCTCCTTGATTAATCATGATCAACCCTTGATCAAATGATGAATTTTACTTCATATACTTGATGTTGGCAAAAAATCATGAAGTTTGACTTTGGTTTGACCACATTTGACCTCAGTTTGACTTTTTAACTACTTTGACTGATTTTATCCTATCTGATCATCTGACTGAGCAAATCTTTTGGGAAAGTCTTGAAACTTGACATGGGGATTCTTGAACACATATAGGGTGTCATGAAGCTCACTTGAAGCCTTGGAAGTCCATTTAACCTGATGAAAGTCAAAACCCTAGTTTAGGATGCATTGCTTAGGAGGATGCATTGTCTTAGGGAATTGTCAAACTTTCTGACTAATTGTGAACCTTGTGAACCTCTTGAGATACCTTGTGAACCTTGTGAACCTTTTGAACCTCTTGGGACAACTTAGTACATAATGTCTTGTCTTGGTGAGGGCAAATTTTGGGGTGCAACAGCTGCCCCTGTTCAATTTTCTGAAACCTGAGGGGTTAGATTGGTATATATGCCATTCGTGACCTGGAAGGTTGAAGGGGATTGAACACAAAAGCCCAAAAATTTGCACTCGCCGATGCGTAAAGTAACACTGATGATTAGTTGTATATGCTTAAGTGGGCTTGAAGATGCCACTTGGAAGAACTGGAGATGGGTTTATAGATGCCATCCATACTATCAGGAGGTGATAATATCTTGATGTTGATACTGGATATCAGTACTAGGTCTTCGTATAGGCCGTCTCTGAATCGTTTATGAAACATGGTTTGAATTGAATGCTAGCACTAGATCTTCGTATAGATCGTCTCTGCATTATCTCTGGGGAAAAAGAATATCCTTCATTAAGTGTCAGGGTTTAGATCTTCGTATAGATCGTCTCTGAACCATATCTGAGAACATACTTTAATTTAAGTGTCAGAACCAAATCTTCGTGGCGATTTCTTTCTGAATTAAGTATCAGCACTAGACCTTCGTATAGATCATCTCTGAACTGTTTTGAATTGTTGAATAAACCAGTAGAAATAAATCTTCGTGACGATTATCTCTTCTGGAAATACCCTGGATTAGGGAATAGATCTTCGTATAGACCGTTTGCCTACTATCCAAGGATAAAAGAATATCAGGATTAAATCTTCGTGACGATTATATCCCTTGAAAATATCCTGGATTAGGGAATAGATCTTTGTATATATTGTTTGCCTACTATCTAAGGATAAAAGAATATCAGGATTAAATCTTCGTGACGATTATATCCTTTGAAAATATCTTGGATTAGGGAATAGATCTTCGTATAGACCGTTTGCCTACTATCCAAGGATAAAAGAATATCAGGATTAAATCTTTGTGACGATTATATCCTTTGAAAATATCCTGGATTAGGGAATAGATCTTCGTATAAACCGTTTGCCTACTATCCAAGGATAAAAGAATATCAGGATTAAATCTTCATGACGATTATATCCCTTGAAAATATCCTGGATTAGGGAATAGATCTTCGTATAGACCGTTTGCCTATTATCCAAGGACATCTTGAGTAATGATTAAGTATCAGCACTAGACCTTCGTATAGATCGTTTCTGACCTGTTGTGAATTGTTGATAGTGTTTTACCTGCATATAGCCATCCTGCAAAGGGAAGATTAGTTTATGCAATATGTATGTATGCCTGGCATGGTGCGTCTAAGTAAATGTATATTGAATTTATGGATATGTTATGGTATGATATAAATGATGTATGTATGAATCATGCAGTCTGACGTGTCTGGATATCTTTGTATAACAACTGCTGGCTAGGGGAAATAAATCCCGATTCGTTGCTGAAGAATATGAGAACTTCGTTCCCGTCTTGTTTGATAGTATAGTATTCATAACCTCTCGTCTTTGTTCGTCGTACTTCTATTGAAGGAATAAGTTCCTGAGTATCCCGACTGAGGATAAAAGAGATGGACATAAATTCAAGGGGAGATGTAACTCAAAGTATCTATAAAGATAAATTTGCTCTACTGGGGATTTGTAGTTATCTTGTGGGGATGAACCGGCGAAGCTTCGTTGAACTACCATCCTCGTTCGTCCTTAGTAAATACTATTACTGCATTTTATGCATTTCGGGTAAACATCAATCATATTCAAAACCATACATACATTCAAACACAACCAATGGACGTTTTCGCTTATGTAAATAGGGTAAAAGTAAATCTGGATTCAAAGATGGAATTTTATTTATATTACAAAGTGACCTATACATAGGTAAGTTTGTACCAGGAGACCGAAATCCTAGTAAGAGGAATTTGTCATAAAATTTTACAGAACAAAGAAAATAGCTATGTGAGAAATAATCCTATTGAGTTTCAATTATACTATTGCCATTATCTTCAAGTATCTCATCCTCTGCCGTTGAGACGGAAACGATTGGATTGATCTTTATCTGTTCGAGCTTGAGTTAAGTAGAACCATCAGTTGAAGTTACATGAGTGATCCAAACGAGACATAGTCATACGCTTTAATCCCTAAATTTTGCCTGGATTGCCCTTTCAGGTTTTCAATCCACCGGGATACCCTTTTTTGCCCAAGCCGCCTTTTCAGGTTTTCGACTTGCCGGGTGTATATATTTTTTATATATATCCCTAATTTTTGCCCG
Organism: Lathyrus aphaca; assembly: GCA_963966055.1. NCBI lineage: Eukaryota > Viridiplantae > Streptophyta > Magnoliopsida > Fabales > Fabaceae > Lathyrus > Lathyrus aphaca. The sequence goes on along the minus strand of OZ014520.1, from coordinate 10,217,620 downwards.
AACCCTTTTGGTTCGCCGGGATGCCCTTATTTTTGCCTAGGCCAGTCAACCTAGCGGGTCTCGTTTTATGCGTAGTATTTTATAACTATGTCTGCGTTTACAGGCTGTGGAAAGTCTTTACCATCCATAGTAGTAAGCATCATGGCACCTCCTGAGAATAGTCTTTTGACCACAAATGGTCCTTCATATGTAGGAGTCCACTTGCCCATAGGATTACCCTGTGGTAGTATGATACGCTTGATTACCAAGTCACCAACCTGATATACCTTTTGCTGAACCTTCTTATTGAAAGCTTTGATCATCCGTTTCTGGTACATCTGACCGTGACAAATAGCTGCCAGCCTTTTCTCATCGATCAAATTTATCTGGTCAAGTCGAGCCTGAATCCACTCATCTTCATCCAAGCCTGCATCCTTCATGATTCTTAAGGAGGGTACCTGAACTTCAATGGGCAGAACTGCTTCCATACCATAGACTAAGGAGAATGGGGTTGCCCCTGTTGAAGTACGTATTGTAGTACGATAACCATGAAGAGCAAATGGTAACATCTCATGCCAATCTTTGTAAGTAACAATCATCTTCTGTAGAATCTTCTTAATGTTCTTATTAGCAGCTTCTATTGCCCCATTCATCTTTGGATGATACGAAGAAGAGTTGTGATGCTTAATCTTGAACTGCGTGCAGAGATCAGTAATCATAGTATTGTTCAGATTAGAACCATTATCTGTGATAATCCTTTCAGGGATGCCATACCTACATATGAGATTATTCTTAATGAATCGAGCCACCACATTCTTAGTAACAGATGTAAATGAAGCTGCCTCCACCCATTTTGTAAAGTAATCAATAGCAACCAGGATGAAACTATGCCCATTAGAAGCAGTAGGTTTGATCTCGCCAATCATATCAATGCCCCACATGGCAAAATGCCAAGGAGCGGTCAACACATTCAATGGAGCTGGAGGTATATGTACTTTATCAGCATAGATTTGACATTTGTGACATGTTCTGGAATGTTGATAGCATTCAGCTTCCATGGTAGACCAATAGTAACCTGCTCTCAATATTTTCTTTGCCATGGTGTGACCACTAGAGTGAGTGCCAAAGATCCCATCATGCATGTCTTCCATAATCTCTGTTGCTTCCTTCTTATCCATACAACGAAGCAAAGTTGAATCATGATTGCGCTTGTACAAAATTCCATTACTCAAGAAGAACTTTGCAGAAAACCTCCTCAGAAACTTCTTATCCTTGATAGATGCCCCTTCAGGGAACTCTTGAGCTTCAAGGTATCTTTTCACTTCATAGAACCAAGGCTTCCCCTCTGCTTCTTCAGTGTCAATCTCATTGCAGTATGCAGGCTTCTCAAATCTATCAATAGTAAACTTGGGAGCTTCATCATCCCAGCTAATCTCAAACATAGATGCCATGGTGGCTATTGCATCTGCCAACTGATTCTCTCCTCGTGGAATATATCCAAAGGTAATCTCTTCAAAATATGGGATCAAAGACAATACATGCTCTCTGTACGAAATAAGATTTTCATGCTTGGTATCCCAATCTCCTTTAATCTGACTCACTACCAGGGCTGAATCTCCATATACGTCCAGGAACTGAATCTTCATATCAATGGCAGCTTTGATGCCAAGGATACATGCCTTATACTCAGCCATGTTATTGGTACAATAGAAAAAAAAGTCTTGCAGTAATCGGGGTATGACAACCTTCAGGGGAAATGATCACAACACCAACACCATTACCAAGTGCATTAGAAGCTCCGTCAAAAACCATAGTCCATCGGGATCCTTGTTCAGGTCCGTCATATTGTCCAGGTTCTTTGGTAATAATCATAATGTCTTCATCCAGGAACTCAAAACTCATTGACTGGTAATCATCCACTGCTTGATGAGCCAAATGATCAGCTACAACACTTCCTTTAATGGCCTTCTGAGTAGTATACTGTATGTCATATTTTGTTAAGATCATTTGCCATCTTGCTATTCGTCCGGAGAGAGCAGGTTTCTCGAATATGTACTTGATTGGATCCATCTTTGAAATCAACAAGGTAGTATGAGTCAACATATACTGTCTTAGTCGGCAAGCAGCCCATGCCAAAGCACAACAAGTTTTCTCGAGCAGTGAGTATCTTGTTTCACAGTCGGTAAACTTTTTGCTAAGGTAGTATATTGCCTGCTCTTTTCGACCAGACTCGTCATGTTGCCCCAACACACACCCCATTGAGTTGTCTAACACTGTTAAGTACATAATCAAGGGTCTTCCATCAACTGGTGGCATCAAGATTGGAGGTTCTAGAAGATATCTCTTGATTTCATCAAAGGCTGTCTGACACTCATCATTCCACTCCATTACCTGATCTTTCTTCAACAGCTTGAAGATTGGCTCACAGGTAGCAGTTAGTTGGGAAATAAATCTTGCAATGTAATCCAGTCGTCCCAAGAAACCTCTAACTTCCTTCTCAGTACGGGGAGCTGGCATCTCTTGTATAGCTTTCACTTTTGCAGGGTCCACTTCAATACCTTTTCCACTGACAATGAAACCCAGGAGTTTACCAGATCTAACTCCAAAAGTACATTTGTTTGGGTTCAGTCTCAACTTATATTTCTTTAATCTTTCAAACAGCTTATGCAGATGATCAAGATGTTGTTCATCATTCTGGGATCTGGCTATCATATCATCCACATATACCTCTATCTCATGATGAATCATATCGTGAAACAAAGCCACCATAGCACGCTGATATGTTGCCCCAGTGTTCTTCAAACCAAATGGCATCACTTTATAACAGAAGGTGCCCCATTGTGTAACAAATGTAGTCTTTTCCATATCTTCAGGTGCCATCTTGATTTGATTGTAACCAGAGAAACCATCCATAAAAGAGAATACTTTATGTTGAGCAGTGTTGTCTACCAGAACATCAATATGAGGAAGTGGAAAGTCATCCTTAGGGTTGGCCTTGTTCAAATACCTGTAATCTACGCACATACGTACCTTTCCATCTTTCTTAGGTACTGGTACCACGTTTGCGACCCATTGAGGATAAGAAGTCACAGCTAAGAACCCTACATCAAACTGTTTCATTACCTCTGCTTTAATCTTTTCTGACATTTCAGGACGCATGCGACGAACCTTCTGCTTCTTTGGACGACAATCTTCTTTTATCGGTAAACGGTGAACCACAATGTCTGTATCCAACCCTGGCATATCTTCATAGGACCAAGCAAAGATCTCCACATAATCACGTAACATTTGAATTAATTTGCTCTTAACACCATCCTCTAATTCAGCCCCTATCTTGACCTCTTTCCGGTTTTCTTCAGTTCCCAGATTCACAACTTCGATTGGCTCTTTATGTGGTTGTATAGCTTTCTCTTCTTATTGTAACAACCTAGCAAGCTCTATAGGTACTTCACAATCTTCCTCCTTCCCATCTTCAGCCTGATAGATCGAATTCTCGAAATTATAATTGGCAATAGTAGAACTGTTATCAACAGGATCCAGAGTGGATGAGGATCTGCATTTTAGTGATGTGGGTGTGTGTAAGAACACATAGCTGATAAAAGAAGAATAAAATAAAAGAAAGACAAAGGAACACAATATTTACGAAAACGAAACGTTCATTGATTTTTATTGAATGAAGTATGCAAATGAAATGACATCCCGTAACAGGTATACCATTGTGCCCCGGGTAAGACACAAGGCTTAGAAGTTTAATTGTTCAAAATTACAAACTTAAAAATAACAACACAGTAATAGTATTTACTACTGACTAAAGGAGATAGGAATAACGTCTTCGGTCTTCCAGTTGTTGATCCCATCACCCACGGTAGGAAATATCCAATCATCCAGGTTGTAGTCTTCACTATAGTCACCCACAACATTGATTTGATCTCTCATGACCCCTTGATTGGTGATACGAACAACATGAGCACGACGAACAGCCTTCTGGGACTCTGCAGTGAAACCCAAACCAAATTTGTCAGACTTGTAAGGGATGTCAGGAAGCTGACCCCAAATAGTACAACCACCTTCTTCAACCATAGCTCTAGCATATTTCAGGTAGGCCATTGTAGGAGGTACTCTGGTAACCACAGGAACTTTTTTAACAACAGAAGGAGCTTCAGAAGCAGGAACGACCCAAGGAACTACTTCAAATGTCTGGCAAGGAGTCTCAACATATTCACCTTCCACTTCTAGTGATCTTACTAGATCCAGCAATATTATCAACGTCAAGATTCTTATCAGTAATAGGTGCATCAGTCAAAGGTTCCTGCTTAACACCATGGATATAAACATCAGAACCGTAATTCCAGGGTATAGCTTTATCAGAAGTATAAGGAATAGGGCCAGGAGTAGTAATAATCATGGAAGGCACTTTAACTTCAGCAACAGTCTTCACCAGGCCTTCAGTAGTAATCCTGATAGGTCCTTTATGAGTGATCTTGACAGGAACCTTGGAGGTAATCTTCACTGGCACTTTATCAACCATGTCCACATATTCAACCTTCGTACCTCGAGTTAGATGTTCACACATACTTTCCATAGAAGGTGTCCTCTCAAACAATATGGTGTAATTGTCCATGAGGCGTTGAATACCATCTTTCAACTTCCAGCAACTATCAGGTCTATAGGCACAATAGAAACAGTCTTCATTACAACCTGGAAAGAATCCAGCCTGTACCAACTTCTTCTTGATAATAGATAAGGGAGTAGTCACATCTGCTACTGAGGAAACATATGAAACTTCATCAACAACATTAACAGTCTTCTCATGATTGGGCATGGTGTCGCTCCCGAGATTTTCATCCTAGTACAAACGCGAAAGTGGCGCGAAAAAGGTAGAGTCGCCAGCCAGACATTTTTATCCCGAATGAATGGGAAAGGTAATGTTGCACAAACCTGAGGAAGAAGGAAAGGACAAGGCCTCGCGAACCAAAGATTTGAGTTCGGGAGTCGGTTACGAACTGGGAAGGTATTAGCACCCCAGATCGTCCGTCGTACCTGACGGGATCCACGCTTGCTTGTTTGCTTCAAAGGGTGAGAAAAATACGAATACTGTTGAATAAAACCGCTAACTGGAAGAAAGGGAATGGAAAAGAAGATAGAAAGAAAGGGGGAAATGTAGGGAAAATAAAGAATGTGCTCGAACGGGCCCTACCCCGCTGCCTACGTACCTCATCGGGATAATGAGGATCAGAGTCGACGTAGTTCGCCTAACTAAGGCGGGAACTATTTGTTTGTGTTTTTTATGCTGGAACTGCGTATGTCTATGCTCAGGTGTTGCAGGCTCGTCTGGTACGAGTGCGTTTACCGTCTTGCATGTGTGACAAGTCGTCGCGAGTTCGCGTTGTGAGTGAATGAGATGAGGAAAGAAGTTCCCGCAGGATAGTCGCTTGTTATTTGTTTTTGGTCTTTTAAGAGAAGTATTTTGAATTTGTTTGTGAACATTCTCATACTAAGACCTATCCATCGCGGTGAGTATTTACACCTCGCCCCGAAACAGGACGCGTATAAACACTCCGCAACAAAGTCTCGTGTCGTACAAGATTGTTCGGTTTTTATTAAGTGTTTTATTGCTTTTCTTTTTGATATGAGAAAGAATGACTCAAGTTGAAAAAAGGATAAACTAAGGGGGACTAAGACACAACCCTAAGTTAGTTATCATATACAAAAGGGAGATCCTATGGTTAATGAGGTATTCTAATCCTAAGAAAGAAAAAGAAAAGAAGAAAAGAGAGCTTAGAAACTAACTTACTTCCTAAGGAAGTTAAGTTGTCTCTAAAGAAAGGGAAATCCTAAGAGCAAACACAATTAAAATGCATAAGAGATGGGAATGAAGTAATGCTTACCTCAATCTTCCCCCCTACAAAACAAAGATTAGCATGACAATGCATATTGAAAGTAAAATCGAAGCATGAAAGCGATTAAGTACCATAAACGTCCTAGAATGGAACTAGGGTTCAAAATAAGACCTAAGTCTAAAGGTGAAGGTACCTAAATGTTACATGACTTCCAAAGTCAGTAGCTACATGATATAGGTCCCTAAGTATGCTATGATACCTCACAAGATCAAACTATGTCAAACTATGTACAAAACGTTCACCTAAGTTCACCTAAATGCAAATTAGGACTCATGGATGAAGTATAAATGCATATGGCTTACAAACATGAATTAGTACATGAAATGAACATCAAAGTCAGTAGTGAATGCTTATGAAGATGGATGAATGAATATACAATCATGGATGCAATGGATTAGGCATATGGAGCAATGAGAAGAAGATATGAGAAGAAACGAACAAAAATCGCATAAGATCGCACATGATGAAAGTTAAGGAAGAATGGCATGTGAATATGAATGAAATGATTATGGGTCAGTAGCATACAAGGTATAATATGCACTTAGAATGAATTAATAGGCATTAATGATTTCCATATAATTCATGTTATTATTTAGAGGAGAAGAGAATCTAGTTTAGGTTAAAGTTAGTTCACACAAGTATGCACTTTAAAGAACCAAAACAAACCAAATGAGTATGGTTCAAAAAATGACATATGACTGGAATTAAAGACATAAAAATGACCTATAATCAACTCCTAAAAGCTACCAAAAAGTTCCTCAATCAAATGGCATGAATTCCTTCTTAACACTTAGGTTATGCGACACATAAACACATGAATCAACCTAGGATCTAGGTGACATGGAAAAATAGCAAAAAGCCTCTAAAAATTATGAAATTAAATCCCTGGAATGATATAGTCATTATCTTACATTATCCAAAAGGATTCTACAAAATTATGCACCAAAGTGCCAAAACAATTCCTTGACTAGCAAGGTAACAAATCACGATCATCGAAAAACAACTCCACAAAGTGGATCAAAAAAGGCATCTAAAATTATGAAAAAAAAAGCCTAAGGAGCATCAAAATGTCACAAATTACAGTGATTAATCACACACAAAAAATAGGTTTCACACCTATGGGGAAAAAACGATTTCAGTACCTTATGCCAAAACCTTCCTTTTTGGGACAGCTTATGATCTAAAATCCAAATTAATTATTAAAACCACCCAAATCTGGAAACAAAAAATATGAAAAATTAATTAAGAGGATGAGGATCACTCATGAATATTTCCAGAATTTTATCACACCTAAAACTATTTTTAATAATTGCGACGAAACGGGCAAAAAAGTGAATTTTAAGGGGAAGTGAAAGGAAACGATCCTAATGGTTCGCAACCTAATCCCTAAGTTCCGAAATCGATACAAATCAACATATACCACAAATATATCCAATGCCTCAGGAGGGAGGGCTCAATATGCACCTTAAGTTACATGGTCCTAAGCCGCATACAACTATAATGATGCTTAATAGTGGAGGAAGTCGAAATCACTTACTTGGTCGAAGTGCCGATTCTTCACATAAAAGAAATCCAAAAAAACTCCAAGCCAAGCCTTGTAATCTCCCATGAGCAAAATAAATGCTCATCTTCCATAATCACTTTTGTGATGCCTCACCATAATCGAAATCGATCCAATATTGATCAAAAAAAACTTATGAACCATTTAATCTAAATTAGTCCTAAACACTAATTAGAATTAGTGCAAAAATTCTAATTAATTAAAAAATGTCAAGAAAACTAACAAAAATGTTAATCATCAAAAATTAATTAGCAAGAAAATTAATAAGGACTTTAACAAGAAAATTAATAAGAAACTCCTAAATAGAAATCTCTAAAAAAATAAAATAAAATAAACACACAGGGGGGTGGAAAAGAAATCCAGGGCTTGTGAACAGGAGTTACATAGGGATGGAGCCCAATTCTAAGAAGAAAACCCGCAGGGAGGGGGTTCATGTGTAAAAAGTCGGTGCAAATAGAATTTCCAAGGCTCTGAGACCCAATCCCATCTAAGAGCTGTAGAGAGGGGTGCGAGTTCGAATAATTGGTGTTGATAGGAAATCCATGAGGTTTGAATGACAAAGCCCAATCCACCATCTTCTTTGACTTAGGTCACAAATTAAGAAAACAAACTTAATATAAAAATACAATCGCATCTTCTCCCCAGCAAACCCCAACTCCGCCGTTCTGGATGGCGCCGCCGGAAGAACACAGAGATCATCGTCGTCTCTCATCGTCATCTTCCACGAAGCTTCTCCGTCGTTCATTACCACCATCTCCTCGTTTAAATTGCACCTCTCTACCTTCGACATCTCGCATCTCCGAAACCTCTGCCACCTTGTCTCCATTTCAATCCTTATTGCTTCGCATCCGTCACAATCACACCTTTGCAAACCAGATTCGAAGTTAATTGCAAGATCGAACAAAACACTGTGGATGCAAACACCAACTTAGAACGAAATCAAGGTATGAATCAGCTTCTCCCCCTGGAAAACCGAGTTGTTCTTGTTCTATGTAGAGTTGTAATGATTCTTGGTTTCTTATTCTTCTGTGTGTTGCTGTTTGATGTTGTTATCAACTTGCAGGGGATGATGGAAATTAATGATTGGAGATGGTGACACAAGGTGATAAAGGAAGCAGTAGGTTGTTGGAGGATGAAGATGATTGGAGGAGCTCGATGATGCTTCAAACATGATAAAGATGGATCCTGATTTCGTGGCTCAGGTAATTACGACTCTTCTTCGTTGTGTTTAGATCGATCCCATTTCTTCCTCTTCGAGTTCTCTTGGCTCTCACTGAATACCGTCGTTGCTGATTCTTGTTGAAGTAGGATCTTGTGTGCATTTTTGTTGTAGTTGCTGATTTTCGTGGATCGTGGCTTCGAAGAGGATGGCGGTTGCGAAACTGCTCGCACACTGAAGTAGGAAATTACATAGGGAGAGCAGCGTGGTTGGTGGAGATGGAATTTTCCATTGAAGGTTGATTGAGTTGCTCGCAAACTGAAGAGGAAGATGACACCACTGTGAATTTCGCCAAGGATTGAGTTGCACTGAACTTACATTTCCTTCTTCCTATTTCTGAATCGTTTCTGATATGTTAATTTGAATATGATGCAGGTTCTTGATGAAGCTGGAAGTGTTGAGAGAAACAGAGATTGATGAAGGTTTGATAGTTGCGAAAAAAGGATTTAGGTTGAGATTCCGATGTGGAAGTGTGTTGAAGATGGATATTGATGCCGCAGGTGAAGATTGGTGAGGGTTTGTTGATGTAGATAAAGATGAGTTGAAGATGGTTGTAGGTTGAAGCAAGAGTGCAAAAGAGAGTTTTTTTTTGGGGAGATTGGAGTTGATTCAAGATAATTAGAGAGTGGTGAGTTTGTTATTCCTGTTGGTTTTTTCTGTGACTGAAATTTTCATTCATCTTGAGTTATCATTCCAGAATCTTCTGTAACCTTCTGTAACTGTTATATCAGTTAAGAACTGTAACTGTTATATCAGTTAGGAACTGTTATATCGGTTCTGCTTGTGTATTTGTTTTTGTAACTGTTTTCTTTCTTCTAATGATTTATGTTGATATCATCTTCTACCAAAATTTTCTGTTTTATTGATTTTCCCGATAATCTTCATCTTTATGATATTTCAATTCCTATTTTGTCATAATAACAAAACTAAAATAATTAAAAGCTAATGGGCCTGAAATACCAATTGGAATGTTATTTGATAGATGAATCAAACTAACATGAGAGTCCTTGATTTGTCCATTTTTGTTATGGATTATGATGGGTTTGAAATTGGGTTTAAAAAAAAGAAAATAAAATTGGATATGGTTTTGGAAAAGAAAAAAAAGGTTTGGAACATGGATTGAAATGGATGTAATTAAAACAAATTTCATTGGTTTAGCTTGAAATGGACTAAAAGGAAAATATTAGCAAAAGACCAAAAATTGGTTATGATTTGAGATAAAAAAAACAAGGGTCTAACAATGAGTTTAATTTGAGTAATAAAATGGGCTTTATGGACACATGAATCTGAACTTGAAATGGGCCTTGGAGAACGTACATGGCAAGAAACATGGTTTCCAGATGGGATACTAAATCTGAATTACGTTTTTCAAAATAAATCTTGCTTCTGCACTTTCCATCCTTAATTTGAACCGATCTCTTGGACCAAAGATCTTTATGCCATGAAGAAATCTGAACAATCGTGGCTTATCGAAATCAAATTGCAACAATAACAAATAAACTGCCTTGATCACAATGCCTCCTTAATCCGACAAACTTTAACTGATGAAATATTCCCGACCTTAACCATGAATGTAAACTCCTAGGTATTCCTACGATCCACATCGATTAAAGAGAGCATCCTGAGATGTTAAAAACCCTAATCACACGATGCTCCTGACACGTCCTGCAGAAGATGACCTTTGAGTAAACGAACTTCAGGATATGAATATGCAAGTGATGACGTAATCTCAACCTTCGCCTAGATCTCGATTGTAATATCCGGACAAACCACCTTAGAATACAAAAGATTCAAATCACCAAGAAATGCGTTGATTACATGCTATAAGAATCAACGGAATGCATGATTATGAATGTTAACGAGCTAGTAGAATATGCAGATGAAAGTGAAGTGGTAAACCAGTTAAGGTAAAAAGAGTGAGGGCAAATTTTGAGGTATTACACATGGGAGCAGTAATCACATTTGGAGTACCAGGAGGGTTAAATTCAATCTCCCCAGCTTCAATCATATCTTGAATCTTGTTTTTCAACACCCAGCAGTTGTTGGTGTCATGTCCCGGACAATTAGAATGATAGGCACATCGTGCATTAGGGTTGTATCGAGGAGAGGAAGTATTAGGATTCTGAGGAGGGTCCTTCAAAGTAATGAGTTCCCCTTTCAACATGTGTTGCAAGGCTTGGGCCAGTGACATGTTGATCTTGGTGAATTGTCTTCTAGGCTTTTGTTGATGATTTTGTGGTGGCTCTGGTGCTGAAGGAGTAGGATTGGAGATGTGAACTGCTCCCACAGATTGGTGACTTTTGTTACGATTAGGTTGACCATACACAACATTAGACTCCTTCTTCCACTAGGGGGCTTCTTTGCAGTGCTTGATGAAGAGGCACCTACCTGTATCTTACCACTTCTTATACCACTCTCCATACACTCTCCAATCATTATCAGCTCGGTGAAACCAGATGATGAGCTTCCAATGAGGTGACTATAGAAAGGACCATTCAGTGTACTCATAAACATATCCACCAACTCCCTGTCAGTCAGAGGAGGTTGAACTCTGCCGGCCAGGTCTCTCCATTTTTGGGCATACTCTTTGAAATTCTCCTTAGCACCCATTGACATGCTTTGAAGCTGCATGCGAGTAGGTGCTAAATCAGCATTATATTGGTATTGCCTATAGAAGGCCTCAGCAAGATCATTCCAATCACGAATATTAACACTTTCCAGTTGATAGTACCATTCCAATTGAGCTCCAGACAAGCTCTCTTGGAAGAAATGAATCCATAACTTCTTATCAGCAGTATGTGGTTGAATCCTCCGGACATAGGACCTTAGATGCAGCTTGGGACATGAGACACCATCATACACCACAAAATCAGGAACCTTGAAACCAATAGGTATAACCACTCCAGATATTAAGCTCAGATCTTCAAAATCAAGCCCAGAAGATTTTTGTAACTCCATGGCATTCATCCTGTCTACCAGCATCTTGTACTTATCTTCATTAGGATCTTGATAATAATTTGCTTCAGAATCAGAATCTCCCACAATATCATGGAGACTGCCTCCCTCTTTCTCAGAATTTTCAGACTCAGAATCATCAATCTGTTCCTTTGTCTTGACAGGACCTCTGAACCTCCTTCCCAGATTAATAAGGCCTCCTGATTTTCTAGTCTTCTTCTTCTTCTTAGCCAATAGTGTCTTCAGCTCATCTTGCCCCTTGGACAAGTTCAGAATTAACTCTTGGAATTGTGCATTCTGAGCCTGGAAATCTTTGACAGTCTGTTCAAGAGCCATTTCTGTTGAAATAAACAGCGAGAAGATAAGATACCTGTACATAAGAAACCTGTGATGCAATGATATGGTATGTTTATGCATATGCAATGTTTTCAAGGACCGCAGGATTTAAATTTGTTTAAACAACCAAAAAGTAAACTTTTATTAGTAAGCAAATAAGCTTGTTTGCCCCTTGGGCTTACAATAAAAATGAAATGAATACAAAAAAAATGGGGTTTAAGTCTCCCATGGACGTTTCCTCTTTGTATTGAGGTATGAGTTGAGATTCCGCTCCTCGTGAAGTTGTTTTGTTAGCTCTAGGATTCTTTCTTGACTTGCTTTGTAATGAGTCTCAAAAGTATCTCTTTGCTCCTTCAACTGGATCCAAGACCTCTGTAACTCTTCCATGTTAGTGGGCATATCTGGATGAAGAATGATATAAGAAGTATCTCCTTCAGCAACAGGCTACATGGTAACTGGCAGGATGGCAGGATATGGCATCATAAGAGTCTGAGCACGAGATCGCACCCATCTGAGATAAGGTTCCATAGGAATAGTGTACTTGGGCTCCAGAGTCTTGCTGTCAACCTTGTTCACTTTCCCCCATGCTCGTATGAACCTTTGACGGTAACCTTGAAGATCGTTGTCGTAGTCGAACATAATACCCTGAATAAGCATGTCATGAGGATCATCACTCCGAGCGTAACCAAACTGACGTAGAGCTAAAGAAGGGTTGTAAGTGATGCCCCTCTTATGCCAAGGAGTGGCACATTAGGGAACTCCCCACAACGGTCAATGATAGTAACATTCTCCATAGATAGAGAGCACCAATGAATATCTGAATGAGAAAGTAACATGATCCTCTTGGACCACCTGAACCCTTGTTCATTCTTCATCACTGATCGAGGAAGGAGAGAAATAAACCACCTAGACAATAGAGGTATGCAGCACATCAGAGTTCCTCGTGCCTTCGTAGTACGGGTATGAAGAGAGTGTAAGATGTCTCCAAGTAATGTAGGTACTGGGTTGTGAGTCAGAAATATGTTGATGGCGTATATGTCTATGAACTGGTCTGGATTGGGGAACAACACTAAGCCATAGATCAATAGGGCTATGATCTCCTCAAAAGCATCATAACTCATAGCCTTCAGGAACACTTGAGCTTTCTCCATCAATACCTTAGCAAGAATACCCTTAACTCCACTCCTTGTTTCTAGGACAATGTCTGATTTCTTCAAATGTAGGGCTGCAACAATGACTTCAGGTTTATGCTCTTTTTCCAAGCCTGTGAAGGGTTTCTGATCAAGGATAGGTATACCCAATAGTTTGGAGAACTCTTCCATTGTAGGAACCAACTGATAGTCGGGGAATGTGAAGCAATGATGTTTAAGATCAAAGAACTGAAACAGAACACTCATCATGTCTTCATTGAACCCTGAAGTGACTAAATCCAGTAGGTGACCATGTCTCTGGATGAATTGAGAGTTTTCAGAAACTTGAGAGACCAATTCCTTAAGCTTAGGAGGTATCCCTAAAAAGTTGATCTAGATAGTGTTCCTACGAGCAGAAGCCATGACCTGCAACAAAGAACAAAGATAAATCCTTTGGTCCTTGAAATGGTTAGTGAAAATGCTATGCTTATGATGCATGATGATGCTATGATGTTATGCTCAATCACAAACATGTGGCACACACAAACAAGTCACACAATAGCCCTAGGTTTGAAGGCTTGCATGAGGTTTAAAGGTAAGTACCCCCCCTGAAGTTTAGTCGGTTCATCCTGTCCTACAAAAGTAACCAGGTTCTAAGGGATCTCAATATCATTGATCCTTCACAAGGGTGGTTGTTTAGTAGGCAACTTACTTGCCAACAAAAACCCTCCAAGTTTAGAATCTCAATGAGTGTAGCATCGAGTATCAACCAACTTCAGTCTTTACCAAAGTCGGTTATCTCACTACTTTCTAAAGGCCAAGATGGGATGACTAGGGTTCTAAAAGTAAGTTAGTGTATTGAAAACATATGGCAGCCTCATATTATCCTCAACTTTACTTAAGGAACATAAGCACCAACCAAGAAGTCACACTAACTATGGCCACCAGATCAACCATATCGGTATACGTCGTACAGTTTCCTTGGTCTATTGCCATTTACCTAAGGTACACTAGATCCGGGTAAGGATATTTCACACATAAGAGCACCCAACAAGATAAGTATAAAGCAAACAAGGAAAACAATTTTAAAGTGATCTAATTCCTAAGGGTACCCCTCTTTTATCTTTTTCCCCAGCAGAGTCGTCAGTTCTGTAACACGGTGGGAGAACTGACTTTAGTTAAATGTTGTGGATAGCAAGAGTCGCCACCGACTTTTATTTTATCCAAAAGGAAAGGGTATAAAAGAACAGGAAAGACCTTAAAAATATTTTGAGTTCGGGGGGTAGGTTATACAAAGGGAAGGTGTTAGCACCCTTTATATCCATGGTTATCCATGGGCTCTTAGTTACTTAGCTCACTTTAAATTGTTTTGAGAAAGGTGTAGTGTGTGATTAAAAATTTTCTAAGTACTTTATAATGGTCCTCATATGGATGTATATAAAGACTTTGTTTTGAAAATTTGTTTGAAATGTGAAGTGTAATGAAATATTTTGAAAAGGTGAGCAAGTACTTAAGAGGAACCTACCCTATATTAAATCTTTACTGTTCTTATATGTTCTTTCAATGGTAAGACTAGCCCTATTATTAAGGAATAGGTAGTCATTACCTTGGATGTGAGAAGGGACATGTATAGGGACATCTGAATATATGCAAATGTAAGGTATCTTTAGCAATTCGTAGGGACTTATCATCTTTATTCGAAGGAACAAGACCATTTATCATAGGCAACCTCGAAGGGACTTGATCTTTTAAACTGAAGGGACTTGATGATATTTATGAAGGGACTTTGCTTAAGACACCTTACTTGACCTTAGAGTTAGGCAACATGAGGAGTAACCTTAAAAAGTGTGAGATGGCGATCAAAGATCGACTTACGTGTGTGAGTGTTCATATTTATATATTTATATTATTAAGTAAGTTATTCTAAATTAATTTTAAATCACAAACATGTTATCACTCCCTATAGTTACTAACCATGGCAAAAATAATATTTACAATGATATAGTAAAGACAAAGAATAAAACTACAACTATTACAAGGTTTTCGCAATTACATTATAAATAGAAATAATTAATAATAAAGATATAATAAATGAATTATAATTAAAATGGGTTAGTAATAATAATAATCATAAGAAAAAGAGGTTAGCACAAATATACAAATATATATAGAATTTAAGAGAACATTTTTAAGTTAAACAAATAATTTTTTGAAGAATTTTTTAAGAAGAAAATAATAAAGTTAGAATTATGATAATAAACAATATAATAATTATTTACAAAACATGATTAATTATTTAATTATATATTAGAAAAATTAATTAAGTTTAATATTAAAGTTAAATAAAAATTAGGGTTAGAAATTAGGGTTTATTAGGAATTATTAATAAAATATACATATTGAATTAATTAACTATTACTAATGAATTAAAATATTAAATTATTTATAAATTATAGGAAAATAACATTTACATACAAAATTATTTATTAAATTAATTAAAGTGATTAATCAAGAAATGTTATAAGATTAACAAAAAATATAAAGGTTTAATTAGTATTTAAATAAAATTAATAATTATAAAATAAGTTAATTAATATAAAATAAATAAAAGAAACAAATGGTAAAAAGAAAAGTGGGGAGGCCTGGTTTTGATCCCAGGACCTCCCCCTTACCATAACTAAAACCCTGCCACTGGGCTAGCGCACGCTAGCAAACAAAGAATGAACAAAATGCGTTAAATATAAAACCTAGTAAAAGTGATAAATAAAAACAACGAAAATGCAAAACCTGGGATTCGAACTCATGCACCGAAGCTTATTCACACGCGCATCCAACCAATTGAGCCAGGCAACATTAGTTGAAATAAAACAAACACAAATTCCAAAAATATTAAATCCAAATTTCAAATTTCCAGATGGCGCCAAGGAGATCATCTTCTTCCTTGAGACCTGCAGAATTACCTACGAAAATTGTTGGGAGCTTTCCTGCGAATTTTCCTACACTTGAAACTTGTCAATCTCATATCATCATGAATATGCAACAATTCATCAAATTAATCACATGGTTATGATCCCCACACTTCACACAGTTCATTTATGTCCTTAAAATTAATTTATATGGTCTAAATCGAAGAACCCTAATTTTGGTTCAAGAACCCTAACAATGGCCGTTTTCGGTTTAGGTCCTCATCCTTCAATTTCTTTGCCCAGAAAGCATCTAAACATCATCACTAACACAAATATGTAGTTAGAATTCATTATAATTACATAAATAATCTAAATCGAAAAAATAAGAATATGAACAATATGGATTCGGTTCATGCTATATCTCATGATTTGAATGATGTAAATGATTCAATTAGGTTCATTCATCATCAAGGAACTCATTGCAACCTTTAGAACTCTTTGAAACCTCCTACAAATCAAAAACCGAATGTCTCCTTTTGCTTGAATTTTTGAAGTTTGAAGATGATGCTTGGCTGCTGCGAATTCGTGTCTTGTGCATTGCTTTATGTTGTATATATATGATAGAACAAAGTTAGGTCAAAAAATCAATCTTCACTTTGGACTTTTGGATAGTTAGAGACTGAAAAAGATAACCTTCCAAAAATTGAAAAATCTTGATATATTTTTGAATGATCTGATTTTGTGTAGTTTCAATCACCTCTAAATGATCATTAAGACTTTCTAGAACCAAAATCAAATCCAATATTCACACTTTTATATTTTATTTTGATTTAAAATGATTTTTAATATAAAAAATCATAATAAATAAAATGAAATGAATAAAAATATGAATAAATAAATTTTAATTCGTGCATGATGTCATGGAAGTGTTTGGATCCTAAAAAAGCAAGCCCATTTGGTGAATTATGGTTTTAAGACCCCATTTACTTCATAAACCTCTCAAAAATATCCCAACTTTGCAAGGGCACAAATCCCTCAATTTTAATGCTATGAAGGTGTTCTTGGACATTTTAGAAATTTTAGAGAGTCCTATAACCAACCTCTTTGGTCTCATGTCCATATCTTTTACCATTCTCAAGTTATGCTCTTTGGAAGTTGTTGACTTTTTGTTGACTTTTAAAAGGACCTATAATGTCTTAGCTCATACCTTCCAAATGAAGCATTTTTGGGCTTGGCTTGTGATACACAAAGTTGTAGAGAATTCAATTTCCTTCAAAATGAGCTTTGGATGGAAACATTTTGATGAAGCATGTGAAAGTTATGGCTGGTCAAAGTTCAGTTGACTTTTCCTATGAAAACCCTAATTTAGAAACTCCTGATTCTTGATGATCTGAAATCTCCTTGATGAATCATGATCAACCCTTGATCAAATGATGAATTTTACTTCATATACTTGATGTTGGCAAAAAATCATGAAGTTTGACTTTGGTTTGACCACAGTTGACCTCAGTTTGACTTTTTAACTACTTTGATTTATTTTAGCCTATCTGATCATCTGACTGAGCAAATCTTTTGGGAAAGTCTTGAAACTTGACATGGGGATTCTTG
Source organism: Lathyrus aphaca (assembly GCA_963966055.1). Classification (NCBI taxonomy): domain Eukaryota; kingdom Viridiplantae; phylum Streptophyta; class Magnoliopsida; order Fabales; family Fabaceae; genus Lathyrus; species Lathyrus aphaca. The sequence goes on along the minus strand of OZ014520.1, from coordinate 10,200,026 downwards.
AACACATATAGGGTGTCATGAAGCTCACTTGAAGCCTTGGAAGTCCATTTAACCTGATGAAAGTCAAAACCCTAGTTTAGGATGCATTGCTTAGGAGGATGCATTGTCTGAGGGAATTGTCAAACTTTCTGACTAATTGTGAACCTTGTGAACCTCTTGAGATACCCTGTGAACCTTGTGAACCTATTAGGACACATTAGTACATAATGTCTTGTCTTGGTGAGGGAAAATTTTGGGGTGCAACAAATATCACAACAAAGTTTATGAGCATATGGTAAGACTCTGTTTCATTAGCACTTAAGTCCTCCGACTTCGTAATTTAGCGGTCTCTCCCGTTTTAGAAATGAGTGTCCACCCAATCTAGAGGAAATTGGGATACCAACTTCTCCTCGTTGTCCACGACCTCTCTGTAATAGAGGGAATCCTTGGCCACCTACATGCATGGATGGATCACATAGAATCGTTCCTTGAAGTCGCAAACAAACTCCAGGAACGCCATGAAAAGCCTTCTCGGTTGCTTGAACGACACCCAGCTGTCGCACCCCTTAGACTTCTGCTGAAGTTGAAAAAGTCTGATGAATAGGCTCACCATCGTACCTATCTCCAAGTAATGGCTCACCAACTCAAAGGCCCTAATAAATACCAACGCGTTAGGATGAAGCTGAGAGGGAGCGAGCTTGAGATGTATAAAGATTTCCCTCTAAAAGTTGTTGAAGGGAAGACAATACCCAGCTTCGCAAAACATAAACTCGTACATTGGAAATCTCAAGGAAGAGTAATAAGAGCATATTTATTGCTCAGGTTTGGGAGGACATGCCCGACAGTTGACAGGGTCCCTTTTCTTTCGTTTCTCCACTCAGTTCTACACATCTGAGTCATCTATGGAAAATTGCAATGTCATCTCTTAGGACTCGTCTGTAATCCATGACCTATCTCCAATGGGAATGTTCGTAACACCCGATCCATAATCGCAGGAATTGTTGCCCTCCAACCCATGGTCGACATTTTGGGTCCTTTCACCTAAAAAGAAGAGGAAATTAAGTGAATTCGACGATATCAAATCCACCCTTCCACCACAAGTTAAGTGAAAGGGCGATGTTAAGGCCGAGGATGTGTCCTCAGCTTAACCCTTTGTCCAAAATAGGGTTGCAAGGGAATAGTGTCGACGTATCAAGATTGTCCTCGCGCTAGAGAAATTCTCTTCAACCATAAGGAATAAGTATCTTAACGGGGAGAAGCACCACACATGCATCTAATGCTCGAACACAAACACTAAACATCACTAGCCAATGTCCTACCAGGATCTAACAATCATCTTCTAACCTAACCCTAGTTATCCTAACATTCATATGTTCTTCATGATTCATGAATTTTCCAGAAATTCATCAATTCTTCGGAGAGCTCATGAACTTCATGTAAAATCTCATGAATATTCATTGAATGTTCATCATTTCTGCAAAAACTTAGAGGAAGGAGATGAAGATACCTTGATCCATTGAAGGGTATGGTGGAGGTTGATGATGGCCCTAGAACGCTGAACAACATCGGTTGAATCTTCGGCAAAGAAACATTGTAAAGCAAAAGAATCCAGTGGGAGAAAGAATCCGCGTGAAATGCTAAAATTAACACATTTTTCTCCTTTTATAAAGATCTTTGCTCGCATCGAGAAACGCAAAGGGCAAGTAATTATGACCTAGGCCTGGATTCCCTAGGTATTCACAAAATAATTACTGCACCATCACATATGTCACAAGGATATGAAGCGTTTTGCCTTCACAAGACAAGTCTCATTTTCTAGGTGTCTCTAAGACATCCTTGCACACCATCTTCCCGACACCTAAAGTGATCTTTAAAACAATCATCTTCTCGTGAAACATTTGTTGAGGCTCGTGCTGACTATATTCTCCTCCTCGACGGCCTGCTAAATTAAGTCATTTCCCTTAGGAAAGCACAATGACTTGGGGGGCTCCTATTCTATACTAGGCTAGTAGGTTCCCTAGAAACAATCGAGGCCCAATCCAATCCATCCTTGAACAAAGCCCGAATAAGCAATCAAAGACCTCGTGACTATCTAGGAATAGAGCTATTGGAATAATAGTCGTTGGGGACTTTACCCTCATGCGCTTGACAGTTACCACGCGGCAACCTGCCCTCTAAAAATCATGGATACAGTTATCGTGGGCCACGCGCCTGCGTATTTCGGCTACATGCTCTTATTAATACCCTACCCCTTTGGAGGGTCAGGTATTCAATTCTAATCACTTACATACTTCCCTAATGCTTTATCTTTAGCTTTCTTTCACACTGGAACTTACTTGAGCGTCGGAGTACCTTGAAGGCACACAACCTCCTTTTCCAACAACTGTTGTTGTAGCTCCAACTGAAGGCCACAAGGACCTTTTGAGATTACACTTGTACACATAGTATGATCGTTTTCTTGATCAACAAGAAAACCACAATGTGATAAAAAAGAGATATGAAAAGGAAGACAATTCAAAGTGGTTTAAAACCCTAGATTCTTGACTCAATTACACATTATAGACTAATGTTTATAATTGAATCCCATCCACACCACTTTTTCCCTCTAATCATGATTATGAGGGATTTATGTAGAAGTGACGACTAGTATGTTATTTATAAGAAAATTAATCCCTAGTTTTCATCTAATATACTAAACAATTTACCCAACAGACTGACCCAATTTGACATGTTAATAATCTAACATATCTCGATAGCTACACTAGCTATTCGACTTTGACAGAGTTTGTTACAACAGTAGCTTATAACCCATAAGCTATAAATATCCATCTTAAAACAAACTCCGAACATCGAAACCAACTAGTTGTCATCATGCAGTTATCAATTGCATACAATGGAAAAACTTTCTATGGTTATTTCTAATGGATGTTATCTTTGTAAAATGGATGTGAATAATGTTTTTCTTTATGGTGACTGAAGATATTTATATGGCTCCCCATCAAGGTTTATTATCTTCATCTAAAGGTGTGTGCAAGCTTAAACATTCATGTAACACCCCAAAATTTGCCCTTTTATTTATCACCGATTCCAAGCAGCTTATGCTTCGTTTCCGTGTCGTCTTTCATATTCGCCCATACATTGCATAATAATATAGAGTATACATCATTGGTCGAGGCACGGGGCATGTGATCAAGGGTTATTCGGAAATCATCGGGTCTCAGAAGGAAAATAGTCTCAGAAAATATGACCAAGACCGGATATCCCAAGATTTCCCACCAAAAAGAAGGAAAATTCAAATTTTAGTTGAAGTAATCGGTTACCTCGGGGGTAGTAACCGGTTACCTGTTGAAATTTGGAGAAAAAAATGCTAGTTTTTGTACTGGTAACCGGTTACTTCGTGCAGAATTTCAAAAAATTCAAAAATCAGTTGGTTGTTCCCATCACTTTTCCATTTTCACTTTGCCTTGTATTTCCACCAAATTCTAGAATATTCCATAACCTTCTAAAGGAATATTCCCAGAATATGTCAAGGAATATTCCAAGAATATGTCAATGGAATATTCTAGGAATATTCCCAACCAACCCTTATCTTAGGATCCGAGCCTAGTGTCCAAACCCCGCACATAACCTAAGCCTAACTCCAAAGCTAACCTCTATATAAACTTGATCACCCAAGCCAAAAAGAGATTAGACACATTTCACAAATTTCACCATTCTCACAATCTCAATTCTCTCATTTTCTCTGCATTTTTCAAACTCACACCAAAGCTTCATCATCATCATCATCAAGATTCTTCAAGTTTTGCATTGAAACTTGAAGAATCAGAAGCTAAGCCTCCACCATTTTCATTAATTCAGCGGATTATCGAAGAAGTTGCTACGATTGCAGTGTTTATTTCACCATTCGAAAGCGGTTTCGGATAATTCTCACCAATCACATTTATTTTGCACATTTGCGGATTGAAGCTTCGAATCTCCAGTTTTCTCTACTTTCGCGTATTGCTCGACATCGCAACAATTGCCAAAGCAAGCCTCCACTTTGTAGGTTGGTGAATCTGTAATCACTTCTCGTTTTAACTTATTTCTCTTTATCTCGCTTTGCACATTCTTCACGTATTCTTGCTTTTTGATACTTTGATTGGTTTGATTATAGGAGCTAGAATCGTAGTGTGATCATAGTGTTAATAGGTGTTAGAATGTTGCATCTAGGTGTAATTTTCGTGCTAGGTTGATAGGCATTAGGATAAAGCTTATTTGAATAAGTTGCTACTGGTTTTGCATGAAAATGCAGTAATTTTATATTCTGGTCTCAGAGTAACCGGTTACCTTATAGGTAATAACCGGTTACCTGTATTAAATTTGAAGAAAATCCCAGTTTTTTGAACTGGTAATCGGTTACTGCATAGGTAGTAACCGGTTACCACTAAACCAAAATGAAAAATTCTTGTTTTTTCTTGTATTTTTGATATTCATTCCCCCTTCAATCTTCATGGATCCTTAGGATGTGATTTTTGGGAGTTTTTAGGAGCTGAGTTAGTGCAGGTGTATGTAGTTTCGATAACTTTCGACACGCGTTTCTTTAGATTCCGATTTTTCACATAAGGGTTGAATGTGTGTTCATAGCATGTTGTGATTGTTGTTTGCATGATTTAGCATCATCAATAACACGTTAATAGGTGTTCGTAATTATGTTTTGCATTGTGTTTGCGATCCGCTCATGTTTTGGTCAATTGTGCGCGTAATTGGAAAGGTTGCATATTGTTAAAACCGTGCGATTCACATATTTGCATTCTTTGTTGATTGTTTATGTGTTGCATTCCATTGTTGATGATGCATTTCAAGTTTGTTGCATTAAAATATATGAGCATTGCATTCATTATTCCTATTAAAACTCCATTTTTGTATTTGAAAAATAATTGAAAATCAGCCATGTTTCACTGCTGCATTTTGAAACAAAAGTTGTAAAAGAAATGTTGCATTATTCTATTTTGGTCTTTTTACACCAATTTGTATGCTCTTTGGTAGCTGTAATAGGCTGTTTGCATTGTTAGTTGCATGTAGTAGCTGATTGTGTGTTAGAGAGTTGTAGTAGCTGCTGACTTTAGGCTTCACTTAGCTTTTAAGTGTCCTTAGACTTAGGATTGAGTCTAGTTTAGGTCATAATTGTTAGGACATGTTTGGTACTTGATTACCTCTTTCCTTTTATCACTTTGGCCTTATTTTACTAACCTTTGTCTTGTAGGGGGTTATGGTAAGACATTTGTGTGAGAGAGTATCCTACATACACCTTCTTCCTTATCCTTTTACGTTTCAACTTGTGTTTGCGATAAGCATTTTATGCTTCTTCGACATTTTACTTTGTCCATTCCCTTTGAAGTTTAAACTCATCTTCAATTCATTGAAGTGAGTTGTAACTTGCTTCCTTTTTCTTTCTAGGAATAGAAAACCACATTAACCATAGGACATCCCTTGAATAAACAACTTAGGGTGAGTCTTAGTTTCCCCTAGTTTTGTCCTTTCTCGATTTGAGTCCTTCTTTTCCATATCAAAATAAAAATAAAATACCTAATAAAGGTTGAGCTTTCTCGTGCGCCAGGAGACTTTGCCATGGGGTATCTATCATGATGAACAAGTCTTAGCATGAAGATATCTCACAAACAAAATAAAAAACACTTCTTCTAAAAGACAGTGAACAAACACACATGTCTTTCCTGCATGAATTCTTTTCTTATCTCATTCACTCTAAACGCAAACTCTCTTCGACATGTCTCTTTGCAAGACAGTAATGCACTCGTCAAGGCAAACCTGCAACACTTGAGCATAGGCATAAGCATTTTAATTCATAAAAGACACCAACAAAGTTTCCTCCTTCGTTAGGCGAACTACGTCGACTCTGATTCTCATTTTCCATGAGATACGTAGGCAGTGGGGTAAGGCCCATTCGAGCACACTTATTATTTTCCCTACATTTTTCCCGTACCTTTTCGTTCTCTTTTCCCGGTTCCCTATCATTCCAGTTCCAATAGCGATTTTTATTCAGCAGTAGTTTTATGTCTTACCCTTTGAAACAGACTAACAAACGTGGATCCCTTCGGGTACAGCAGATGATCTGGGGTGCTAATACCTTCCCAGGTTGTAACCGACTCTCGAACCCAGTTCTTTGGTTAGTAGGACCTTGTTCTTTCCTTTTCTCTTAGGCTTGTGCAACATTACCTTTCCTATTCATTCGGGATAAAAATGCCTGACTGGCGACTGTCGCTCCCAAAGATTTGCATCCCGGTACAAGCGCGAACGGTCGGCGAAAGGAGAAAATGAAGATGAAGTGAATAGAGTCGCCAGCTAGGCATTTTTATCCCGAAGGAAAGGTAATGTTGCATAAACCTAAGAAAAGATGGATAAAACGGTTGCGAACCAGAGAAACTGAGAAAGGGGGTTGGTTACAACTTGGGATGGTATTAGCACCCAGATTGTTCGTCGTACTCGACGGGATCCACGCTTAAAAGATTGTGTTTAAAGGGGTAGTGTCTGTGCTATCTGTGTGCAAACGCTGAAAAGAATGTACAAGTGTCAGTGCAAGAAAGTAAAGTGAGGTGCTCAGGAACTGAGGCTTAAAAGAGGATGCTAAAAAAGGGGGAATACACAGAGAATTTTGTTCGATAACTGTTAAGTTATGCCTACGTATCCTCTCGTGCAATGAGGAAGTCAGAACAGCGTAGTTCGACTCAAAGAGACTGAAAGATAAATTGACTGATGAACTGCTTACTTGTCTATGCTCAAGTGTATGACTCGTCTGGCTCTAGTGCTAACTGTCTTGCATTAGACGGAAGAAACAAGTTCTCATTTGTGAGTGAAGATGATGAGAAAAGAATCCCGAAGGAGACGATTATTGTTTGTTTTTGTGTTTTCAACCTTTTAATTCTTTTTTTGGTGTTTGTCATAAGTTAATGAGCTTAAGCCTAAACCAAGGGTTAGTAAACTCATCATATCCTCCCTTTGATTAGGGATAATGAGAATACCTTAAATATGAGATAAACATCTCAACTTAATTACCATGATGATGTAGGATTAAGATCATTAACCTACTTGTGATTATTTAGATGTTTTTGAGTTTTTGTTTAGTGTTAAGTAATGAGTTTAAGCCATAATCAAGGATTAGTGAACTCATTACACCATCCTAATAGAAGGATCATAGATGAGCACACTTAAGCTGAAGAAGATACCTCAACTTAATCCATGATTAGGGATTAACCTCATGACAAAACAAACCTTTATTAAAGTGGATTTTAATTAAGGGTGAGATTAAGAAGTGAGTTTTATGGTTTGTAAGACAACTTGAGGAGGACTTGTCCATTAAACACTAGGGTTAGTCCTTCTTAACCAATAAAGGAAGAATTAGAACCCTAATGTAAGGCCCAAGTTACAAGTTAATGTCTTAGTGATTATTAAGATGGATTTATTAAGAGGTTTAAACAAATTAAGGGTTTAACACTTAGGATTAAAGTTATACACTCCATCCTAAGAGAAGGATGCAGGCATAACCCTAATACCAAAGTCCTAAAACCTTAAAGGTTTAGTCTCTAATGATGAGATGAGAAGAGAGACACAAAGAAGACTCAAAGGTAAAAGCTAAAGGGGGACTAATTACAACCCTAATTATTATCATGCTTGGATGTTCCTATAGTTTGTGAGGCTTGAGAAAGATCTTCAAAGAAGCCACCAATGGAATAAGCAAATGAAAGGAGGAGAAGCAGAAGAAACAAGTTACTTACTTCACTGAAGAAGATAAGTAACTTGGAGAAAGAAAGTGAGAGATGAACATGAATGAGCAAGCCCACTCTAAGACAAAGTAAAATGCAGCAAATATACATATGAAGAATATGAAGAGAAATGAGAAGTGAAGGCAAATTCAGTTCTCAAATTACTTACCACCTAAAAATGTTAGCATAAAGAAAGAGATGAAATGAAATGAAGCATATGAAATGACAAAGAAACAAAACCAGAAGCAATCACATGATGCAAATGATGCTATGAGATGATGCAAAGGCAAACCAAGTGCTATGAATGTTCATACAAAGATAAAGAATGCAAAGGAAACATGTAGGAAGCATGAAAATACATGGATGTTTATGAAATGAAATGAATGCAAAGCATAGCAAATGTATGAATAAATGACCAAGCAATGTTCAAGCAGTGTCTTAAGATGTCTAAGATGGCATACAAGTGCTTAGAATGTCATGGCAAGTTCACATGTTCATGCAATGCAATGTAAGATGCAAGTATGGATGCAAAATTAGGGTTACATGAAAGGATGAGATGCAAATGACCAAAACAGAAACAATTCACATGATAAAAATTTTCAAATGAACTCAAGGGAACCCTAACCCCATATAATATCACACCCCAAAGGAAAAGGTCTAAATATTAACCTAAAAGAAGTTATGATTTTTCTAAGTTAACTAGGGTTTTTGGGTACCTTAAGAAGAAAAATGCAAATCAATTTGAAAATGAGGGATAAATTCATGACAAAAATACCCTAGAAACTACATCCTATATGAAAAACAATGCAAAAAGAATCATTTTCAAACCCTTCATGGTTAGGCAGAAAAGAATTTTCAAAGTTAGGGTTCCAAAAAGGCAATTTTGTGAACCCTAAATTCAAGAAAAATGTCAAAATTGAATCAAAACCAAAAAGAAATTTGTATGAATGGTTTGATAATGTTTCTAAATGTCCTAAGGTGCAATGTGAATTTTTTTGGAATTTTTAGAAACCTAAATGGTATTTTAATTAATTAATTTCCATTAATTAATTAAAATAAACATTAAAATATTTTTAAAATGATTTTAAAATGCAAAAAATAAAAATAAAAATGTTTTTGGGTGGAGAAAAATATTTGAAATTAAAATACAGAAGGAAATATTTTTATGACTTTTCTAAGTATTTTAAATAAAATAGCAAAGAAAATGGGATTTAAATGAAAATAAAATGAATTTAAATGAAAGTAATCCAATCCAAAGGACCAGATTCAAAGTTGGGAGAAAGCTGTTGACTGCGTGCGCAATCTAGTGGTCAGAATTCAAACTGGCTTAATTATCTGATTAAATTAATTAAATGGAAATTAAAGTTAACTGAAATGATCCAGGCCACACAAACATGCGCTAATCACCATCCTACGGCTAAGATTCAAACTGGGCAATTAAACCCTAATTAGGGTTCTAATTATTTTCAGGTGACCGGAGCTTTTCCGGTCATCTTCTCCGGTGACCCTAAACATCAAACTTCTTCCCTAGGCTATTTCCAGAGCTCTAAAGCTCCAGATCACTCCCCCACACCTCCCTAAACCTGAATCCAACCTCAAAATTCATTTCTCATGCATCAAACTCAAGATTCGAAGAAGATCATAAAAATGGCAAAACTTTCAGAAACACGATACAGGCTCAATACTCAATCATTTTCAAAACCAACAAGTGTGGTGTGATCAGTGAAGCATATAAATCATTTCTATAACATAAAAAACAAGTTCTGGAAAAAAGTTTGAAGATGGCTACCTGAGCTAGAGCTTTCACCTCTGAAGCTTTTGGACCTCTTCTCCTGTGCAAATCTACTTCACTTGACCCCCTGGTGATGTTGCAATGCTTTGGAAAAGTTTAGAATGGCTGGATTGAAGGGTTGCAACTCAACTGGCCTGAAATCATTTTTGTATTTGGTTGGCTTTTAGGGCTTGGTAATGGTTGGGAAATGTTCTAATGATGATGGTGAGTTGAATGATGAAGTTTGTTTTAAGTTTTTGTGGCTGGACAAAGAGAATCGAAAGCTTGAAGTTTTGGAGTGATTTTGAGAAACTTGGCCTATGAGATGATCTGAGCTCCAATGTTATGTGAAATAGCTTGCTTTGAGTCCACATAACATTGTTTGATAGGTCAGAAAGTGGGTGGTGGCCTGTGGTGATTGGTATGGGCAAGTTGCCAAAATGTCAACATAATGTGTACTTGAGGTATGGGCTATGGCAGGGGTTGTTCAAGGGCATGTCTGGCCTCAGCATTGATCAAGGAGAGCCATGGGATTGAGATTATGCAGCTGGATGGCTTAGAAGCAAAGATCTCATGGGTTTTGAAGGTGTTATGTGATTTTCCCCCTTTGAGAAATCTTGAAGTGCAAGGCATGGAAACTTGTGATTCCTTGGGCAATTTTGGTCACAATGCAATGTATTATGTTTTTATGATGCTTATAGAGTGATTAGAGGTCACAAAATGACTTGGTATGTGGAATTGCAAAAAATCCTCTTTGGTGTGAAAGTGAAAATTATAGGATTTTGGCCAACTTTGCAAGGTCATAACTTGAGTTCCATAATGAATTAGAACATGTTCTTGTACTTTTTGAAAAGGGGATGATCCAATCTACAACTTTCATGACCAACAATTTTTCATTTGAAGCATTTTTGGTTGAGAAAGAGAAGGTTGAAAAACTTTCCCAAAATGGAAAATTTCCATTACAAGTCACTTCCATTTTTGGCAACTTTTGGTTTGGCTCAAATTTCTTCAATTTTGTGGACTTCCAATCACTTCAATGATCAAATAAATATCATATAACTTCAATTTGATGAAAAATCCACTTTGGTTCCATTGTTGGGGGCCTCAGATGCCCTGATTTTGCTCTAACTTGCTCAAGAAGTTACCCAGTGAACAAATGACTTCCACAATGAATTTCTTCATCAAACTTGGTACACATGATCCTTATAACATATTGAGACTATTAGAAAGAAGAATGACCAAAAAATTTGGAGTTATGGCCTCTGAAACCAAAACCCTAATTTCATGTCATATGTGTAGTGAAACCCTAGCTCTGCTTCCATGCTTTCCAAGTTCTTTTGATTTCTTGACTTCCTTGATCTTTGAGGGATATAATATGATGATAGAACACACATGGACCCTCTTGGAGTGATTGGAGACCTTTGGAGTGGCTCAGATGGATCCTTGGATTGCTCAGATCACAAACCCTAGATGCAGATGAACTTGAACTATGTAGATGAAACAAAAATGCAATATGATATGATATGCTTAAACTAATGCAAATATGGAAGATCACAAGACATGGTGTGAAATTAGTGAGGGAAAATTTGGGGTGTTTACAGTGACTCTACCTTTTCCGCGCCACTTTCGTGTTTGTACTATGATGAAAATCCCGGGAGCGAAAATTCCTTATACGGTTTGAAACAAGTGCTCAGAGCATGGTATAAAGGTTTATTCTCTTCATCTAAAGGTGTGTGCAAGCTTAACCATTCCTTATACGGTTTGAAACAAGCGCTCAGAGCATGGTATAAGAAATTTCCCTCCACTCTACTTGAGTTCTCCTATACCCAAAGTCAATATGGTTCCTTTCTATTTATTCATAACACAAGTGAGAGTATTTTTATTCTTATTTTGTATTTTGATGATACGATTATCACTGGTTTTAATCATGCTCCCATTCAACGACTTAAATAAAGTTACAAGACTCATTTCGTATGAATGATCTTGGCAACTTGCATTATTTTCTTGGTCTTGAGGTTAATTCTACATCTAAGGGCATCTTCCTCTGTCAACACAAGTATGTCACAAATTTGATTTCTATGACTGTTTTCCAAACGATCAATCAGTTGGATACTCCTCTTGAGGTTAATGTTAAATATCATTGTGATGATGATGATCTTTTAACACATTCTTTATTGTATCTGTAATTTATGGGTAGCCTTAATTACTTGAGTAGTACTCGCTATGGCATATCTTTTGTTGTTCAACAACTCAGTCAATCCATGCATTCTCTGCCATCCTCACCCGGCAGTAGTTCGTCTTATAATTCACTACTTAAACAGAACCCGATAGTGTGGTTTATTATCTCCTTCTGAAATAGTTCCTCGATTGAGCGCCTAAAGTGATGTTGATTGGGCAGGGTGACCTGTTACTGGACGTTTCATCACTGGTTGGTGCAAGTTTCATGGTTTTTCATTGATCTCATGGAAAAGTAAAAAACAAACAAGAGTCTTAAATCTTCCACTGAATCTGAGTATCATGTTATGTCTGTTGCTTGTCCAAAAATAATATGGTTTTACGGTCTTTTGAATGAGCTTGAATTTCCTCAAACAGAGCCTACAACACTTTATGGTAATAATACAGGTGTCATCCAAACCGTTGAAAATCTCATTTTTCACGAACGCATCAAGCATATCAAAATTGATTGTCATTTCATCTGGGGTGTCTATGATGATCAACTAATATCACTTCCTCGAGTTAGTACTCAATTTCAAGTTAATATATTTTTATGAAGGAAATTCCTCGTCCATGTCATCAGTTTCTAGTTAACAAATTGATGTTATTTGACCAACCCCGTCAATTTGAAGGGGGGGGTGTCGCTCCCGGGATTTTCATCCTAGTACAAACGCGAAAGTGGCGCGGAAAAGTTAGAGTCGCCAGCCAGACATTTTTATCCCGAAGGAATGAGAAAGGTAATCTTGAAAAAACCTAAGGAAGAAGGAAAAGGACGAGGCCTTGCGAACCAAAGATCTGGGTCCGGAAGTCGGTTACGAATTGGGAAGGTATTAGCACCTCAATCCGTCCGCCGTACCCGACGGGATCCACGCTTGTTAATCTGTTTCAAAGGGTGAGAAATGATATGTTGTTTGAATGAAAGAATGGCTATCTGGGATGGAATGGAAATGAGAAAAGAGATTGGAAAGGAAAATGGAAAGAAAGGGGAAAATGTAGGGAAAAAGAATGATTGTGCTCGAATGGGCCCTACCCCACTACCTACGTACCTCATCGGGATAAATGAGGATCAGATTCGCCGTAGTTCGTCTAACTAAGGCGGGCACTTGTTTGTGATTTTTAGGATGACGTTACCATAGCTCTAGCTCAGGTATTACCGGCACTAACTCGAGGGTGTTTACCGTATCGCTGTTTGAACTGTCGATACAAGTCATGTTCGTCGGCAAAGAGTATGAGATGATAAGAGAATACGTGATGTCTTGGTTTGTTGTCTTTTATGAGAAGTGTTTTGAATTTGTGTTTATCGCATGTACAACACTAAAGACTATGATACAAGAGCGAATACTTTCCAAGATCGCCCCCAATGGAACGTTTGTAAATCATCCTAGAAGAGTGGAGGAGACCTCCACTGATCATTTCCCGTATAGCTTAAGGCTCGTGGCGTATTGCACACATTTTTCTTTATTGAGTGTTTTGATTTTTTCTTAAAGATGAGAAGTGAGACTCAAATTGGAAAAGGAAAAAACTCTAAGGGAAACTAGACTTTTACCCTAAGTTAGTTGAGTTTAAAGATGACCTATGGTTAGTGAGGTTTGAAAGATTAAATCTACTTAAAGAGATATTAGACTATAAATGCGAGTACAAAAAGTTAATAGTGAACAATATGGTCCTCCTAAGTCATGGTGGGTAAAAACACGTATGAAACGTAAATGGGATGAAACGATGGATCGGGTGGGTCGATTGCGTGGTGCTGAGACGCACGACTTATGGTGTGCAACATACAAGGCTTGCTTTTGGTGTAATGGAATGGAACGATGGTAATCGAGGAATCCAAAAGTCACATGAAACCTTATTTATTTATTTGAAATTTACTCGACGTTGGATCGAGTATCTTATTTTGTTTTTTTTGAGATTTTGGTTTTCTATTGATTTGTTTTATCTTTTCTATCCTAATTATAGGAACTATACAAGTATTACATCACAAAGTACACAAAATATAATCGAGGCATAACAAACATAATCCAAGTCCATAAGCAAACCCTCGGAAAATACCTTGCACAAAAAGAAAATTGTTAGTAAATGAAATGAAAATGCATGTGCAATGATATGATGGAAATGAATTAAAATGACAAAAATATCAAAAGTCATGAAAAAAATATGAAATTAATTCCCTAGGGTCTCAAACCTGACTATAACATTGTATTAAAAAATATCCTAAAAATACAAAGTCTAACTATGTCAAATGGTCACTTAAACTTATCTAAGGTTTAATCATAATTTTATAAAAACCACACTACCAAAACAGTGGATAAAATGGCCTAAAAATATAACAAAAATATTTCTAGGTACTATTATTTGTCCTCTAATCATAGCAAAAGGAATGAGCCAAAAATGTTACAGGAAGTGGGAGAAATAAAATGTACAAAATTATGTATCCATGTGAGAATTCAATCTAAAAAACAATTAAATGAAAAATCGAAATTAAATTGAAAAATGATTAAATTCAGAAAGTAAAAATGTGGAATGTTTCTAAAATGAACTAAAATTCTACTCTAATTTTTGGGGAATTTTATTATGCTTTTTACTATTTTTTATGAATTAATTTGGAACAAGCATTAAACAGAAATTAAAATAATAATGAAATAGAGATGGGGGGTGCATGGAGTAAGCCAAAATAGTTAAAATGATAAATGGGCTGATCCAGGGGGGGTAGGAATAGCGCTGGCACTGGGCCCAATTCGCTGGGTGGCCTGAGGGAGCATGGTATGGGGTACAGTCAATACTGTTGACTTCCTATAGACCATACGATCAGGGAGACTCCTAAGTATGCCTATCTAACGATTCAAGCAGTGTAGGAATATGCCAGCTATGGTAGGTGAAACGCGTGGGATCAGGACGGTAAGGTCCTACTGGATGGTGACACTTGTCACCGCCGGAATGGACCGAAAAATACAAATCTCATCCACAAGGATCAAGCGGTGAAATTGATGCGTCTTTATGACTTTCTTTTTTCTAAATTAATCATAGAGGAATGCAACAATTAAAGATTTTATGAACCATTAACCTTCATAATCACTAATTAAAATCAAATTAACTACATCTTATTCTCCAAATCCATATTTAAAGCCAAAACCATCTGTAAATCTCACAAACTACCTCAACATGCGTCTCTCTCTCTTCACAACGCACATATCCCTTCTCTCTCACTGTTCATGTCCTTCTTCACAAAACCCTAGCCGCCGCCGCCGGCGACCTTCCCCTTCTCACACACCGAAAAATCCTTAGAACAACTCTCACCTCTTTCTTCTTCCTCACCCAAGATCCGTTAACCATTTCTTCTAAAAAACCTCCTAATCATCCGAATCGAACCCTCATAAACGAAAGTTCAAAACACAAAGGTCATCACAAATTTAATATGATCTACAACGACGAGTTATGAGAAATACCGATTTACGATGCTATGGCTAGCTCCGGTAACGTTGCGTCTTGACGACGGCGTGATGAACTCCACGAGGCTGACTCAGGTATTGATGATTTCGGACTCTCCGTCTTGGCTCGATATTATATTTCATCATTTTCCTTCCGTTTTTGTTCCTTTCTTTGACTCGATTCCTCTTGTTTTTTTCTAGATCGTCGTGATTGATGTGATAACGATTGAGAGACCGATATCGATTTGCAGTTTTTTACGGGTTGTTGGAGTCTTCGAGTGCGGAAGAGGTTAATGGGGCTTTGGTTGCGGAAAAGTGATGGTGATGCAAAGAAGATCGAAGCTTCAGAACATTTGATTGCAGGTTAAAGATTCCCTTCTGTTTCTGGTTTGTTACACTTTGTTGAATTTAGAATTGCTCTTCTCTTTTTTCAGATTCCAGAACAGTTGGAGATCGATGAAGCACTTGAAGATGGATGGTGATGAAGAGTTTTTAAGAGGGATGGATGAAGAATGAGGGTTTTGAAGAAGAAGGATGAAAAAGAATGATGAGTTTGAGGAAGAAAAAATCAAAAATTCCCTTCAATCTGCAGCAAATTCATGATTTTATAGAAGATAGACTGAAAGGTTCAATGGGAATTTTCAGGTGAGGTTTCAGTTATAGTTAGTTAGCT
This sequence comes from Lathyrus aphaca, assembly GCA_963966055.1. Taxonomy (NCBI): domain Eukaryota; kingdom Viridiplantae; phylum Streptophyta; class Magnoliopsida; order Fabales; family Fabaceae; genus Lathyrus; species Lathyrus aphaca. The sequence continues at coordinate 10,184,207 of OZ014520.1, read as the reverse complement.
TTTGTAACTGATTTCAGTTATTGATTCCTGCAATTCTGTTTTTGTGATTCAGTGGAAAATCAGTTAGAAGTGGTTAGGGATTCTGTTAGTTTGTTAGAGAGCAGTTAGAGCATATAACTATATTGATTGAGTTCTATTGCCAATCTGATTTTCTGTTATAAATTTCCTACTTTTGTTGTGAATTTCATTTGAATGTTTATGAATACTTTTTGTTTTGAATTTCTCCTTTGGTCCTTTCTTTCTTCTCAATTCTTTCCCTGAGTTTCTTTTTGTTATTGCAGGAGTGTGAATGTCAAGAATAAGCTGGCAGGAGGATTGAAGATGATGATTGAATCCAATTGATGAAGAGGGAATTCAATTTTTCTTGTTATGGTTTCCTGTGTTTTTTTCTATTTCTGAATTTCCTTGTGTAAAAAATCCCCTCTATCTTTTGTTATAACTTCCACAACATGTTTCTGTAACTTTGCCATGAGTATCCATTGTGGAGATTTTTTCGCAAATTTTTCCTTATAGATTCTCTTCTGATAACTGTCTTGCTAGCCATACGAAATAGCTTATTAAGAACGTCAATTGTCTTTGGAAATGCAAGATACCGATTTTCTGCATTGATAATTTCTGAAACGAGATATTGGAAATCTGACTCTATGGTATTTAGTTCATAAATCCAAACTTATAACACCGACTCCATAAATCTAGAGAATATTCATAGTTTGACAACAAAAAATGAAACACTTTAAAGTCAGCGCTATTGACATGTGATAATGACCATGCTATGAATACCTGTTATGAACATTGGATGGAAAGCCCCTTTTTTTCCTTTTTGGTTTGGAATCGAGTATTGTAACGAATAATGAGTAATGAGTTTATGATATTTATAAATGAGGTTATGGAATTATTTGGGTTAATGTTTAAAATGAGCGATGTGGATTTTCCCAACAACTTGGATATAGATTAAACCTAAAAATGGAGAAATGATTGAAAAGGAAATTTGGATCTAAACATGGGGTACAACTTGGATATTGATTAAACCTAAAAATGGAGAAATGATTGAAAAGTAAATTTGGATCTAAACATGGGGTTAATTGAGACTAAGAAAGGACCGTGGGCATATGAGGAGACATTGGATCAAATATATTTAATTTTCAGCCACGGATACGAATTTGGGCTATTGACTTTGATGAATGGACATAAATCTAGAATTCCGAGTAATCTCATTGCATATGTTTTATTTACAAAAAACCTTCATTCCAAAGCACACTTGTATCCTCAACGAACCATCAATCTTAAGTCCACTTTAAACTCAAACATCATGATCTTATTATTTCAAGCAATAAACTGTATCACAACCTTTGACTAGATATCATGTATCACAGCCCAACGTTCCTTTGTTGTTGCCCCAAGTTTGAGCGCATATTATTCTTCAATATCTTGTATCTCAAGTGATGAATAAGATAAATAAGATCTACTAACGGACAAACATCACTCTTAAATTCCTTTGAGTGTCACTTAGTTAGGGAAATAAACCCTAGCTAAATGATTATGATGGACATCATCCAATCTCCCGCTTTTGACCTGAATGAACTATCCTTAAAGTAAACAGGAAACCATATTACCAAGGAATTCTTGATCCCATGTCTTAGGGGTCTAATGAAATGCACGATGGCAAGTATTATGACCTAATGAAAAAAAACGGATAAACGAAGCATAAGCCAGTTAGATAGTAATAATTTAGAGGGCAAATTTTGGGGTGTTACAGCTGCCCCTATTCAATCACTGTAGACCTGAATGGGTGATAGCAATTGCTTTCAGACGTTTGAGGTATGCAGGGATTAAATACTAGAAACAACCAGAAAATATGCACTTTGTGGCAGAAGAACAGGAAAATAAACTCAACCGAATGAACTCTTCTTGGATATAATTACGATGGGGAGAATAGTAAACAGGGGATGCCTTTTGATTGATGCCAGATGGCTACTGACTTGCCACGCTGCAGGTGGAATTTCACCAATTTTGATCGAATTTTAAGATACTTTTCACCTTGAGGATGGACTTTTGCCAATCTGCGGTTGGACTTCAAATACATTGCCACACTGCGGGTGGACCCTGGATAATTTGCCACACTGCGGGTGGACTTTGGAAATTTGCCACACTGCAGGTCGACTTTGGAAATTTGCCACAATGCGGGTGGACTTCTGCTCACTGCGGGAGACTTTTGCCCACAGCGGGGGACTTTTAGAAATTTGCCACACTGCGGGTGGACTTCTACTCACTGCGGGAGACTTCTATCCACTGTGGGGGTCTTTTGAAACTTGCCACCCGAAGATGGACTTTGGCCAGTCTGTGGCTGGACTTTTGCTCGCTGTGGGAGACTTTTGAAATTTGCCACCCGAAGATGGACTTTGGCCAGTCTGTGGCTGGACTTTTGCTCGTTGTGGGAGACTTTTGAAACTTGCCACCCGAAGATGGACTTTGGCCAGTCTGTGGCTGGACTTTTGCTCGTTGTGGGAGACTTTTGAAATTTGCCACCCGAAGATGGACTTTGGCCAGTCTGTGGCTGGACTTTTGCTCGTTGTGGGAGACTTTTGAAATTTGCCACCCGAAGATGGACTTTGGCCAGTCTGTGGCTGGACTTTTGCTCGATGTGGGAGACTTTTGAAATTTTCCACCCGAAGATAGACTTTGGCCAGTCTGTGGCTGGACTTTGGCTTGCTGTGGGAGACTTTTGAAATTTGCCACCCGAAGATGGACTTTGGCCAGTCTGTGGCTGGACTTTTGCTCGCTGTGGGAGACTTTTGAAACTTGCCACCCGAATATGGACTTTGGCCAGTCTGTGGCTGGACTTTTGCTCGTTGTGGGAGACTTTTGAAATTTGCCACCCGAAGATGGACTTTGGCCAGTCTGTGGCTGGACTTTTGTTCGCTGTGGGAGACTTTTGAAATTTGCCACCCGAAGATGGACTTTGGCCAGTCTGTGGTTGGACTTTTGCTCGTTGTGGGAGACTTTTGAAATTTGCCACCCGAAGATGGACTTTGGCCAGTCTGTGGCTGGACGTTTGCTCGTTGTGGGAGACTTTTGAAATTCGCCACCCGAAGATGGACTTTGGCCAGTCTGTGGCTGGACGTTTGCTCGCTGTGGGAGACTTTTGAAACTTGCCACCCGAAGATGGACTTTGGCGAGTCTTTGGCTGGGCTTTTGCTCGCTGTGGGAGACTTTAGAAATTTTCCACCCGAAGATGGACTTTGGCCAGTCTGTGGCTGGACTTTTTCTCGCTGTGGGAAACTTTTGAAACTTGCCACCCGAAGATGGACTTTGGCCAGTCTGTGGCTGGACTTTTGTTCGCTGTGGGAGACTTTTGAAATTTGCCACCCGAAGATGGACTTTGGCCATTCTGTGGCTGGACTTTTGCTCGCTGTGGGAGACTTTTGAAATTTTCCACCCGAAGATGGACTTTGGCCAGTCTGTGGCTGGACTTTTGCTCGCTTTGGAAGACTTTTGAAATTTGCCACCCGAAGATGGACTTTGGCCAGTCTGTGGCTGGACTTTTGCTCGATGTGGGAGACTTTTGAAATTTGCCACCCGAAGATAGACTTTGGCCAGTCTGTGGCTGGACTTTTTCTTGCTGTGGGAGACTTTTGAAATTTGCCACCCGAAGATGAACTTTGGTCAGTCTGTGGCTGGACTTTTGCTCGCTGTGGGAGACTTTTGAAACATGCCACCCGAATATGGACTTTGGCCAGTCTGTGGCTAGACTTTTGCTCGTTGTGGGAGACTTTTAAAATTTGCCACCCGAAGAAGGACTTTGGCCAGTCTGTGGCTGGACTTTTGCTCGCTGTGGGAGACTTTTGAAATTTGCCACCCGAAGATGGACTTTGGCCAGTCTGTGGCTGGACTTTTGCTCGTTGTGGGAGACTTTTGAAATTTGCCACCCGAAGATGGACTTTGGCCAGTCTGTGGCTGGACGTTTGCTCGTTGTGGGAGACTTTTGAAATTCGCCACCAGCAGATGGACTTTGGCCAATCTGTGGCTGGACGTTTGCTCGCTGTGGGAGACTTTTGAAACTTGCCACCCAAAGATGGACTTTGGCCAGTCTGTGGCTGGGCTTTTGCTCGTTGTGGGAGACTTTAGAAATTTGCCACCCGAAGATGGACTTTGGCCAGTCTGTGGCTGGACTTTTGCTCGTTGTGGGAGACTTTTGAAACTTGCCACCCGAAGATGGACTTTGGCCATTCTGTGGCTGGACTTTTGCTCGGTGTGGGAGACTTTTGAAATTTTCCACCCGAAGATGGACTTTGGCCAGTCTGTGGCTGGACTTTTGCTTGCTGTGGGAGACTTTTGAAATTTGCCACCCGAAGATGGACTTTGGCCAGTCTGTGGCTGGACTTTTGCTCGCTGTGGGAGACTTTTGAAACTTGCCACCCGAATATGGACTTTGGCCAGTCTGTGGCTGGACTTTTGCTCGTTGTGGGAGACTTTTGAAATTTGCCACCCGAAGATGGACTTTGGCCAGTCTGTGGCTGGACTTTTGTTCGCTGTGGGAGACTTTTGAAATTTGCCACCCGAAGATGGACTTTGGCCAGTCTGTGGTTGGACTTTTGCTCGTTGTGGGAGACTTTTGAAATTTGCCACCCGAAGATGGACTTTGGCCAGTCTGTGGCTGGACGTTTCCTCGTTGTGGGAGACTTTTGAAATTCGCCACCCGAAGATGGACTTTGGCCAGTCTGTGGCTGGACGTTTGCTCGCTGTGGGAGACTTTTGAAACTTGCCACCCGAAGATGGACTTTGGCGAGTCTTTGGCTGGGCTTTTGCTCGCTGTGGGAGACTTTAGAAATTTTCCACCAGAAGATGGACTTTGGCCAGTCTGTGGCTGGACTTTTGCTCGCTGTGGGAAACTTTTGAAACTTGCCACCCGAAGATGGACTTTGGCCAGTCTGTGGCTGGACTTTTGTTCGCTGTGGGAGACTTTTGAAATTTGCCACCCGAAGATGGACTTTGGCCATTCTGTGGCTGGACTTTTGCTCGCTGTGGGAGACTTTTGAAATTTTCCACCCGAAGATGGACTTTGGCCAGTCTGTGGCTGGACTTTTGCTCGCTTTGGAAGACTTTTGAAATTTGCCACCCGAAGATGGACTTTGGCCAGTCTGTGGCTGGACTTTTGCTCGATGTGGGAGACTTTTGAAATTTGCCACCCGAAGATAGACTTTGGCCAGTCTGTGGCTGGACTTTTTCTTGCTGTGGGAGACTTTTGAAATTTGCCACCCGAAGATGGACTTTGGCCAGTCTGTGGCTGGACTTTTGCTCGCTGTGGGAGACTTTTGAAACATGCCACCCTAATATGGACTTTGGCCAGTCTGTGGCTAGACTTTTGCTCGTTGTGGGAGACTTTTGAAATTTGCCACCCGAAGAAGGACTTTGGCCAGTCTGTGGCTGGACTTTTGCTCGCTGTGGGAGACTTTTGAAATTTGCCACCCGAAGATGGACTTTGGCCAGTCTGTGGCTGGACTTTTGCTCGTTGTGGGAGACTTTTGAAATTTGCCACCCGAAGATGGACTTTGGCCAGTCTGTGGCTGGACGTTTGCTCGTTGTGGGAGACTTTTGAAATTCGCCACCAGCAGATGGACTTTGGCCAATCTGTGGCTGGATGTTTGCTCGCTGTGGGAGACTTTTGAAACTTGCCACCCAAAGATGGACTTTGGCCAGTCTGTGGCTGGGCTTTTGCTTGTTGTGGGAGACTTTAGAAATTTGCCACCCGAAGATGGACTTTGGCCAGTCTGTGGCTGGACTTTTGCTCGTTGTGGGAGACTTTTGAAACTTGCCACCCGAAGATGGACTTTGGCCATTCTGTGGCTGGACTTTTGCTCGGTGTGGGAGACTTTTGAAATTTTCCACCCGAAGATGGACTTTGGCCAGTCTGTGGCTAGACTTTTGCTTGCTGTGGGAGACTTTTGAAATTTGCCACCCGAAGATGGAGTTTGGCCAGTCTGTGGCTGGACTTTTGCTCGCTGTGGGAGACTTTTGAAATTTGCCACCCGAAGATGGACTTTGGCCAGTCTGTGGCTGGACTTTTGCTCGCTGTGGGAGACTTTTGAAATTTGCCACCCGAAGATGGACTTTGGCCATTCTGTGGCTGGACTTTTGCTCGCTGTGGGAGACTTTTGAAATTTTCCACCCGAAGATGGACTTTGGCCAGTCTGTGGCTAGACTTTTGCTCGCTTTGGAAGACTTTTGAAATTTGCCACCCGAAGATGGACTTTGGCCAGGCTGTGGCTGGACTTTTGCTCGATGTGGGAGACTTTTGAAATTTGCCACCCGAAGATAGACTTTGGCCAGTCTGTGGCTGGACTTTTTCTTGCTGTGGGAGATTTTTGAAATTTGCCACCCGAAGATGGACTTTGGCCAGTCTGTGGCTGGACTTTTGCTCGCTGTGGGAGACTTTTGAAACATGCCACCCGAATATGGACTTTGGCCAGTCTGTGGCTAGACTTTTGCTCGTTGTGGGAGACTTTTGAAATTTGCCACCCGAAGAAGGATTTTGGCCAGTCTGTGGCTGGACTTTTGCTCGCTGTGGGAGACTTTTGAAATTTGCCACCCGAAGATGGACTTTGGCCAGTCTGTGGCTGGACTTTTGCTCGTTGTGGGAGACTTTTGAAATTTGCCACCCGAAGATGGACTTTGGCCAGTCTGTGGCTGGACGTTTGCTCGTTGTGGGAGACTTTTGAAATTCGCCACCAGCAGATGGACTTTGGCCAATCTGTGGCTGGACGTTTGCTCGCTGTGGGAGACTTTTGAAACTTGCCACCCAAAGATGGACTTTGGCCAGTCAGTGGCTGGGCTTTTGCTCATTGTGGGAGACTTTAGAAATTTGCCACCCGAAGATGGACTTTGGCCAGTCTGTGGCTGGACTTTTGCTCGCTGTGGGAGACTTTTGAAATTTGCCACCCGAAGATGGACTTTGGCCAGTCTGTGGCTGGACTTTTGCTCGTTGTGGGAGACTTTTGAAATTTGCCACCCGAAGATGGACTTTGGCCAGTCTGTGGCTGGACGTTTGCTCGTTGTGGGAGACTTTTGAAATTCGCCACCAGCAGATGGACTTTGGCCAATCTGTGGCTGGACGTTTGCTCGCTGTGGGAGACTTTTGAAACTTGCCACCCAAAGATGGACTTTGGCCAGTCTGTGGCTGGGCTTTTGCTTGTTGTGGGAGACTTTAGAAATTTGCCACCCGAAGATGGACTTTGGCCAGTCTGTGGCTGGACTTTTGCTCGTTGTGGGAGACTTTTGAAACTTGCCACCCGAAGATGGACTTTGGCCATTCTGTGGCTGGACTTTTGCTCGGTGTGGGAGACTTTTGAAATTTTCCACCCGAAGATGGACTTTGGCCAGTCTGTGGCTAGACTTTTGCTTGCTGTGGGAGACTTTTGAAATTTGCCACCCGAAGATGGAGTTTGGCCAGTCTGTGGCTGGACTTTTGCTCGCTGTGGGAGACTTTTGAAATTTGCCACCCGAAGATGGACTTTGGCCAGTCTGTGGCTGGACTTTTGCTCGCTGTGGGAGACTTTTGAAATTTGCCACCCGAAGATGGACTTTGGCCATTCTGTGGCTGGACTTTTGCTCGCTGTGGGAGACTTTTGAAATTTTCCACCCGAAGATGGACTTTGGCCAGTCTGTGGCTGGACTTTTGCTCGCTTTGGAAGACTTTTGAAATTTGCCACCCGAAGATGGACTTTGGCCAGGCTGTGGCTGGACTTTTGCTCGATGTGGGAGACTTTTGAAATTTGCCACCCGAAGATAGACTTTGGCCAGTCTGTGGCTGGACTTTTTCTTGCTGTGGGAGATTTTTGAAATTTGCCACCCGAAGATGGACTTTGGCCAGTCTGTGGCTGGACTTTTGCTCGCTGTGGGAGACTTTTGAAACATGCCACCCGAATATGGACTTTGGCCAGTCTATGGCTAGACTTTTGCTCGTTGTGGGAGACTTTTGAAATTTGCCACCCGAAGAAGGATTTTGGCCAGTCTGTGGCTGGACTTTTGCTCGCTGTGGGAGACTTTTGAAATTTGCCACCCGAAGATGGACTTTGGCCAGTCTGTGGCTGGACTTTTGCTCGTTGTGGGAGACTTTTGAAATTTGCCACCCGAAGATGGACTTTGGCCAGTCTGTGGCTGGACGTTTGCTCGTTGTGGGAGACTTTTGAAATTCGCCACCAGCAGATGGACTTTGGCCAATCTGTGGCTGGACGTTTGCTCGCTGTGGGAGACTTTTGAAACTTGCCACCCAAAGATGGACTTTGGCCAGTCAGTGGCTGGGCTTTTGCTCATTGTGGGAGACTTTAGAAATTTGCCACCCGAAGATGGACTTTGGCCAGTCTGTGGCTGGACTTTTGCTCGTTGTGGGAGACTTTTGAAACTTGCCACCCGAAGATGGACTTTGGCCATTCTGTGGCTGGACTTTTGCTCGGTGTGGGAGACTTTTGAAATTTTCCACCCAAAGATGGACTTTGGCCAGTCTGTGGCTAGACTTTTGCTTGCTGTGGGAGACTTTTGAAATTTGCCACCCGAAGATGGAGTTTGGCCAGTCTGTGGCTGGACTTTTGCTCGCTGTGGGAGACTTTTGAAATTTGTCACCCGAAGATGGACTTTGGCCAGTCTGTGGCTGGACTTTTGCTCGCTGTGGGAGACTTTTGAAATTTGCCACCCGAAGATGGACTTTGGCCAATCTGTGGCTGGACGTTTGCTCGCTGTGGGAGACTTTTGAAACTTGCCACCCAAAGATGGACTTTGGCCAGTCTGTGGCTGGGCTTTTGCTCGTTGTGGGAGACTTTAGAAATTTGCCACCCGAAGATGGACTTTGGCCAGTCTGTGGCTGGACTTTTGCTCATTGTGGGAGACTTTTGAAACTTGCCACCCGAAGATGGACTTTGGGCATTCTGTGGCTGGACTTTTGCTCGCTGTGGGAGACTTTTGAAATTTGCCACCCGAAGATGGACTTTGGCCATTCTGTGGCTGGACTTTTTCTCGTTGTGGGAGACTTTTGAAATTTTCCACCCGAAGATGGACTTTGGCCAGTCTGTGGCTGGACTTTTGCTCGGTGTGGGAGACTTTTGATATTTTCCACCCGAAGATGGACTTTGGCCAGTCTGTGGCTGGACTTTAGCTCGCTGTGGGAGACTTTTGAAATTTGCCACCCGAAGATGGACTTTGGTCAGTCTGTGGCTGGACTTTTGCTTGCTATGGGAGACTTTTGAAACTTGCCACCCGAATATGGACTTTGGCCAGTCTGTGGCTGGGCTTTTGCTTGCTGTGGGAGACTTTTGAAATTTGTCACCCGAAGATGGACTTTGGCCAGTCTGTGGCTGGACTTTTGCTCGCTATGGGAGACTTTTGAAATTTGCCACCCGAAGATGGACTTTGGCCAGTCTGTGGCTGGACTTTTGCTCGCTGTGGGAGACTTTTGAAATTTGCCACCCGAAGATGGACTTTGGCCATTCTGTGGCTGGACTTTTGCTCGCTGTGGGAGACTTTTGAAATTTTCCACCCGAAGATGGACTTTGGCCAGTCTGTGGCTGGACTTTTGCTCGTTGTGGGAGACTTTTGAAATTTTCCACCCGAAGATGGACTTTGGCCAGTCTGTGGCTGGACTTTTGCTCGCTGTGGGAGACTTTTGAAATTTGCCACCCGAAGATGGACTTTGGCCAGTCTGTGGCTGGACTTTTGCTCGCTGTGGGAGACTTTTGAAACTTGCCACCCGAAGATGGACTTTGGCCAGTCTGTGGCTGGGCCTTTGCTTGTTGTGGGAGACTTTTGAAACTTGCCACCCGAAGATGGACTTTGGCCAGTCTGTGGCTGGGCTTTTGCTCACTGTGGGAGACTTTTGAAATTTGCCACCCGAAGATGGACTTTGGCCAGTCTATGGCTGGACTTTTGTTCGCTGTGGGAGACTTTTGAAATTTTCCACCCGAAGATGGACTTTGGCCAGTCTGTGGCTGGACTTTTGCTCGCTGTGGGAGACTTTTGAAATTTTCCACCCGAAGATGGACTTTGGCCAGTCTGTGGCTGGACTTTGCAAGATATCAAACTTGAATTATAGTGGGGAAACACAATGATCGCGGATTCGATATCAAGAAGCCTTGTGGGGATAACATCTCTGTTGGAGAAGAACGTGAATAATTCATTTGTCCCGAATTTTCACTTTTGCCAAAAATAAATTGGACTTTAGATTTGAGGAACGTGCTAGGGGATACCTCGACTATTGGGGATTATCCACTCTTATGGACCTGCTGGGGAAGAGAATGACTTATCTGAAATCTGCTAGGGGAGTAGAAGTTACCTTAGATCTGCTGAGGAACCGAGATCAAGGAAACTAGCTGATTAAAAACTTGGTGACTTTACTGGGGATAACTTCCATTCGTCTGTTGGGGATGACCAAAACCGAGACACGTCCCGTTGGGGAGGAAAAGAATTCAAGTTGTGTCGTGTTGGGGATCATTGGCTTTTGTCAGGACTTTACCTTAAGAGGATTTTACAAAATACTTAGTATCTTTAAACTCTTAGGTATCGCAATAATTGCATGAATCGGTGTAACAACCTTGCTGGGGAGGTAACCATTGCCAATGCAGATGGGCTTGGAGCTGTAAGAAACGCTGAATGAGATAATTGGCTTGACGAGCGACCGCTAGATGGGTAGTAGACTCAGTCTGTAAGAATTATGATAAGAGGATGCCATAGGAACTTTTCAGGAGCATAACTGTCCCGGTACTCTGAATTCTGGATAGGTGCTTCCGACTGTCTGTCTTCGGGAAAGAATGAATTCTCGTGCTATTGGGGTGGCTTGCCCCAGTACGAGTATCTGCATAGTTTTGAATTTGACTGACTAATCTTTTCTCTAGGAGAGATTTGAATCTCGAGGTGATTGCCCCAGTTTGACTGAAATTTGAAGAGATTGCTCGACGTAACTGCCCCGGATTGGCTAGCTCTTACCATGACTAGTTGGGAAAGTCCTTACTCAATGGAGCTTTTCTCGGAAAAGTGCACCTCGACATGATTGTCTTTCAGAAGTTTTAGACTTCTCAACTTGGCAAGCTTAAGCTTCTGGATTGAATTTCCGCGTGTGAACCATTTATGATGCCAAACAAATGTATGCAAGCAAAAAATGCTTATTCTTAGAATGAAAATTCTAATGCAACACACATGTTAATCTTGAAGTTTTGAAAAGGGATCGCAAACCTTCGTGAGCGAATCACTGGTTAAGATACGACATTATTTTGAATGAAAGTATGTATATGTAATACCAACAAATGTCTTTTAGCATAACTCATAGGAGTCAGGAACGCGGCCTCGTAGTAGTACGCTCTCAAATTAACTTTGTTTCAGTTAGGACTTTTAAGGGTTGTATCGTGGCCTGGTTCATGGTTACAAAAACAAAGGATATAGGCTCGAAGTTTATTTGTGCCCACCCGCTCTTCGTGATGTTCTTCATTCCTATGTTCAACTAACTTTCACAAGCATTCACCTTTCATAAGGATTTCGTGTCGGCTGAGGAACCATTGATGCTATCAGTTCAAGCACCAATCAGGTTATTGTTGAGAGTCAGTCACTCCTCTATCTTTTGTGTCTGTACCACACGACTTTGTTCTCATTTGAGGATCTTTCTTGTGTAATCCTTTTCGTCTTTCGCTTTTGCGTTATTTTGCTTTATCCCTAACTTTTGTCTGGACTGATTCTTGTGAATCTTTGATTGTGAAGTCCAGCGGGATGCCCTAACTTTTGCCTAAGTCGCTTGTTTTCAAGTTTCGAATTAGCGGGTTTTTTCTTTTCTTTTTCTTTTTGCATTTTGAACCAGTCGTGTGACACTGTTTGTCTTGATTGCTTTGCGAGGGTTATGACTGCCTCATTCATTGGTCTACGAAGGATAACCATTGTGGTTTTCAATCTTTGGACCTCTTGATTCGGATAACCAATGTGGTTTCTGGTCTTTGGACCTCTTGATTAGCATAGTGGAATGTAATGGATCCTCAAATACACTCCTTTATGAAAGCTTGAACGCTTGGTACGACTAGCTGACATCTACCCTGCCCCTGGGTTACATGTGAGGGTTTTTTATGTGAAAAGAAACTCCTATTTCAAGGCTCAAAGGGGTTAGCAAGGGTCTATCTTCCTTATATCTCCAGTGTTTAGGGATTTGAAACAAAACTTGTACATCGTCAACAGGGCCTTACTCGAGAGCACACAATTAGAGATTTTGCGTTTTTGCTTCGTCATTCTCCTTCATAGAATTTAAGCACGACAATTGGTATTGCGATGTACACATGCAAAATTATAAGTGAATGCGGATGAATTACTTCAAGAAAAACATGTGAGTTTTATTATTGCTAACATTCAAAAGCAAACAAATTTCATACATGTAGACAAATGTTTAGCACATAAAAGAAACTACAAATGGAAATGCAGTAAAGAAACTGAATATTGCCGTAGTTGAGGAGGCTTGGCTCCGTCTGAACCTGTCAGTCTTGGATACTTTCAGTGATCAATAGCTCTTTCACGGACTTGTAATCTTCAAATTGTAACCGTGTACCCAACCATGGCAGTCATACTTCTTCTTCTAGCTATTCTGACTCTGACACGAGACATCTGAAAGAAAGAGTGAAGCTGGGGAGTAAAGTTGCCCCATAAGGTTGCTCGAAAAGACCTGTCGATCTTCTGCCTACGTATCTCCAATGACTGATGACCAATGAAGAATCAGAGCGATGTAGTTCCCCTCAATAGGGATGAAAATGAACAATGAAGAAAGGCAAACACATAAATGCCATCACTGAGAGTATTTAAATACTGTTGGCTTTATTTGCTTCATGAATACCCTGGAGTCCTGGGTGATTAACTCGAAGATTTCAGCTTAACGTGGACCATCTGGTAGAACAACCGTGACACCGGTTCCATCGTGATTAGGCATCGGATTCTGGAGTACCTTTGGATGAGGAGAAAAATTGATTGCCTTGGACTCAATTAGGTCTTGTACCTTGTTCTGAAAAGCCCAACATTTCTCAATACCGTGCCCCTGGGCACCCGAATGGAATTCGCACCTGGAGTTTGAATCAAAATTTGGTGGTAGATTATCAGCAGAAGGAGCCCTCATGGTACGGAGCTCAACCAGGTTCGACTTCAGCAGCTCTGGAAGCAATACAGCATATGGACACGGGATAGGATCAAGTATGCGGTTCCTCGCTCTTGTTCTTTCCTAAAATAGTTTTTGTGCCTGTTGTTTTTGACCCTGAGGTTGTGATTGAACATTTCGTTGTTGACATTGCGTTGGGCGCCTGACATGTCCCTGTACTCTCTTACTCATACTCGACCGAGGAGAGAATGAAGGTTGTTGTTGTAGCCCCTTTGAAGACTTGGCCTGAGCAATGATTCTAGAAGAAGGAAAATTGACCACCTCTTTTGTATTCCTGCGTGCTTTATCTTGCAGCACTTCCGGCCCGATCAGTCCGAAAGTGATTACGCCTTCGTCAATTAAGTCTTGCACTTGATGTTTAAACACCTTGCAATCATTAACATCATGTCCGGGAGCTACAGAATGAAAAACACAGTAGGTGTAGGGATTCCAACTTTGGTGAAGTTTACCGGAAGGAGGAGTTACCTCGTGACACTCAATCAACCCCATTTTGAGCAGTTGTGGGTATAATTCAGCATAAGACATGGGTATCGGATCAATAACCCTTTCTTGCTCCTGTTGATGACGAGTTGCTAACAATGGAGGAGCTATAGACGAAACCTGTTGAAGTTTTTATCCTGGAAACCAAGGCGTAGCAGCTGAGGAGGATCCCTGATAAGGAAAGAAAGTGCTCACTTCTTTGGTAACGATTGGTGCAGGATCATTTAGCTCACATGTGGAGTTGGTTCCTATCTGATGCTCTTCCTGACTGCCAAGTGGTGATTGTTGGTGAAGAGACTCAAACTGTAGAGGAAACCCACCTAACAAACCTTGGTTTAGTGGACATCCCAAAGAGATGGGAGAAACATGACCTTCTGTTTGAAAAGCAGACACATGACTATTTTCCTTTTTCGACATAGCATTCATGATTCCTGTAAGCAGCTTTATCTGAGTCTTCATCAAGTTGAATTCTTCTCTCAACAATTTCTGATCCTAGGACAATGCTCGAATGTCCACTATAGAATGCCCCAGTTGGGCCTTCATCTCAGTCACCTCCGCTCGGAGTTGTTCCATGTCTAAACCTTGACAATCGTGATTCAAATTGAGCATTCTGGAGAGAAACCAAGTCAGGATAAGAATTTGTCCCTGAACACCTGTCAAAAATGCAAGGATGTATGCCAATGCCATGTTCGGTTATTTCCAAGGAATCTATCTGTTTTGATCCAAGTTTTAATGCAGAAAAAATCTGACGATTTAATTCAGATATGTGATCCTTGGAAGTAACTGGACATGTATGCTAAGATGACATGATGTCATGTATGCAACTGGCATGTGGTCAGCGGTCCGACGCTGGTGTGGATCAGATAACCAAGTATTGGTGAAGAGTCATAATATCATTATCTCTGTGCAGAAGTTCCAGCATTCTTAACCCAAATATCATATAGGACCGGATCATATCACGGAGTAACACTGGCAAAAGCGGGTATGTTGGAAGTTTTAGGGTTCCTGCAAATCTGTAAACCCCTCCCAATCTCACGGGTGTGCTACTACGGGTCAACATCACGGACTCTCAAAGCCGAGTAGCAATAATACGTTCACCATTTCCGAGAAATAGCTCATGACCAAATCAGGGAATCGGTTTGGCATTATGTACTATCTAGGGAGGCCTCAGCTGAGCCCGGAAAAACAAGCATCCCTCATAAGTTCCCGACTTCAAGCACTGAAGTCGAGAAACAATAGTACATTCATCCCGAAGGGTACAATACTATTGTCATACAACCAATCGCTTTAACGGGGTTCCTATGAGAGAACAAGGTCATCTTATGCGATTTCCTAGTGGGCCCTCGAGTGCGAATGGGTTTGCCACAAAATGTGATCTGCCACTGTCACCACTGGAGAGAGTTGTTTCCACTAAGGTCATCGGTGATCGGTTCCCAGTGTTAGCAACTCAGGTGGGAACATTCTATGGTCTGCCTAGGCAGTATAGAACATATCCCAAGAGAGCCTGATCTGGGTGTGGGACTCGTGAAAACTACATGTGCTCAAAACCACGCAAGCCACACGACTTCCCACTCTAAATCCTATGTGTATACTCAAGCCGGGTATTTGGCTTATCTCACAATAATCCCATCCCGCCAAGGAAAACCAGAACAACTAGTACAGCATATGCCACTATATGCGACAGTAAAGTAAAGTGCAGAAAGTTGTAAATAAAGTCGTAAAGTAAAGCGATAAACTGTAAATAAAACAGTAAAGCTAAACTAAAGCATAACAACGATAAACTGTAAAAAAAACAGTAAAGGTAAACTAAAGCATAACAATGATAAACTATAAACAAAACAGTAAAGCTAAACTAAAGCATAACAACAAACGAATAAACACCCAAAGAAAACAGAAACAGACAAGCGCTAGGATTGACTCTCAAATGGGAAACCAGAGATTCCGGATCCCCAGCAGAGTCGCCAGCTGTCGCTCCCGGGATTTTCATCCTAGTACATACGCGAAAGTGGCGCGGAAAAGTTAGAGTCGCCAGCCAGACATTTTTATCCCGAAGGAATGAGAAAGGTAATGCTGCACAAACCTAAGGAAGAAGGAAAAGGACGAGGCCTTGCGAACCAAAGATCTAGGTCCGGAAGTCGGTTACGAATTGGGAAGGTATTAACACCCCAATCCGTCTGTCGTACCCGACGGGATCCACGCTTGTTAATCTGTTTCAAAGGGTGAGAAATGATATGTTGTTTGAATGAAAGAATGGCTATCTGGGATGGAATGGAAATGAGAAAAGAGATTGGAAAGGAAAATGGAAAAAGGGGAAATGTAGGGAAAAAGAATGATTGTGCTCGAATGGGCCCTACCCCAATGCCTACGTACCTCATCGGGATAAATGAGGATCAAAGTCGTCGTAGTTCATCTAACTAAGGCGGGCACTTGTTTGTGATTTTTAGAATGACGTTTCCATAGCTCTAGCTCAGGTATTACCGGCTCTGACTCGAGGGTGTTTACCGTATCGCTGTTTGAAATGTCGAGACAAGTCATGTTCGTCCACAAAGGGTATGAGATGAGAAGAGAAAATGTGATGTCTTGGTTTGTTGTCTTTTATGAGAAGTGTTTTGAATTTGTGGTTATCGCATGTACAACACTAAAGACTATGATACATGAGTGAATACTCTCCAAGATCGCCCCTAATGGAACGTTTGTAAAGCATCCTAGAAGAGTGGAGGAGACCTCCACTAATCATTTCCCGTATAGCTTAAGGCTCGTGGCGTATTGCACACATTTTCCTTTATTGAGTGTTTTGATTTTTTCTTAAAGATGAGAAGTGAGACTCAAATTG
Organism: Lathyrus aphaca; assembly: GCA_963966055.1. Classification (NCBI taxonomy): domain Eukaryota; kingdom Viridiplantae; phylum Streptophyta; class Magnoliopsida; order Fabales; family Fabaceae; genus Lathyrus; species Lathyrus aphaca. The sequence continues at coordinate 10,167,735 of OZ014520.1, read as the reverse complement.
GAAAAGGAAAAAACTATAAGGGAAACTAGACTTTTACCCTAAGTTAGTTGAGTTTAAAGATGACCTATGGTTAGTGAGGTTTGAAAGATTAAATCTACCTAAAGAGATATTAGACTAGAAATGCGAGTACAAAAAGTTAATAGTGAACAATATGGTCCTCCTAAGTCATGGTGGGTAAAAACGCGTATGAAACGTAAATGGGATGAAACGATGGATCGGGTGGGTCGATTGCGTGGTGCTGAGACGCCCGACTTATGGTGTGAAACATACAAGGCTTGCTTTTGGTGTAATAGAATGGAACGATGGTAATCGAGGAATCCTAAAGTCACATGAAACCTTATTTATTTATTTGAAATTTACTCGACGTTGGATCGAGTATCTTATTTTGTTTTTTTTGAGATTTTGGTTTTCTATCGATTTGTTTTATCTTTTCTATCATAATTATAGGAACTATACAAGTATTACATCATAAAGTACACAAAATATAATCGAGGCATAACAAACATAATCCAAGTCCATAAGCAAACCCTCGAAAAATACCTTGCACAAAAAGAAAATTGTTAGTAAATGAAATGAAAATGCATGTGCAACGATATGATGGAAATGAATTAAAATGACAAAAATATCAAAAGTCATGAAAAAAAATATGAAATTAATTCCCTAGGGTCTCAAACCTGACTATAACATTGTGTTAAAAAATCTCCTAAAAATTCAAAGTCTAACTATGTCCAATGGTCACTTAAACTTATCTAAGGTTTAATCATAATTTTATACAAACCACACTACCAAAATAGTGAATAAAATGGCCTAAAAAATATAACAAAAATATTTATAGGTATTATTATTTGTCCTCTAATCATATCAAAAGGAATGGGCCAAAATTGTTACAGGAAGTGGGAGAAATAAAATGTACAAAATTATGTATCCATGTGAGAATTCAATCTAAAAAACAATTAAATGAAAAATCGAAATTAAATTGAAAAATGATTAAATTCGGAAAGTAAAAATGTGGAATGTTTCTAAAATGAACTAAAATTCTACTCTAAATTTTGGGGAATTTTATTTTGCTTTTTACTATTTTTTATGAATTAATTTGGAACAAGCATTAAACAGAAATTAAAATAATAATGAAATAGAAATGGGGGGTGCATGGAGTAAGCCAAAATAGTTAAAATGATAAATGGGTTGATCCAGGGGGGTGGGAATAGCACGGCTACTGGGCCCAATTCGCTGGGTGGCCTGAGGGAGCATGGTATGGGGTACAGTCAATACTGTTGACTTCCTATGGACCATACGATCAGGGAGACTCCTAAGTATGCCTATCTAACGATTCAAGAAGTGCAGGAATATGCCAGCTATGGTAGGTGAAACGCGTGGGATCAAGACGGTAAGGTCCTACCGGACGGTGACACTTGTCACCATCGGAATGGACCGAAAAATACAAATCTCATCCACAAGGATCAAGCGGTGGAATTGATGCGTCTTTATGACTTTATTTTTTCTAAATTAATCATAGAGGAATGCAACAATTAAAGATTTTATGAACCATTAACCTTCATAATCACTAATTAAAATCAAATTAACTACATCTTATTCTCCAAATCCAGATTTAAAGCCAAAACCATCTGTAAATCTCACAAACTACCTCAGCATGCATCTCTCTCTCTTCACAACGCACATATCCCTTCTCTCTCATTGTTCATGTCCTTCTTCACGAAACCCTAGCCGCCGCCGGCGACGACCTTCCCCTTCTCACACACCGAAAAATCCTTAGAACAACTCTCACCTCTTTCTTCTTCCTCACCCAAGATCCATTAACCATTTCTTCTAAAAAAAACCTCCTAATCATTCGGATCGAACCCTCATAAACGAAAGTTCAAAACACAAAGGCCATCTCAAATTTAATATGATGAACAACGACGAGTTATGAGAAATACCGATTTACGATGCTATAGCTAGCTTTGGTAACGTTGCGTCTTGACGACGGCGTGATGAACTCCACGAGGCTGACTCAGGTATTGATGATTTCGGACTCTCCGTCTTGGCTCGATATTCTATTTCATCATTTTCCTTCCGTTTTCGTTCCTTTCTTTGACTCGATTCCTCTTGTTTTTTTCCAGATCGTCGTGATTGATGTGATAACGATTGAGAGACCGATATCGATTTGCAGTTTTTTACGGGTTATTAGAGTCTTCGAGTGCGGAAGAGGTTAATGAGGCTTTGGTTGCGGAAAAGTGATGGTGATGCAAAGAAGATCGAAGCTTCAGAACATTTGATTGCAGGTTAAGGATTCCCTTTTGTTTCTGGTTTGTTACACTTTGTTGAATTTATAATTGCTCTTCTCTTTTTTCAGATTCCAGAACAGTTGGAGATCGATGAAGCACTTGAAGATGGATGGTGATGAAGGAGTTTTTAAGAGGGATGGATGAAGAATGAGGGTTTTGAAGAAGAATGATGAAAAAGAATGATGAGTTTGAGGAAGAAAAAATCAAAAATTCCCCTCAATCTGCAGCAAATTCATGATTTTATAGAAGATAGACTGAAAGGTTCAATGGGAATTTTCAGGTGAGTTTCAGTTATAGTTAGTTAGCTTTTGTGACTGATTTCAGTTATTGATTCCTGCAATTCTGTTTTTGTGATTCAGTGGAAAATCAGTTAGAAGTGGTTAGGGATTCTGTTAGTTTGTTAGAGAGCAGTTAGAGCATATAACTATATTGATTGAGTTCTATTGCCAATCTGATTTTCTGTTATAAATTTCCCACTTTTGTTGTGAATTTCATTTGAATGTTTATGAATACTTTTTGTTTTGAATTTCTCCTTTGGTCCTTTCTTTCTTCTCAGTTCTTTCCCTGAGTTTCTTTTTGTTATTGCAAGAGTGTAAATGTCAAGAATAAGCTAGCAGGAGGATTGAAGATGATGATTGAATCCAATTGATGAAGAGGGAATTCAATTTTTCCTGTTATGGTTTCCTGTTTTTTTTTTCTATTTCTGAATTTCCTTGTGTAAAAAATCCCATCTATCTTTTGTTATAACTTCCACAACATGTTTCTGTAACTTTTCCATGAGTATCTATTGTGGAGATTTTTTCGCAAATTTTTCCTTATAGACTTTCTTCTGATAACTGTCTTGCTAGCCATACGAAATAGCTTATTAAGAACGTCAATTGTCTTTAGAAATGCAAGATACCGATTTTCTGCATTGATAATTTCTGAAACGAGATATTGGAAATCTGACTCTATGGTATTTAGTTCATAAATCCAAACTTATAACACTGACTCCATAAATCTAGAGAATATTCATAGTTTGACAACAAAAAATGAAACACTTTAAAGTCAGCGCTATTGACATGTGATAATGACCATACTATGAATACATGTTATGAACATTGGATGGAAAGCCCCTTTTTTCCTTTTTGGTTTGGAATCGAGTCTTTTAACGAATAATGAGTTGTGAGTTTATGATATTTATAAATGAGGTGATGGAATTATTTGGGTTAATGTTTAAAATGAGCGATGTGGATTTTCCCAACAACTTGGATATAGATTAAACCTAAAAATGGAGAAATGATTGAAAAGGAAATTTGGATCTAAACATGGGGTACAACTTGGATATTGATTAAACCTAAAAATGGAGAAATTATTGAAAAGGAAATTTGGATCTAAACATGGGGTTAATTGAGACTAAGAAAGGACTGTGGGTATATGAGGAGACATTGGATCAAATATATTTAATTTTCAGTCACGGATACGAATTTGGGCTATTGACTTTGATGAATGGACATAAATCTAGAATTCCGAGTAATCTCATTGCATATGTTTTATTTACAACAAAGCTTCATTCCAAAGCACACTTATATCCTCAACGAACCATCAATCTTAAGTCCACTTTAAACTCAAACATCATGATCTTATTATTTCAACCAATAAACTGTATCACAACCTATGACTAGATATCATGTATCACAGTCCAACGTTCCTTTGTTGTTGCCCCAAGTTTGAGCGCATATTATTCTTCAATACCTTGTATCTTAAGTGATGATAATATCCACCGATAAATAAGATCCACTAACGGACAAACATCACCCTTAAATTCCTTTGAGTTTCACTTAGTTAGGGAAATAAACCCTAGCTAAATGATTATGATGGGCATCATCCAATCTCCCGCTTTTGACCTAAATGAACTATCCTTAAAGTAAACAGGAAACCATATTACCAAGGAATTCTTGATCCCATGTCTTAGGGGTCCAATGAAATGCATGATGGCAAGTATTATGACCTAATGAAAGAAACAGATAAACGAAGCATAAGCCAGTTAGATAGTAATAATTTAGAGGGCAAATTTTGGGGTGTTACAGGGTGTTAATACGAAATTATTTATTTCTCATTAACCATAAATATTTTCCATTCATGTTATAGATTAGAAAATTAGATGTATAAGAAATGATTTGATCATCCTTAATTATATATATTTTATAGGGTTAAATATGTTTCTGGTTCTCCTAACTCATATTTCATTTTTAGTCCTTAAAAAAAGTTGCTTTAAAGAATGGCCATCATAAAAATTTTCATCAACACTTTTGACCCCTTCGGTAACTTAACGGTGATTTTTACAACTTAGCGACAAAATTTGTGACAATTTTAACGATAATTAATTACTTAATGATTGAATTAACGACAACTTTAGAACGATGGACCAAAAGTGTGAATGAAAATTTTTAGGAAAATCATTTTTTGAAAAAAAAAATTAGAAACAAAAAGTAAAATATGAAATATTTAGGAGGACACAAACATATTTAACCTTGTTTTCGATTCCTATAATAAAGAATATAATTTCTCAAAGGTATAAAGACAAGAGAATTTCTCAATCAACCTCATGTATCTCTTAGCCACCTGCATTTTCAATTATCCATCCTGGTTTTGCCGATACACTTTCGGACGCACCATTTTTTTTGTTTTACGTTGAAACCTTCCGCAATATATTTGCGGAACTAATGAAAAACATTTTTTTAATTAAGTCAAACTAAATAGTCGAAGACGTGTATAAAATGTTATAGAAACTAAAAACATATACTTAAAGTCAACATGATGAAGAACTTGAGTCAAGGGATTAGGTTTCCCGTCAATAGAAAACTTTGTTATTCGTATCTCTTCAATGTGTTGTTTTGGTGTAGCAATTAATCTTCATTCAATGTATTGTATGATGAAAATAGATTCATTGCAGATCAGCTACAGAGTTTGACTAGTAAATTATGTTACACGTAACAATATCATGTGTTTACCTTTTCTTAAATAATATCTTTTAAATTAGAGCAATGTAAGAATGCACATATGTCACTATTTTAGAGGTTAATTTTAAATTGATTTTAAATTTAACTTCCTTTTTAATAGGGATCATGGGGTAATGGTGATAATGAATAATTGAGATTTATTCTTGCATTTCTTGTTTTCACATTTTCTTACTATTAAACATTTTCCTTTAAATTATTACTGTTTTCATTTAATTTTAGAAGTCCTTCTCTGTCTTGGATAACGTCAAAGAAGTAATATTTTACTGTTATCCAAGACAAATGGTAGAGTGGACACAAAGTAAAAAATGATATTGTTACACATATCGTAAGTTATTAGTCTCTATAACATTATATATATATGTCAACGACTAACGAATCTGGCTTAATTGAAAAAATATATTTAGCTGAAATTCATTATATATATATGTCAACGACTAACGAATCTGGCTTAATTGAAAAAATATATTTAGCTGAAATTCATTAGTTCCACATATATATTTGTGGAAGATTTCAACGTAAAACAAAAAAGAATGTGTTCGGAGGTATATCAACGGAATACATAATAAAAAAACACACATGATGTGTGAGAGACCCATGGGGTGGAATAAGAAATTCTCCGGAGACAATGACTCCGGAGACAATGATTCACAGGTTGAAAGACACGTAGAAACTAAAAATAACAAACATCCACCCATCTATTCTCTTATTAACACACGTAATAGTAATATGGGAATGAAAATCTATTTAATCAACAACCTCTTTTTAAATTTAATTAAGGAAGATATTTTTCTTGGGTTTGCACATTTCGATTTATCTTTGATTTTAAAATTGTCCAATTTTCGCAATTGTTAAGAAATTAATCAATGATTAAAAAGAATGTTGTAATGGGTATTGGATTCATGAGTTTCTTCGGTCACTACAGAACCAATAAACATGCATCAAATTGCTATAAAATACAAAAAAAAAAAAAAAAAGGTGGAAGGCTTTTTTTTTTAATTATCAAATAGCAAGAGTGCAACCTAAAATCTGAAAAATACAAAATTGAAAACACATAAACAGTGGTAGTGAGTTCTGAAAGAAGTAACTCCAAATTATGAATGTCATGTCTGAGCAGCTAGGGGGAGCGGTACATGGGAAGAACAACTTTGACAAATTTTTCATTGATTGGTGAATGAATTAGTTTTGATAAAATATTGAATCAACTAATTCGACTAGTTTCCTTGTGCTTGACAATGTATCTTTGTATGTTTGCTAAATACTATATTCAAGGTTCACAACAACAACAAAATGAAATAAACAAAACATAACACTGCATGCTGATGTCTGACCATTTACAATGGTTTACAAACTCAATACCCATTTTTTCAACTCCCAACACTCCACATCATTTTCTCTTTCTTCCACCTAATAACTCAACACCCATTCAACTTTTACCCTCTCCAATGGTTTTTCACTCAACACCCTACCCCACCACTTTTTATTTTCATATTCTTATTTAAATTTTATTTTTATTTTTATGATTACATAAAATTACAATTATCGATTAAAATTAAATTAAAATAATAAATACTTAATAATTTATTTTTTAATTTTTTGTAATAAAAACAAAATTTATTTAAATAATTGGATACGATACAAATCATCTTAAATTAATTTAAAATACAACACACAATTAACGTAATTAGTACGTTACAAATAATTTAAAATGCAATACAACACACAAGTAACGTAATTAGTACGATACAAATAATTTAAAATGCAATACAACACACAAATAATTCAATCACGGAACATTCCAAACTTTGTCCATATGTGCTTCACTAGATCGGCTTGCAATTCTTGATGAACATTTGGATCACGGAACTCTGATCTAGCACGCACATGATTTGCAAAAGCGGATAACACCTCGGTCGAGTATGGTTGTGGTGCACTAGATCCACTTTCCCCAGATTGCTCAAAATCGGTCCAACGTTGAGAATATGAATCTCGTTCATCCTCAACAATCATATTATGTAATATGATGCATGACCTCATGATGATACCCAAATCAGCTATGTCCCACAAGCGAGCTGGTTCACGGATGATTTTAAATCGAGCTTGGAGCACTCCAAATGCACGTTCGATGTCCTTCCGACATCCCTCCTGAAATTTTGCAAATAATTTATCGGGTTCACTTTGAGGAAGTCTAATCGATTTGACGAAAGTTGGATAAGAAGGGTAGATACCATCAGCTAGATAGTATGCCATATTATATGGACGTTGATTCACAAAGAAATTCACACTTGGAGCCTTTCCCTGTTCCACGTCATCAAACACTGGTGACCGGTCTAGAACGTTTATATCGTTCAACGTTCCCGGACATCCAAAAAAGGCATGTCAGATCCATAGGTCATGAGATGCAACTGCTTCAAGAATAACTGTGGTGGTTCCCTTATCCCCTCTAGTAAATTGTCCTTCCCATGCTTTAGGACAATTTTTCCACTCCCAGTGCATGCAGTCAATACTCCCAATCATCCCTGGGAACCCCCGCATTTCACTAACATGCAGTATTCTTTGCAGGTCATCTTGGGTTGGTGCTCTCAGATACACTTGCTCGTACAAGCGTATGATTCCTTTACAGAATCTACGTAAGCACTCCAATGCTGTAGTACCTCCTATTTTGATGTACTCGTCGACCGCATCTGCTGCCACACCATATGCTAACATTCGCATTGCTGTGGTACATTTTGCTAAGGGTGATATACCTTCTTTATTGGCTGCATCAACTCGCTGGGTGAAGTAGTTATCACTACTTGAAAGGTCCCCAACGATTCGAAGGAAAACATTTTTTTTCATCCGGTACCGACGACGAAACATTGCATCGTCATATGTAGGCTCATTGGCAAAGTAGTCGTCAATTAGTCTTTGGTTTGCCGCTGCATGATCTCTATTGAGATATTTTCTACTACGAGGTGCATTATCTTCCGATATTTTGTTTCTACGCTCTCTAAATCGATTGACTATATAATTTTCTTCAATTTCACGATTTTGATTGTAGGCTGCGATATCAAAATGATATTGTGATGGATCCATTTTTTTGTGATATTGGAGGTAGATTGGATGGGATTTGGGATATTGGTACATAAATGGATGTATGAGTCCCTATATATAAATGGATGTGGGTGGTGGACCACTGACGGATTCGAAATAATTTATTGTATAGAGTTAATTATCAGATAAGGAATAGATTCGAATTGGGTGGTGGACCACTGACGGATTCGAAATAATTTATTGTATAGAGTTAATTATCAGATAAGGAATAATTAAAGCAAACATTACACTGGCATATTGAAACAACAATAATTAAAGCAAACACTACACTGGCATATTGAAACAACAATAATTAAAGCAAACACAACACTGGCATATTGAAACAACAATAATTAAAGCAAACACAACACTGACAAATACTTCATTGAAATTAATTATCAAACAGTTCTGCCTCCAACTTTTTCAACAGTTGGTTCTTCCGGTCATCTAGATGCTCTTCGGAAGTTAGCTTTAGATACATCTTCATTTTCTTGGTTTTAGTCTTTTCCAAGGCTATATTGTTAGCCTGCTGTTGCATCAAGGCTATGTTGTCCAATCGTTCAAGCTCTTTCGTCTTGAATTCTTTGTATTCAGCCCATTCTTTGTCCACCACCTCCGAGGCATATTCCTTGCTTTTCTTTTTACCCTTTTTTTTAGCTGCCTCCCTTCCTATAGGACGAGCACTGGATTCTACAGTGTTTGAGCCACATGCATCACTCTCGCGAGATCTCTTAGATCCACTACTTCCTGAGCCAATATTTCCTCCTACTTGACTACCATAACGTGGTTGATCACGGAGAGCGTGTCATTCTTCCATTAAAGTGAATCTAATATTCTTCCCACATGCATATAATTCATGCGCTTTTGCCAAAACATCATTCTCCGACCAACCACTTCCTTGCATACGCTTAGCGCCATCATAAGCGCCAATCCATTTACCCAACACTTTGTTCATATAATTAAAACGGTTTCGGCATGCAGGTCCATCACGCGGAGGATCGAATGAGCAATGCTCATTACAATACTCAGCAATTTTACCCCAATATGTTTCACCTTTCTGGTTTCTCCCGACAACACTGCTTGTTCCAAATTTAATCCACCCACTAATTAGCACCAAATTTTGTTCAGTGTTCCATGCTGGTTGCTGAGTTTTCCTGCTCTTAGGAGTTGAATCCTCTGAATTCGGACCGACTTCATTAGAAACTATCATGCCACCAATAGTTAGTTGTGTTGAAAACTCGGAAAATTCAGGTACACCACCACTTGGAAAATTTGCATTCGCCATTGTCACATAACCATTAAACGGGGGTGTTTGAGATGGATTTCTCGGCATAGATCCATAATATGTTTGAAAGTTTGGAACAGAGGATGTCTGGTTGAAATTTGGTGGAAAACCAAAATTAGGTATGTTTTGAGGATGTTGGTTGGAAAATTGATTTGGATTTTGATAATAGTTGGGATTTTGATAATTGTTGGGATTTGGAAAATTGTTGGGATTTTGGTTAAATGGAAAATTAGCAGAATTTTGAGTGTTAAAATGATTATTGGGATCCATTTCACTAAAAAAAGACACTTTACTTCAAAATAAACACTAATAATAAAATTAAGATAGTGAAAAACTTAGTTTTTTTTTCTGTGTCCAAATCAAATGAACCAAGTCTCTATTTATAGAGAAAAAAAAATCATGAATTTTGGTAAAAAAAAAAAAAAAAATTAATTTGCAACGAAATAATTGAGTTCAAAGTATTAAATGGATAAAAATCTGGTCAGCCAATCAAACACAGCCACGTGGCAGATTAAATGGTGTTGAGTTTTCTCAACATCTCTCTCCTCCAACACACACTCAACACTACATTACACACCCATTGCACATGATTTTGTGGTGTTGATTTTAAATAAATCTACCATTGCACATGGTCTAACAGTCACCACCATCAACCACCACAGAAAAAGTTTTCTCGATGTACTCACATTACTTATAAGCCACTGCGAATGATCATTGTATCTTTTAACAATGCACATGTTTTGACTTCATCTTCTACATTCCGTTTTTCTTCTATCCCAACAAATCAAGCCTAAAAAGCTCATTCCCTGTGCGTGATAGCTTCCACGGCCACGCATAAAACAGCCGGCAGTAGGGATTTCCTTGCAGTTAGTTTATCATACTGTATGCTGTCAATGAAGCTATGCATTAATTTCCTTGCATATTTTCAATGGTAAAAGAAGGAATATTTTCTTGGAGATTTGGAATGTTTGTCAAACACGGTGGTTTAGCTCCACGGTAGTAATAGAAGGCCATGATTTTTGACCATTCATCTGCATTACGAATTGCTGAAATCCACAAAAATGGAAATTAGTTAGTCAGAACAAGGTGAGAAACAAATAAATGAAAAAGATGAATTTCTTTTATTGATTGTTTTTTTGGTAACATAGATCAACACCTTTATCACGGAATAAAATCTTCCCTGCTCTAGTGAAGATGATTTCTGGGAAAGTCGATACTTTAAGGGCAGCAACTAGTTCAGTCTCAACAACAGCATCAAGCGCCACACACTTTCATAAGATACATAATAAGACATCAGAAAAAGAAAATTGTCGATGTCATAAAACTAAAGGAATGATCGCACGAATTTGCTAAATACTTACTCTTGGTGAGGGTAATCTGCAGTTCCATATGATATGCACAGCCTTCTTTAGTTCAACTCGAATTTTTTCATTCTCCTTTGGCCTAAAAACAAATGTGAAAAAGTTAACAAGGATTGTTTTGAACTTGGTTCATTGTAAACATGAAAAAGAGCACTCCAACTTCAAAAGCGTAACAGCAACGTCATCAGTACTATAGCCGAATGTCGAGACAATATGCACATCAGGTTGAATGGTAAGAGTGGTCTCTCATGTTCTTATCAACTGTATCATAATAGAAATACATAATCATCTCTTTCTCTCAAACCACATCTCTTATTCTCTCTAAAAACAATTCGAAATCCAAAAAAAATACTCACATCCAGTGTAGTCTAGATCGAGTGATGGATCGTAAGATCTTAAGTGCTAAGAATGCCAGAGAGTGCTATGACCAGAGATATATCGTTTTCGTCACCGGCGTGGTCAAGATCGAGCTTTTTGAATCAAGATTGTAAAAATAAATAAATAAATGTTGGGGCTTTTTTACGTGTCTATCATAATTTTCGTGTTTTTATATATGTGTGTATATGCATGAAATTATCATTTTTCTCTTCGGTAGGATCTTACGTGCCGTGCTAAAGGTCCGAGTTTTACAATCTTTTCACAAGCCGACCGATCCTACTAAAGATCTCGTGCTTGACTACACTGCTTACTTTGCATACATAAAGTATTCAACAGGAAAACCAAATCAGTTACTTACGTAAGCAACTATAGGGCTAATGTATAGAATGTAGTAGAGTATAACAAACTAGCGGAGATTAAATCTAGAAGTAGAACAAACCTTCTATACCGATTGTGCACAAGAATAATCAAGGGACTAATGTCTTTAAACACAGTTTCCTCCCATTCCGCGGCCTTTATGTCTTTGATAGGACGAATGTAATTGTCATCTTGCCACTCTAGTTCAACATCATCAACATCATCATCGTCATCACTATCATCTTTATCTTCCTTCTTTTTATTCTGGATGGTAATCTTATTGAAAAATTGCCCGAGATTGAATCCCCAACCATCATCAGCATCTTCAGGCCAATCAGGATCCTCCTCATCCACAATAAGTTGGTGATCATTAATAAGCTTTTGCAGTTGCTTCTTCTTTTCATCGGGATCTACAACCTCTTGAATATCAGGTTTCTTTTCAATAACCTGTCTAATTTTCTTCCTCAATTCCAGTCTCTCTTCGAGACTCATAACATAAGGGTCATTTTCTTTCGAGGAAGACGGCGCATCATCTTCATCATCACTGTCACTGTCACTATATGGTTCTCGCCCTCTTCTTTTCGACTTTTCATCGGAATCTATAACCTCTTGAATACCAGATTTCTTTTCCATAACCTGTCTAATTTTCCTCCTCCATTCCTTCCTCTCTTCAAGATTCATAGCATAAGGGTCATTTTCCTTGGAGGAAGACGACACATCATCTTCGTCATCACTATCACTATCACTATAGGGTTCTCGCCCTCTTCTTTTCGAATTAGTACCATCCGATTTTAGTGCTTGAACTCTTGTAATTCTGGAATAACCAACCTGTTTCAGGGAAATGGAGAAATTCAACACCATATGAAAGCAAAAATAAAATAAAATAAGTGAACTTTAGATTGAAATGGTGAAATTGATGTACTTACCTGCAAAGAGGGTTTTGAGAAAAGGGTGAAATTGAAGATTTTGTTGGTGGGTTTGTCCTTGTAAGGAGAAAATGAATTGGGAAAGTTGAAGTTTGTTTCTTTCATTGGTGAAATGAAAGATGATAAGGGTAAAGTGAGTGCCATTTCTTCAAGCATAGAAATGAAAGTATCAATTGTCAGAGTAAATTTTTGCTGATAATAATAATGATTTGAATTCATTGAAAGTATGGAAGAACAATAATCATAGGAACTATGTTAAGCAGTTTCATTACCTTTGTGTTCTTGAACAAGTGCTTCGTCGCAGGGTTTTTTTCTCTCTTTAGATAGTACCCCAAAGGCAAAGGGTTTTTTTTTTCAATTTATCTTGTGTAACATCAATTTCACCATTTAGTGAAGAAACATAAATATAATTGTTTAAAACAATTTCAAATTTAAATATTTTTGATATAATTTTTTTTAATAGACTGATGAAATATTTAAAAATATCATTTAAAAAAACTATTTAAATTTATTTATTTTTAAAAAGAATGTCTAAATTAGAAAAATATATATAATACTCTAAACATTATTTTAAAAAAATGATGTTAAATCATAAAATTTAATATTAATGATTTTTTTAATCAGCAGATATTAATGAAATTTAATTTTTATTGATTGTTAATATATATATATATATATATATATATATATATATATATATATATATATATATATATATATATATATATATATATATATATATATATATATATATATATATATATATATATATATATATATATATATACCTCCTCGAATATTGAAAATAGACATCTGATCTTACCTGATCAGAAGGGCCCTCCAGAGATCGATGACGAACAAAGTGATGGTTGACAAAGCGAGGAGGGGTGTACCTGCAAGACACTCCAATGCTAAAATGAGTATACGGTACAACAATGGTAAGAAAGAGTGTTTCAGAATACCTGACCCTTTAATGAAAAATGGATATTTATAGTGAGCCCCCAGCGCTGGGCCAAGGTTCTTCTTTGGGATTTATTAGCTAGGCCCAAGGGAGAACTACCAAGGTACGCGTAGGTGCTTGTAAGACCTAGCACGTGGTCTTGCCCTTGGTCCAACTGCCCCTATCTTTCAGGAGATAATGAGGGACAATTGGGTGACGTGGCAGGTGAGGGGGAGACGCGGTCTCCCCATCATTAGTCCAATGGATAGGGCGTCTGTCTGACGCGCCAAGCATCCATTCGACCAGAGTTGGAAGTCTGCCCGACGATGCAAAAGGCTTGCCCGACTGGGTGGGCCTCTGCCCGACACGTTGGGCCATGACCCAATAGTGCCCTTGAGGCCTAGTTCGGAACAAGAGCCCCCCAAGTCGAGTCTCCAAGCTAGAGTGATGAGTTAAGAGAAATAGAGTTGAGCACAGCTAACATGTCGAGGCAGGACATATACCGTGGAGTGGACGGTTGGGATCAATCGCCCTCACAAAAATGATTGTCATGTCGAGCTATTTGGTGAGTCGAGGAGGACATACGTCGAGTTGTCTGGTGTGCGGTGTCTTTAGTAGCCGAGGAAGTTTAGTAGAGTCGGGGAGATCCAAGGATGCTCGACGTCATTCAGAATTCTCTGAAGTGCCGAGTTCAAGGAATTTAAAGCGTGTCGCTTCGTTTCCAGTGCTAGGGCCGACCTAGGGAGCCTAGGTAATGATTACATAGGCGCGTCCTCCCACGCACTTCCCTTTATATAAAGTGGAGAAACCATTTCATTTCACTTTTTCGCTCATACGATTATCCGGACTAGCAGCCAAGAACTTCTCTCCAAACTCAATCGTCGCCGCCGCTCACCACCACTAGCTCCCCGTGCGCCACCGCCGTCTCCCAGCTATCATCATGTCAGGTAACCCTTCGAATCTTCTTCTTTTGATCAGTTTTACGCTCGGTAGGTAGTAATAGTGGTAATTTTTCTGCTTAGAGTAAGTAGATTATTATTTTAGGCTAGTTTATAGGGTTTATGTATGATTGTCTCGGGCACAATTTGAATGAGTCGGGATAATTAAGCATATTTACATGAATAGGCCGACCAGAATCATCATACTTTTGATGAAGGTCGCGGGCGCCCTATGCATTCGCCGAGCAAGAAGTTCTTAACTTTCTTAAGAACTTTGGGTGTTCCATGAGCGCCCGGACGGAGGAGGACGTCATAGTTGGGGGTGTCTTTCAAGCAACCTTCAAGGTTGTTCAAGACGTATGTTGATTTAGTCTGCCCTTTCAAAGGGAGATGGTACTCGGTGAAACGATCACCCAGTATGCTCTTGATAGCCTCTACTTCCGTAAACGGGATGCAAACAGCGTGGAGCAGTTGATGTTGAAGATCCCCCTTAGATGGCAGCCAAACCATTTTGATCTGCCGACCAGTCATTACTGTGTCTGACACGCGAGTCTGGGGGCCGATGACAGGTTAGCTTACCAAAAATTGGTGGAATATGTCCAAAGTTTCAACTTGGCGGTTTGCATAGACCGAATGGATAACCCTTACATAGGTGACGACGAATTTCCCTTCTTAGAAACTTGCCTAATTAACATCAAAGCCTTGCTCGAGTGTGATACGGACGAGGAGGCCATTCAGTTATCAGGTAGGTTCTTCGGCCTTTCCTGCTCCTCTGCTGTTATATTTGTTTGTTGATTCTCTTAATTTTTTGTTTTGCAGGAAGCATGCCCTCAGTCAAGGAGCAGGTATTGAAGTTGGCCAACCAGACCGGGGCCCTGGGTAGGGTTCAAACAAACAAGAAAAAGAAAGTTACAAGTCGCGTCCAGGAGGTGGCGACGGAGCATGGGGTCAGTAGCTCCGGTACTCCCAGCTCGACCTCTGACTCCCCCCACGCAACCAGGTTCCCCGATATCATTATCGGAAAGCCTTCCGCCGTTTGACAACTCCCCTTGCTCAAAGCGTCAGCAGACAGATGGGTCTCTTGCCCGGTCAAATGTTGTGGGCAATATGCAGTCCGGTGAACAGGGGAGTTATTTGCCGCCCCTTGCTATCTGGAGAGGGATTTCTTCAAGTCTAAAGGTTTTGTCGTGGTGGCGGTGTCTGAAGCGAAAGCCCTGCTCGACTAGGATGTTACTGTCAGGCGGGCAGATCTGGCCCGGGATACTGCTGCCGTTATTCGGGTTATGGAGACGACTTTGGTCCTGCTCGACCAGGATGCTACAAGGAGGAGCATAAACTTTAGGAAGGGTTAAGCTCGAAGCTGGATAAGGCCAAGCGTGAGCGGGACACTTTAAAATAGAAGAACAAGAGCCTGGAGGAGCAGGTAGTTGAGCTCAACAAGGCGGACGAGGAGAATGGGCATCTCCGGGCACGACTTGCGTTGCTAGAGGGTGTGACCCGTCCTCTTGAGGATGATAATGAAGAGGAGTTGGCCCTTCGTACTCGCGACGAGTTGGTCAGCAAGATATGCGAGCTCTGCAAAGATCTGGTGGTCATCTTCAAAGAAGGATTTGATAATGCTACTGAGTAGCTCAAGGTCGTGAATCCGGCGATCGTAACCGAGGGTACGACTCATAACTACACCGTGACTGATGGGGAGATTGTCTGTCCCTTTGTCCCTGAGAAAGAGCTGGAGGAGGAGGATGACAACAACGAGGAGGAGTAGGTTTGGGCAGTGACCCTTAGTTTGTTAATTTTTTTGCCTGCGTGCCTGTTTGGATTTTGTTGTAATGGCCTACGCGCCCCCTTTGTATGTACTTGAATGGTCAGGTTTTGGCCGAATTTAAAGATAATATTATGTTCGGCTCTTTATTATGTGTTGCCTTTGTTTGAATTAATGTTTGTTTGAACTGTTTGTTTTGAAATTTTGTGCTCGACTATTTAGACTCGTCGGTTTAGGGAACCGACGAGGTGGCGGTTTTACGTCCACCGCGAATCGGGACTAGGGTCGCGATTGGACACCCTAATCCCGGGGCTTGGGTCTTCCCATCGCGAGCTGGGTGCCCTGCCGACATGGTACGATGATGTGGGGGCTCGTTCGAGATGTCCAACATTGGGGAGGGTTGTGCTCGCCTTATGTGGGTGTTATCCTCCCTTTCGATTGGTGACGAAGGTTTGTGGTCGTACCTCACACACCTTTCTTAGTTGTTTTATCTATAGTACTTCTTAAGTTTTTCTGCATTCCATGGTCGAGCAAGTTCTTCACCTTGTAGGTTTTCAAGGTAATAGGCCTTGTTGCCCGTCTTATCTCGGACGCGGTACGGACCTTCCTTGTTAGCGGCTAGCTTGCCTTCCCGTGGGTTTTTCTGGTTCCGTTTGAGGACCAGGCTGCCCACTTGGAATTCTCTTTTTATGAATTTCGCGTCGTGGCGTAAAGCTATTTTTTGTTTAAGGGAAGCTTCTCGTAGGGATGCTTTAGAGTGGATTTCCTCGAAGAGGTCTATCTCGACTCGCAACGCTTCATCGTTCAACTCCTCGTCAAGGGGTGCTTCTGTGCGCCGCGTCAGCTCTCGAATTTCTACTGGGACGACCGCCTTGGTACCATATGTTATCCTGAACGGGGTCTCCCCAGTTATGGAATGTGGTATCGTGTGATATGCCCAAAGGACGTTGTGTAGTTCCTCGACCCACGCCTTTTTCGCTTCGCCGAGTCTACGTTTTAATCCTCGTAGGATTATCATGTTGGCTCCCTCGGCTTGGCCGTTAGTTTGAGGGTGCCCGACGGACGTGAAGTGTTGCTTTGTGCCTAAACCGGCAACGAAGTCTTGGAATCTTCCGTCCGTGAATTGTGTCCCATTGTCGGTGATAAGAACTTGGGGTATGCCAAAGTGTGCGAGGATATTTCTTTAGAAGAACCGAAGAATGTCCTGTGCTGTTATTTTGGCCAGGGCTTTTGCTTCGATCCACTTCGTAAAGTAGTCCACCCCTACGATGAGGCATTTGTTTTGGTATGAACCGGTCACGAAAGGACTGAGGATGTCCATCCCCCACCATGTGAAGGGCCACAGATAGGAAAGTGTCTTCAGCTCGTTGGGGGTGCGAGGTGCATGTCGGTGTGTCTTTGGCACTTGTCAAATTTTTTACATGTTCCTTAGAGTCATGTTGCATTGTCGACCAATAATAGCTTGCTTGCTAGGCTTTGCGCGCCAATGATTTCCCACCGAGATGTTGAGCGTTGATCCCCCTGTGGATTTCTCCCAGTATGTCGGGGACTTTTTCCTCTTCGACGCACTTGAGTAACAGAATGGAGAATCCCCTTTCGATAGAGTTTGTTCTCTAGGAGAACGTATGAGCACACCCTTCTTTTGGTCGCGGCTGCCTCTTTGGGGTACGTAGGGAGTTCGTCTTTCGTGAGGTAGTTGTAAATGGGTGTCATCCAACAATGGGTGTCGCCAATTGCGTTTACTTCGAGCGAGGGAGGTAACCGTTCGATGCTCGATCGGGGAAGGATTTCCTGAATCACAAACTTATTTCCGTCCTTCTTCCTCGTACTTGCCAGTTTAGACAGGACATCCGCTCGCGTGTTATGCTCGCATGGGACGTGTTGGACCTCCCATGCATCGAATTTTTCGAGTTTATCTTTTACTAAGGCTAAGTATTCAATGAGATTGTCATTCTTAGCCTAATATTCTCCTCGTACATGTGATGCCATGAGTTCAGAGTCAGTTGATATCTTCACTTCCTTCGCCCCTAAATCCTTGGCTAATCTTAAACCCGCGAGGAATGCTTCATACTCGGTCTGGTTGTTAGAGGTCGGGAAGGCTAATTCCAGGGATACTTCGATCAAAATACCATCTTCGTTTTCGAGGATGATACCTACGTTGCTGCCTGTCGAGCTGGAAGCACCGTCGACAAAGATTGTCCACTTGTGGGCGCCGCTAGTTGGGACCGGGCTATGCGTCATCTCTGCAACGAAATCAGCCAGGACCTGAGCTTTCAGGGCTTTCCTACTTTCATATTAGATGTCGAAGTCTGATAGCTCCAACGACCATTTCAGCATTCGACCGACCATGTCTGGTCGACCGAGGATTTGCTTGATGGGTTGGTAGGTTAATCGTGTGGGCGAGGAAGTAATGTCGTAGTCTTCCTGTGGAATTTATTAAGGCTGAGGAAACTTTCTAGATTTGTTGATACCTGAGCTCGGGACCTTGGAGGGATTTGCTCGTGAAATAAATGGGTTTTTGCCCATCAACGATTTCTCGGATGAGGACTGCACTGGCGGCTCCAGTTGTTACGGACAAATACAAATATATAGTATCTTTTTCTAGTAATCGGGATAGGACTGGTGGTTCGGAGAGTCCTCTTTTCAGATGGAGCAGCGCCTGTTCACACTCTTCAGTCCACTCGAAGGTGGCCTCTTTTCGTAATAGTTTGAAGAAAGGCAACGCGTGTTGGACGGACTTGGCGACAAAGCGGGATAAGGAGGCGAGCATACCATTGAAGGATTGGATGGATTTCTTCGAGTTTGGGGTTAGGAACTCCGAAAATGCCCGACATTTGTCGGGGTTGGCCTCAATCCCGCGCTCTATGAGATAAAAGTCGAGGAATTTCCCTGCCTGAACACCGAAGGTGCATTTTTCAGGATTAAACCTCATTTTGCATTGTCTCGCCTGCTCGAAAACATTTCGGAGGTGTCGCGCATGGTCGACCTCCTCATGCAACTTCACGATCATGTCGTCCATGTATATTTCGAGCATGTCCCCAATCTCTCCTCGGAAGACATTGTTCATCATTCGTTGATATGTGGCCCCGACGTTCTTCAACCCGAAGGGCATTACGTTGTAGTAGTAATTTCCCGACGGGGTCATGAAGGACGTGTGCCTCTTGTCTATTTCCGACATAGGGATTTGGTTGTATCCACTATATGCGTCCATAAAAGACAAAAGTTTGAAACCTGCAGAGTTTTCGACCAGTTTATCTATGTTAGGCAGGGGAAAAGCATCTTTGGGACAAGCCCTATTGAGATCAGTATAGTCAACACACATACACCATTTTCCATTATTTTTCTTAACGAGGACTACATTAGAGAGCCAGGTTGTGTACTGGGCTTCAAAAATAAAATTTGCCTCTAAGAGGTCTTTTACAACTCGCTCAGCAGCCTCCGTTTTCTCGGGAGACTGTTTGCGCCTACGCTGTGCTACAGGCTTAATGGCCTGGACTAAAGCTAACTGATGACAAGGGACCTCAGGGTCGAGCCCGAGCATCTCTACAACATTCCATGCGAAGAGGTCCGCGTTCTCCTTGAGGCAGATTGTGAGTTGCTCCCTTGTCTCAACGGGCAGTTAAGTGCCTATGTTCACAGTTATGTCGGGGTTATCGCCCAGGGGGATAAGCTCGAACTCTCCATCAGGGACCGGCCGAAATGGGTGAGTCGGGGATTGCCCATGGACGGGGTCTTGTGCTTCAATGTCGTCCTCACCGATGCGGCTGTCAAGGTCGATGGCGTTGATTCCCTGGGGGGAGGCTGCTCTTCGATGTAACACCCCAAATTCGATTGTGAGTAATTGTTACTTATTTGAGGATATATGATGATTTTGGAAAATTGGTGGTTATGTGGCCCGATGCATTGTGGTGATATTATTTTAATAATATTAATAATAAGAATAATCATGTAGTATTATTCGAAATTATTGTTTATTATTTGATAATAATAAAAGTGGGGGTATGGAGGTTATGTTGGTCAATTGGGAATATGAAGAGTACTTTTATATAATATGAATAATTAGTGTATTATTATATTAGTATTATTTAATAAAAATATTGAGGAAAAGGGCAAGATGGTCTTTATGAGGAAAGAGTAAGGTTAAGTTGGGAAAAGTATAAACTGGGATAGCTTTTGTAAAAGTGAGAATACGATCAAAAATTGGATCTATCGTGTTTTTGGAAAAGAGCTCTGAAGAAAGGAAGGAGAAGAAGCTCAGAGTCAGGAGGCTGTGGAGAACCCCAGAGAAGAGTGTAAAGCGGCGAAATTCTCTAAGGTATGGGGAGTTTTTATAATCTATGATAAATGTATAGAAATTGGAATATGAATGGATTAGGATGGTATGAGTTTTTGGGGTTTTTGGGGTTTTGAGTTAGGTTGAGTTTTATGAGAAATCTTGATGAATTAGAGCGATTGGAATGAGTTATAAATGTATATTTGTTTGTATAATTGTTGTCAGGATGTTGTTGAGGTTTAATTGATGTTTTTGAATGGTTTTTGAGTGTTATGATGTGAAATCCGTAATGGGGTTTGGGGGTTTTCGGAATTGGAACAGTCTGCAATTGTATAGCAGAGAACTGCTGGAAAACGTGCGTTAACCGGTTAACGCTATGGGTTAACCGGTTAACCATTGTAATTTTTGGAAAATTATGGAAATTCGTCGGCGTTAACCGGTTAATGCTATGGGTTAACCGGTTAACACTGTTGGGATGACAAATTTTAATTCTTTGAAAATTCATATCTTTTAAACCGTAAGTCCGATTCGCATTCCGTTTGAAGCGTCGGAAAGAGCACAAACTGAACTTCATTTTGATGAATAGAAACGAGAAAAATGCAATAGTTTTTGATAAATGATTTTGTGAGATAACCTTATAATTACCTTATAAATTATCGGGTACGGGTTAATCTTTGATGTGTCAGAGTGGTTAGAGAACCAGTGTTCAGGGTGTAATGTCATGATGATATATATGATTATTTGATGGTTGTTCTGTTGATTGAAATGAATGATGCGAATTGTTTTGATGAATTTTTCGATGTAGCGCATCATTGCATTTCATAACATTCACGATGGGGCTTCGGCCTATTTATTTGCTTCAATCCCATTGTGTGGATTGAAGTGTCTCGATGATTTACGATGTGCTCCTTTGTGGAGGGTTGATGGTCATGTATCCATCTCACGATGAAAATGGTACCACATGCATATTGCATATCAGGATGTTAGAATTGCATATTCTGGATGAATTTCATGACTGTGTTGGTATTGTTTGATTTCATGGTCGTGTTGTGGTTGTTGCTGAATTTTATAGATGATGATGTTATGATATGTGTACTGATTTATTTATGATTCTATATGCTGATGCGTTTATGATATATTATGATTACTCACCCTGCCTGCTTGGAAATGTTGCGTCTTTCGTGGTTAACTTGCAAATGTCGAAGAATAGTCATGCAGTGCAATAGGAGTAATTCATGAGTCTCGGAGCATGCTTTAGTGTTCCTTAGGAGTGGTTCTTGTTTATGTGTCATGCTCTGTGTCATGTAACACTGGGATGGGTTTCTTTAGTTAAATCGTTTTCAGTATGTTGTTATCTGGATAATGTTTTCCATTTTATGATGTTAAATTCAGGATGGTGAAAATGATGTTTATGAAGTTTTGAATTATGAAGTTAAATTCCGCTGTGAAATGATTTATGATATTTTTGATGTTGATTAACCTGTGTTACGGGACAGGACACTGTTGTGTTGATTTATGATGATATGTAATACCCTTGTAGATGATTACTCTGATATTATTTCAATATTATGTTTTGGGGTAGAAGGGTGTTACATTAGTGGTATCAGAGCAGGTTGGTCTGTCCGGCCAGTGTCGTTAATGTCGTTTATTTCCCTAGTGTGCGATATGTGTGTGACACACTGTCGACACTTGTTTGTTGGTTTCTAGTTGTTGTTTGCAGAGATTTGTTTGGAAGTAAGTGGGGGAGAGGCTTGCTTCTGAAATGTTATTGGTATGAAGAAGTTGGTTCGAGTTGATGTTGGTTGTGAGAGTGCAAGTTTGTGAAGACGATGCTGTTGTGGACCGGCAGGAGTTTGGACTCCTGAATTCGTATCGGTCGGGTTAGAGAAGTGTGTATATTTTAGGTGGGAATTGTTTGAGAAGGAATATTTACTTTGATGGAAATGATAAGTTGACAGATCAAGTCGCTAGATTATTTCGCTTTGAGTGTAGTTGGATTAAGCTGAGTAATTTTTGAAGCTGGAGTTAGAGTAAAATCCTTGGTAGAGTTTGAAAGAAAAGGAGGAGAGAGATTGAACTTATGTTCATCAATCTCAAAATTCTGGTTTTTGAAATCTTGGAGCAGCTGTTACGAGAAGTGGCATAACTTTTTGCTCGTGACTTGAAATGAAGCGGTTCTGGACTTTTTGGAAAGCTTACAGAATTCCCTACAGTTTACATATTAGATTTGCATTCGAGATGTTTGTGATAAGGAAGATAAGTGTGTTTTACTAGTCGGGTCTGCTGCTGATTTTGGAAAATTCTGCATACGAGAATTCTTGACCAGTCCCATTGCAAGGGGAATAACTTTTTACTCGTAAGCCGGATTTGAGAGATTCCTGAAGTTCTGAAATCTGCACAAAATTCTCTTCATGTTAGAATATATATTTTTGATTTGGAGGTCTTTATTGGAGAAGATAATTGCGTTCAAAGTGGGGAGTGTTTTGCTGGAAATTTTGGAATGATGAAAACAAGTGTGAATTATTATTAAGGATGAAATGTGGGTATTTGTGAGAGCATAATGGTGTTGGGGAATGAATAGAGATGCGATTTATATTGAATAAGGATGATTAAAGTGCCGATGTGGGATGATAATAATGTTGAGAGGGAGACAGATGTTTGAATTGTGTTGTTAAGAATTATAATTGGGAAGAAAGTCGTAATTGGAAGAGAACCGAATTGGACTACGCTTAATGTTGTAGTGACTTCGGTGTTATAAGAATATTTAAAGTTGTGTTGTACTAGGAGAATGTATGATATATTTTGAATTATATTTTGAATGTTTTGGTGTAATCGACGAAGTCGGAATTAAGGAAACTTAGAATATGTTGATAAGTCTTAGAGAGTTGGCGGGAAATTATGCTTACGGACTTTATACATAAGTTGAAGTACGCTATTGTATTGGGTAACGACTATTTATGCCGCTATTTTGGTTGTCGGATATTTATTGACAAATTGAGGAATAGATGCGTCATGCTAACTAGTATAGTATATGAGTTAAATCAGTTGAAGTCGAGCTAGGCATTTGAGTATTGTTTGAATTATCGATGAAGAATCATATATAAGAATGATGGTATGAAGTTACGTTAGGCGTAAATAGTATTATGGAGATTTGTAGTTAAACTCTGGATAATAAAATTATTGTTTGATGATAAATTAAGTGGTATGAGGCATGGAGTTTCTTGAGATGATTCGAGGTTAAAGTATATGGAAAGGTAAGACCAAGATTTTCAAGAGTATAGGATTGAATTGAGTTGAAAGAATCAGACAAAGTAAGATTATAAGTGGGTTTATTAAAGCGTGATTTTGATTAGAACATGGATAATTGTTTTGGTTGCGTTGGTTCGGATAAGAATTTATGAAAGGTGTGTTAGTATGAGTAAGAATCGAGGATTCGATACGTTGGATTAATTAGAAGCAAAGAAATATGAGTTATCTTGTGGAAACTGTTGTATCTATGTACCTTATATTGTCATAATGATGTAGTGTGTTTAAGGTAATTTTCGAAGGAGGTATTATTTAAGATGGTAAAGTTGTAGTTGTGTTGAGGATAATTGGAAATTCATGAAGTATGCAAATTTTGACCAAAAATTTGGAAGTTATCGCGGTTGTATTTATGATTGAACGTTCAGAGGTGTTGCCTTATGAATTTAAGTTGAATGTATTTGGTAACTACAAGAGTAGAATACCTATTGAAACGAAATTCAGAAGAGTTAAGTCGAAGGTGTTATGGATGTGTTGGTTTGGTGATTGAAGAAGTTGGAAATAAACTTGGTAGTCCTGGAACTTTGCAGAGTAATCAGAGTGCGCAACGAATGCGTGGTGCGGTGTAGTTGTTGTTTGCGAATGAAGACGATGTTGATAGTCGATTTTTTTAATGTTGGATTTAAACTGTGTATTCCAGACATTTCGGGAATTAAACAAAGTGTTTTTTTGAGGGATATAAAAGTCGACTGAGTATTCCTCATGGCGCTACGAAGATGTATCAGGATTTACGCAGGTTATTTTGGTGACCGGGTATGAAAAAGGGTATTGCTGAATTTGTATATGTTTGTTTGACATGCTAGAAGTCGAAGATTGAACATTAGAGACCTTCAGGTATGATGCAACCATTGAATGTTCCTGAGTGGAAATGGGATAGCATTTCCATGGATTTTGTGACTGGGTTACCTAAGAATACAAGAGGTAATGATTTGATGTGGGTAATTATTGACTGATTAACTAAGTCGTCACATTTCTTGTCAAAGAAGATTAATTACTTTATGTAGAGGTTAGTTGAGATTAATATTGAGGAAATTGTGAAGTTGCACGGTGTACCTTCGAGTATAGTATCAGATAGAGATCTGTGGTTTACGTCGAAGTTTTGGAAGAGTTTGCAAGATGCTTTGGGTACTAAATTGAGGATGAATTATGCCTATCATCCACAGACGGATGGTCAGACGGAAAGGACATTCCAATCTTTAGAAGATCTTCTGAGAGCTTGTGTTTTGGATCAAGGAGGATCTTGGGATAGTCATTTGTCGTTGGTTGAGTTAACATACAACAACAATTTTCATGCTAGTATTGGAATGGCTCCATATGAGGCGTTGTATGGTAAACATTGTCGCACTCCATTGTGTTGGTATGAGTCAGGAGAGAGTTGGTGCTTGGGTCAGAGGTTGTCTAGGAAACAACTGAAGATAAAAATAATTTGGGAAAGGATGAACACATCGCAGAGTCGTCAGAAGAGTTATTGTGATAAGGGAAGAAAAGCACTTGAGTTCCGAGCGGGAAGATCAGATGAAGGAGTCATATCCGACTCTATCTACTCCAGGTAATTTTCGAGGACGAAAATTCTGTAAGTGGGGGAGAGTTGTAACACCCCAAATTCGATTATGAGTAATTGTTACTTATTTGAGGATATATGATGATTTTGGAAAATAGGTGGTTATGTGGCCCGATGCATTGTGGTGATATTATTTTAATAATATTAATAATAAGAATAATCATGTAGTATTATTCGAAATTATTGTTTATTATTTGATAATAATAAAAGTGGGGGTATGGAGGTTATGTTGGTCAATTGGGAATATGAAGAGTACTTTTATATAATATGAATAATTAGTGTATTATTATATTAGTATTATTTAATAAAAATATTGAGGAAAAGGGCAAGATGGTCTTTATGAGGAAAAAGTAAGGTTAAGTTGGGAAAAGTATAAACTGGGATAGCTTTTGTAAAAGTGAGAATACGATCAAAAATTGGATCTATCGTGTTTTTGGAAAAGAGCTCTGAAGAAAGAAAGGAGAAGAAGCTCAGAGTCAGGAGGCTGTGGAGAACCCCAAAGAAGAGTGTAAAGCGGCGAAATTCTCTAAGGTATGGGGAGTTTTTATAATCTATGATAAATGTATAGGAATTGGAATATGAATGGATTATGATGGTATGAGTTTTAGGGGTTTTTGGGGTTTTGAGTTAGGTTGAGTTTTATGAGAAATCTTGATGAATTAGAGCGATTGGAATGAGTTATAAATGTATATTTGTTTGTATAATTGTTGTCAGGATGTTGTTGAGGTTTAATTGATGTTTTTGAATGGTTTTTGAGTGTTATGATGTGAAATCCGTAATGGGGTTTGGGGGTTTTCGGAATTGGAACAGTCTGCAATTGTATAGCAGAGAACTGCTGGAAAACGTGCGTTAACCGGTTAACGCTATGGGTTAACCGGTTAACCATTTTAATTTTTGGAAAATTCTGGAAATTCGTCGGCGTTAACCGGTTAGCGCTATGGGTTAACCGGTTAACACTGTTGGGATGACAAATTTTAATTCTTTGAAAATTCATATCTTTTAAACCGTAAGTCCGATTCGCATTCCGTTTGAAGCGTCGGAAAGAACACAAACTAAACTTCATTTTGATGAATAGAAACGAGAAAAATGCAATAGTTTTTGATAAATGATTTTGTGAGATAACCTTATAATTACCTTATAAATTACCGGGTACGGGTTAATCTTTGATGTGTCAGAGTGGTTAGAGAACCAGTGTTCAGGGTGTAATGTCATGATGATATATATGATTATTTGATGGTTGTTGTGCTGATTGAAATGAATGATGCGGATTGTTTTCATGAATTTTTCGATGTAGCGCATCATTGCATTTCATAACATTCACGATGGGGCTTCGGCCTATTTATTTGCTTCAATCCCATTGTGTGGATTGAAGTGTCTCGATGATTTACGATGTGCTCCTTTGTGGAGGGTTGATGGTCATGTATCCATCTCACGATGAAAATGGTACCACATGCATATTGCATATCAGGATGTTAGAATTGCATATTCTGGATGAATTTCATGATTGTGTTGGTATTGTTTGATTTCATGGTCGTGTTGTGGTTGTTGCTGAATTTTATAGATGATGATGTTATGATATGTGTACTGATTTATTTATGATTCTATATTCTGATGCGTTTATGATATATTATGATTACTCACCCTGCCTGCTTGGAAATGTTGCCTCTTTCGTGGGTAACTTGCAAATGTCGAAGAATAGTCATGCAGTGCAATATGAGTAATTCATGAGTCTCGGAGCATGCTTTAGTGTTCCTTAGGAGTGGTTCTGGTTTATGTGTCCTGCTCTGTGTCATGTAACACTGGGATGGGTTTCTTTAGTTAAACTGTTATCAGTATGTTGTTATCTGGATAATGTTTTCCATTTTATGATGTTAAATTCAGGATGGTGAAAATGATGTTTATGAAGTTTTGAATTATGAAGTTAAATTCCGCTGTGAAATGATTTATGATATTTTTGATGTTGATTAACCCGTGTTACGGGA
Source organism: Lathyrus aphaca (assembly GCA_963966055.1). Classification (NCBI taxonomy): domain Eukaryota; kingdom Viridiplantae; phylum Streptophyta; class Magnoliopsida; order Fabales; family Fabaceae; genus Lathyrus; species Lathyrus aphaca. The sequence goes on along the minus strand of OZ014520.1, from coordinate 10,140,313 downwards.
CAGGACACTGTTGTGTTGATTTATGATGATATGTAATACCCTTGTAGATGATTACTCTGATATTATTTCAATATTATGTTTTGGGTTAGAAGGGTGTTACATTCGACCCTAGGCTTCTTGCTATTCTTGGTGTTGATTATGACCTGTCCTTTTACTGCGGCATCGTAGCATCTCCGAGCGGCCTCGATGTCACCGTGGATTGTGACTACACGGCCCAGTTTGGTGTAGTACTTCATTTTCAGATGGACGGTGGAGGGGACCGCTGTCAATTCGGCCAGATTTGGGCGGTCTAGGATGCAGTTGTAGAGGGAGGGGCACTCGATCACCAAGAATTGGACTTTGACTTCTCTAGCTGTTTCTTGCTCACCAAATGTGACGAGGAGTTCAACATACCCCCATGGTTTTGTAGTGGCTCCATTAAATCCTTGAAGTTTGGATCCAACGTACGGGGATAGGTTGGTTTTGTCCAGCTTGAGAGTCTTGAAGAGGTGGACATACATGATGTCCACTGAACTGCCTTGATCGACTAAGATGCGTCGAACATCAAAACACGCCATTTTGGATCTTATCAGTAAGGGTATACTTGAATTAGGAGACCCGCCCGGTAGCTCTTCGAGGAAGAAAGATATCAGATTGGATTTTCCCCGATATTTTGTCAGTATCGCCAACTGTTCGGGTGCGGTTAGTAGAAGTTCGTTGAATTTGTGTTTCACCAAAATAGCAGCATTCTCATTGTTCATCCCTCCTCCTGATATAACTAGGGCTGTCGGGAAGTCCTCCCAGGGGCTGAGGGCAGTAAGTCGTTCCCCTGGGCCCGAGTCGAGGAGATGGAAGTCCTCCAGGCGGGAGACGCACAAGGACACCTGATATGAGGAATCGCCGGGTGATGTGTCTTCACGAGCTCTCTTTGTCGCTTGCTCTTCGTGTCGGGGAGTATCGTTCCTCTTGGTGTACTGTTTGAGATAGTCCTCTTGAATCAGGATCTCAATTGCGTCCTTCAGATGGATGCAGTCTTCGGTCACATGTCCGTGACTTATGTGAAAACGACAGTACTTAGACTTGTCGGTATGGGGCTTGGGTGCAGAAAGTTTGGGGAACCTCACCCTACCCTGCTTAAACTCGGAATTGATGCATTTGGCGAGGATGCGTTCGCGGGGAGCCGTTAACAAGGTGTACTTATTGTAACGTCCTACGGGTCCTCTTCCTTCACGGATCTCACGGGGTTTCTCCTCTTTTCGTTTGTCCCCATTGCAACAGGGAGTGTTGGGGTCCTCGCGTTGGGGTGACCAGTGTCATCGGTATTGCGGTTATTCCGAGCATTATGGGCAACTTGTTTCTCTTCGTACCTGATGTAAGCTTGGGCTTTGTGTAGGAGCTCGTCCAGGGTGCGAGGAGGCTTTATCCCGACTGCCCTGCTGATTTTGCTTCCGGGTATGAGCCCCCTCTCGAGGAGATATTTCTTCACGTAGTCTGTTGTATCTACCTCAATAGCTTCTTGGTTGAACCACTCGATGTACGAGCGCAACGTCTCACTTTTCCTCTGTACTATAGCTTCAAGGGTCGCCTCAGTCTTGGGGTGACGTCGGGAGGTCGTGAAGTGCCTCGTGAACGCGGATTTCATGACTCTCAAGGACGTGATGGACTTGAAGGTCAGGCTTTTGTACCAGGCCATGGCTCCTTTTCTGAGAGTTGTTGAGAATAACATGCATTTGAGGTGCCCGGTGATGTCGTTTCCGTAGTCGAGCATAACATTGATGTTGTCGACATGGTCATCTGGGTCAATCGTCTCGTCATAAATAGCCAAGTGTTGGAATTTCTCCATGCCTTTGGGGAGATGTGCTTCCATAATAGCTCGCGAGAGTGGGCAATGTGGGTCTTCCTCATCACTTCTCAATAGGGGAAAGTCATTATTTCTAGGACTCTGCTCGCGTCGGGGCGATGTCCTCGATCGATCGGTCTCATGGCGTATCCTGGATCTGTTTTTCTTGGGTTTGGGGGAGCTTCGACCTCACCGAGGAGGAGAACATCCTCGTTTCTAGGCAGCTTCTGGATGTTACTTCTCGTGCAACGCCCCTCGTCCCTGTTGGGGCGATCTTTCCGTCGGTAAGTCTCCAGGGCCATTATTCTCTTATGCTGCTGGTAGAGCATAGAGTTAGCCTGGTTGAGGGAGTTCACCATAGCTATCATGGTGAGGTCTCCTTCGACGGGCACTAGGATAGGCAGAAATGAGGCAACCGGCGAATTTTGAGATCGAGGTTGTAGAACCCTGTTATCTTCGGGTTTAGGCGACGGGGTTGCAGGTTGCCTGTCTATGAGATCATCTTCATTATAGTTTAGATTGTCCTTCATCATGTAGTCGACGAGGGGAATATTATGGTTATCACCGTGCTCTCCGGACATACTGGAAGGATGGAAGATGGATTGGAGCTTTGATCTTCTGTTGCGGAAGAAGGGGATAACTAGATTCCCACAAACGGCGCTACTGATCTTACCTGATCAGAAGGGCCCTCCAGAGGTCGAGCACGAACAAGGTGATGGTTGACAAAGCGAGGAGGGGGTGTACCTGCAAGGCACTCTGATGCTAAAATGAGTATACGGTACAACAATGGTAAGAAAGAGTGTTTCAGAATACCTGGCCCTTTAATGAAAAAAGGGTATTTATAGTGAGCCCCTAGCGCTGGGCCATGGTTCTTCTTTGGGCTGTATTAGCTAGGCCCGAGGGAGAACTGCCAAGGTACGCGTATGAGCGTGTAAGACCTAACACGTGGTCTTGCCCTTGGTCCAATTGCCCCTATCTTTCAAGAGATAATGGGGACATTTGGATGACGTGGCAGGTGAGGGGGAGACGCGGTCTCCCCGTCATCAGTCCAATGGATAGGGCGTCTGCCCGACGCGCCAAGCATCAATTCAGCCAGAGTTGGAAGTCTGCCCGACGATGCAAAAGGCTTGCCCAACTGGGTGGGCCTCTGCCCGACACGTTGGGCCATGGCCCAATAGTGCCCTTGAGGCCCAGTCCGGAACAACATCTAATAGGCATGGCCTCTTATACTTTAATCTCTTATCTCTTATATTTTTTTATTTTTCATCTTCTCATTTTTATGTTAGTATTTTTATCTTTAATTATGTTTTTATCGCACATTTCTTCTTTAATCTCGTATCTCTTATGTTTTTTCTTTTTCATCTTCTCTAATCTCTCCTTTCATTCGTTTTTTTATTATAATATTTTTTATATTGTTTTATGTTACTATTTTATGTTTTTTATTCCACTTTTGTGTAATCTTATTTTTGTATATTGAATGAGAGATTTTTTGTATAAATATGATGAGTTTGTTGATATTTGGTAATGTATGAATGAGTAAACACAAAGTTATGTTGTTCTCTATAGGTGTATGTAGACTAAATAAAAATCATGTAAAAAACTGAACCAACTTAAATTGTATTGCCTTGATTTGGTTTGGTTTAATTTTATTTCCAAAAGTCAATCGAACCAAATCGAACTATATATATTTTTTCCTCTTACAGTTCAGATGTTTTTTAGCATCAAAATTACCCAAATAGCATCGCGGACACCCCTACCCCACACTACTCATCCTTGTAAATCTTTTTCTAGCTGTCATTGAAATATTCTCCTTCAATTTCACTAAATCCTTTAGAAAACTAGATGAACTTGGTATTTTTCAATTTCATGTCCTTCTTTGTATTTGGATTTGCTTACCCATTTTCATCATAATACTTTTCTTCCTTGTGGAACAGATACTACATTGCCTTGTATACCCATTTTTATCATACCATTTTTCTTCCTTGGGGAAGAGATATCATATTCCAAGTAGTACCCGATAAACTGGTGACAGGATCGAGATTTTGAACTTGAATTAAAATAATTAAATTATAATTTTTTATTATTGAATCGAACTATATTATATAATTGAATTATATTATACAAATAGATCTAAATCTGAATTATAAATCAAACTGAAAATATAAAATGAAATATATGAAAAATAAATTTTACTTAATTATAAAGATCGAAAAAATAATTTAGTGATTTAGTTCTTTAACTAATGATTCAATTTTAGAAAATTTGTCTTCTAACGATTCAATACGGTTTGGAATTTCGAAAAGTATTGTCAAACTTTGATTCGATTTGAAAAAAATTATCTTCCAACAATTTAGTAGGATTTGAAATTTCGAAACGGTATATCAAATCATAAATATTTCAAAACAATATACCAATGCTGACGACCTTTGCAAAATCACTGCGGGGACGGAGCCCGTACTCTAGCAAGTACTTCTTCATGTCGTCAGTCATGGAGACTTGGACGGCTTCCTTGTTGAACCTTTCTATGTATGTCCGGAGATATTCCTCATTGCCTTGGATGATGGCATCGAGAGAGGCCTCAGTCTTCGGGTGTTGGCGAGAGGCGGTGAAGTGCCTCAAAAACATCCTTTTCAACTGCCTCTAGGAGGTGATGGATTCATGGGGAGGACTCTTATACCAGGTCGTTGCCCCTTTTCTGAGAGTGGTATGGAACAACCTGCATTTAATGGTGCCTCAGACGCTGCGATAATCGAGAATATCATCAATATTATCGACATGCTCGTCAGGATCTGTCGTATCATCATATGTTCCCAAAGATGGAGGCTTTTCCAGCCCCTTAGGTAGCCTGGTAGCCATGATTTCCTAGGAAAAAGGTCCCTGGGGCTCGTCCTCCTTGCTGGAGCCGAGCGAGCGAGACCAAAAGTGTGCATTTCTTTGACGTTGGGGACTGTTTCCGTGACGAGGAGAGGGAGTTCTTGAACGAAACCTAGGTCTGGGAGGAGGAGAGCGTTGGATCTCAGCTTGTGGATCCCTTTGTGTCCTCTTGGCTCATGGGGATCGTTGCCTTCAGAGAAGAATGTGATCACGCTTCCTGACCGCTTGTGTTTTTTATTCTTCCCGTCTTCGAAGGTTTCTTCTTCGACCAGGGGAAAGGCTGCGAGACCTCATGTGCTCGCGTCTTGGTGGGGGAGACCTTGGATGTTAGGCATATTCCAAGACTCCAATCCTTTAGTTCTGTTGAAGGATCAAGAGGTTTATCTGGTTAGGAGCTTCGACCAGAGTTGCCATGGCCGGGTGTAATACCCAAAAAATTTCCCTCTCATTTTCACATCATTTAGCATACATTTTCACGCATTTCATTCAAATCATAGAAGAATAAAGCACACATCACTGGTTGAAGCATATGGTGTGTGATCAAATGATTTTCAAAGTTTTAATCATCCAAAGCCAAAGAACAAGAGCCAAGTGTCTCCCAACAAGCCTCAAGGGTCTCTTGCATCTTATATCACCTTATTGGATCTCTCGAGCCATTGGGAGATGAGAATTGGTCAAGAAATTGAAGCAATGCATAACCTCCTAAGCAAAATGGTTCCAAATTAGGGTTTTTTATACTTCAACTTTCTCCATTTATTTTGCATAGCTCCTAAATAGTTTTTCATTCATTCTTTTTGCAAAATTCAAATGACATGTCAAGGTATCCAAAAATATTTTTACTTTATTTTTTAGGTCATTTTATCATGCAGTTTGTATCATATATTTGTGCATTCTTTTGATTTGCTTCAATGTAACTTTGAGCCATCATTTAAACTATATTATTTTTTAGTTTTGTAATGAACTTTTGATGCATGTTTAGGTTCTGACTTAGGACATTTGTGACCTATTTTCCCAATTTTTATTTGATGTTTGCTCTTTATTTGATGCCTTCTCATTTAGTGAATATTATGTGATCTTTTGCCCCTCCTTTAGACCTAGTTCCCTAGAAGGCACTTGTGCCATTGTATTAGGATCTTCTCTTGATATTATAGGTCACATTTAGAATGTTATGAGTTACTTTATTAGAATTATAAGTCCTTTACCTTGACATTTAATTTGTGTTTGTGCTTGTGCATCATAACTTGAACTTTTGACATAATTTCACATCTCATTATTTCTTGCGTTCAACATGACTTGTGTTTGCATCAAGAATGATCATTCATTCATCTCATTTACATATCATAATATGTATGTAACTTACCTATATTCATCCATATTCATATTTGTAAACACCCCAAATTTGCCCTCACCCATTTCACACCATGGCTTGTGATCATTTCATATGCATAAACTCAATCATACCATCTCATATCATATTTTTTGATCCACTGCATCGGTTCTAGGTCATCTGCATCTAGGGTTTGTGATCTGAGCAACCCAAGAGCTTCTTGAGCCACTCCAAAGGTCAACAATCACTTCAAAGGGGTCTATGTGTGTTCAAGTATCATATTGTATCCTCTCAAAGTCAAGAATGTCAAAGAATCACAAGAACTGGAAATGGTGTGGAGGCAGAGCCAGGCTTGACTACACAGATGACCTAAAATTAGGGTTTGGGTTTCAGAGGCCATAACTCCAAATTTTTTGGTCATTCTTGTTTCTATTGGTCTCTATATGGTATAGGGAGTATGCATATCAATTTTCATGAAGAAATTCCATGGGGAAGTCATTTGATCAAGAGTTGACTTTTCAAGCAAGTAAGTGCAAAATCAGGGCATCTGAGGTCCCCAATGACCCAACCAAAGGGGATTATTCATCATTTTGATTGTATATGATCTCTATTTGGTCATGGAAGATGTTTGAAGCTTACAAAATTCAAGAATTTCAAGTTTTTGCAAAGTTGACTTTTTGGGCAAGTTTGACTTTTAATGAAATGGTCATTTTAGGCAACTTTTTCAACCTTTACTTTTTGATTCAAAAAAGCTTCAAATGGAAAAACTTTGGTCATGAAAGTTGTAGAATAGATCTTTCCCTTTTCAAAAAGTACAAGGACATGATCTAATTCATTTTGGATCAAAAGTTATGGCTTGTCAAAGTTGGCAAAAATCACTAAATCTCAAGTCATGCACCAAAGAAGCAAAGTTGCAAATTCATTTCTCAAGGCCAATCAAGTCATCAAATGGGCTTCTAATCCACACAACATGATCACACAACTTCTAAAGTTCAGAATGCACCCAAGAATTCACATGTTTTATGGCCCATGGATCAAGTTTCTTCCATAAGCACCAAAGTGAACCAAGTTGCAAAACTCATGATCACATCTCATCCACTTGCTGCCTAGGTTGCTGAACCATCCTAGCCTCTCCCTCACATCATGCTGCGCAACATACCCTTGTTGTACTAGGCTAGCAAGTTGCCCATGCCCTTCTTACACAAAAGTTGACATTTTGCAAAAGCAACCATACCTATCACAAAAGGACATGTCATGTCATCTGACCAATGGGATTTGTTTATGTTAATCAAATGCAAGCCAAAGCACATAACAAGCAAGCCTGAAACAAGCCATAGCACCACATTCTCATTTTCACTCCATTGAGCAAAATCATTCGAAACACACAACACAGTCCACAAACACTCAAACAAACTTCATAGAACTCATCACCACATCCTTCTGATCATTTCCCTGCCTCCATTCATCCTTGAAACCTCACATAAGCCAGATACGATTCTCACCTGACCTTGAACAGAACTTGTTCAAACTTCCAAACCAGCCATCACAAACCTTTTCTAAGCATCAAGAGTTCATCAGGAGCATAAAAGGAGTTGATTGCACAAAGAGAAGAGGTCAGAAAGTTGCAAACTGAAAAGCTTCAAACTCAGGTAGCTTCATGAACTTTTTTTCCAAAAATGATTTTTTAAGTTCCTAAGTTGTTCTTCATGATTCACTGATCACTCTGATGTTCTTGGTTTTGAAAATGGTTGAGAAATGAGAGTTTAATCTTGTTCTGAAAGTCTTGCCCTAAAAAATGTTTTCTTTCGATTCGTGTGATTGATGAAAGATAAATGAGTTTTGTGTTAGGGTTTTGATTCAGGGGGATGTGGGGATGATTTCTGTTCTTTTAGATTTCATTTTAGTGAAGTTTTGAAGGTTTTAGGAATTTTCAGGTGGGGTTCCCACCGGAGAAGACGACCGGAGGTCTTCTCCGGCCACCTGAAAATAATTAGGGTTTAATCCCTGTCATTAATGTAGTTTGAATTTTGAGCGTTGTATGGGTTGACTAAGTCCATTCCCGCGTGCATTCAATGGCTCAGATCATCCACTTAGCCCTAATTTTAATTAATTAAGTTAATTAATTCTTTTTAGCCAGTTTGAATACCAGCCGTTGGATGACGCGCGCAGTCTTCCCTCTTTCTCCCAGTTTGAATCTCAGCCTCTGGATGTGCATACTTTTCCTTATTTTCATTTTAATTTCATTTTCTTTTCATTTTATTTGCACGAATTATTTAAAATAGCTAAAATCATTTAAAAATTATGAAATTTTTTGTCAAAGATTTCATTAATTTTTAAAACCAAAAAATATTTTTATTTTTATTTTTTGCATTAAAAATCATTTTTAAATCATTTAAATGTTTATTTTTAATTAGTTAATGAAAATTAATTAATTAAAAATGCATTTAGGTATTTAAAAATCACCAAAAAATTCATGAAACATTTAAAAACATTTAGAAACATTGTCCAACCCTCAAACCAAATTTCTTTTTTGATCTTGATGCATTTTGAGAATTTTTCATGGAATTAATTCATTTTCAAAGCATTATTTTGATCCAAACTTCCAAAAATTATTTCTGCCTAACCATTGAGAGTTGGACTTTGATTCTTTTTGCATTGTGTTTAGCATATTGTCATACCCCAAATTTGTCCTACCTCTTTCAATTTTATTTTTGAGGAATCATGTGGTCTCTGGCCATCATCTCATAAAAATTTAAGTCATAAAATTCTTTTATGCACGACCATTATGAACTAACAAGTTTGCACAGGTACATTAAAGTAGAGACAGAGTTCATTTTCACGATCAAACATTTCAAGGCAATATCAATTGGTGTTGGTTTTAGAGTTCTCATTAACATGTCTGAAAAGCCCATAGCTTCATTCAAGTCTAGGAAAGGTCATATAATTTTTCTTTTTAAGATTGATCAAGTTAGTTCAACAATGGAATTAAGTCTTTCATTTAATTAATCCAAGAGGATAAAATTTAATTCAAAATCATGGTCTAAAGAGTTATTTTTTAAGGGGTGGTACGGTTTTCTTTCAAGACGTGTTTGTGGCGCGTCATCAGCTTGTAAGCCCAAGGTGAAGACTTGAGTTCATTGTTGTGGAACAAATTAAACGGTCAACTAGTGAATGTTGATTTGTGCCGGCAACAATTTGTTTCTTGCAAGAGGTGTTCAAAATAATTCCAGGAGTAAATTCAAGAAGGAATAAAAAGTTTAAATCCAAATTTGTTTAAAGCACGTGAACTGAAGGATACAAGGAAAATGGTAAAAAGAGTTGCCTAGTACAAAAAGAGAATACTAAGGGAAATACATGATAATTTGAACGCTAAGCCTAAAGTGGATGCACCCTTAGTTCCGCTTCGGTAACGCCAAACCTTTCCTAAAAGGCAACATGAACCTATCCTTTAAGCTTCACTAAGACCCTTGTCCTAGCCAAATTCATCCAGGCCAAGTTGATTTTGTCTGATCACTGAAGTTCTCATAAGTTCTTCTGATATCATATTTTGAATTCTCATTTCCCACCTATGAGATACCTGCAGAATCAAGAGATCTATAGCTCACAAATTAAATTCCAATTTCAGCCAAGCAACACTACAGATAGATCAGGAGTACCAGTGGATCATTCCTTTTAATCGTGAAACTGTCATTGCTTGTTTGACCTACAAAAAATCCAAAGGTCAGTCATGACGGATCGCTGACGGAAATGGATCCAGCGCTAAGGTTGCTTGCCCATTCCAAGATCTCAGTCACAAGAGGGAGCTTCAGGATACAAGCATTATACCTACGAAAGCTCGCCATGTTTTGAAAAATGAGATCTCACGTATCTGCACACTAATGGCACAACATTTATAGCCAAGAGTTTGATGTGTACCTGCAATCACAACCAGGCAGCGCAATTAATTCTAAAACAGGACTACAAGGATGATATTACGAGGGAAGAAGCAGTTCAACTTGCACTGAAAGTACTGAGCAAAACAATGGACACCATTAGTCTTACCTCAAATAAATTTGAACTTGCAGAGGTTTTTTTCTTGTACTCTCTGGAAAGGTGAAGTATCAAGTTTGCTCCCCAGAGAACTTGACTAAGCCGTTGGTGAAGTCTGGGGTGACCCAACCAGCAACAGAAACTGCTTAACTTGCTATTCCATCATGACATGGGTTAAGAAAAGCACAAGAGTGAAAAGTCAGCACAAGCAAACATAAGGGCATACAAACAATTGATGAAAACCACACTTGAAAAACTCAGAATAGGAAATCAGAATTGCGATATGCTTCAAGAAGAAAAGTCAAAGGTGAGGATTAAAATGGCAAAGTCTTACCGTATCTCTCAGTCGACCTTTGCTTACAAGAGGTTGTCATGTTTTGACTTGATAATGTTCTAAACCAATTGAAAGTCATTGCTACCATCATCCAATTCTGATGTGTTAATTCTGGTCCTTCATCGACTCGTCCATGTCATGACGGCCCTGCATATTACCAGAACAAATAAGAATAAGGACACCTTGAATTTAATGGCAAGATGAATTCAAGAAGAGAAAATTCAAGAAAAAACAATAGCAAGAATTGTCATCAGAAGTTTACACAATAAATCATGATTCCTTCATCTACGGGTAAAAATCGACTCCGCTACCGTAAGTGTTTTTCACGCATGAGCAGCAGCATTATAACTCCTGCATTTTTGAAAAAATCCTCTAACTTATAAGTCAGCAATGGGAAAGTGGTTTGTTCGGTGATGAACAGAAGAAGATACTAGAAATTAAAGAGTTACTTGAAGATCCTCATCAGCCTGAAGATTCTTTGATGGAGTTACTGCAAAATCTGGCGGATTATTGATATTACATTCCAAGAGTTGAAGGAGACTGATGTTGGAAAGGAACGTGAATCAGTTAAGGAAACAGTCATCTAGCGAGGTTCGCCGATTGGTGAAGCTACTTGCCAAGGAGTGGAAAGTAATTGTAGATGAATGGGTGAATCCACAAGAAAAAGAAACACTGTCATGGCTGATGGAAACTCTCATTTGCAGAAAATCACCCTAAAGGGGCCTCATCATCAGATTCCTGATTTTGCATACTCACCAAATCCACATAATGGAAGCACTGGTTCAGGCCATAACAACTCTGCATATTACAAGAAGAAGCTTTGTCAGTAAATCAATCATGAAACAAGTCAACAAAGTCAGGACTAACAAATACTAGGTTTTACGGCAGTGAATATGCTTTCACAATTTTAACAGCAGTAAAAATCGGTGGAAATAGAATTCGCAGGGGACCACGCTTGTTCTAGGAGAAAGCCAGCTCACTGCAAACAAAATTCCAGCTAGCAAAATCAATGGTCCCCACCCCAAATCTTACTCAGAAATCCTTCTAACGGTTTCATGAAATTCACACGCATTACTCAACGCCTCTCACAAAATATTCCCTTACTCACACGTACCAACATTCCCAATTCACTATATAACCCTCATTCAATCATTTGCAATGGGGAACACACCTGGAAAGAACCCTAGAAGCAAAAAGACGCCAGCAAGAACACTCATCTCAAAAAACCCTAAATCATAAAAGCTCGGAATCAGAGAATCTCTCAGAGTTTTCATTAAACTCTGAGAATATTCGAGCTAAACCCTCATTTGCTCACTTGTTTCACAGAAGCACGGTAACAAGAATCAACAGAAGCAAAATATCATCGCAACAACATCAAATCAGAAGTAGGACGAGGAGAAAGCAAGAGGACTTAAGCATCATAAAAAAGGTAGTAGCAGAATAGACGATACCTTTCCACAGTGAAGCTCGAAATCGGATCTTCTCTGATTCAGGTATAAATCCCCCTCTTTTATCCTGATTCTTGCCTTCTATGATCTTCTAATTTGAAGCTCTCCTATGTTTTTCTTGATTGCGTTGAACCCGCCATAGAGCTAGGGCTCTTGATTTCGCTGATTTTGTTAGTTTAAGCTTCTGCTTGATAATGATGTGCGATGAGGATCACATGAACTGAGCACGGAATCGATTGATTTGTTGTTGGTGAAGAATCGCACATGAAGATGTGGTTCAGAGGGGGTGATGTTTACTTTCTCTAAATTTGTTCTTTTGGTTTTAACTAGTTTACTTTAACACGTTTTAAGTTTATGATTTGTCTCCTCCGTTACATTTTTGTGGTTTCAAAGCTAATAAATATGTTTGTTATTTCTAAACTTGTTTTCCCATTTGCCCGATGAGTCATATACTGATATACATGTCGGCGGCTTTCTAGTTGTCCTGACCAATGAATCAGAATAGATAGGGTTTGAATTGAATCATGTGAGGATTGCGCGGCATTGTGGACTTTGTTATTACCGCTGAGCAAAGTCATGCTTCTAATAGACCTATTTCTGTTACTGAATGCACTCCCTGTTTCTAGCCTACGGGTCTAACTCTTTTCTTTATTTTTATTTCATTCTATTCAAATTTTCTTTTTATAAGAAGTTTATAAAAATTTCATTAGCTATTTAATTAAATTATTTCATTTAATATAATTAATTAATTAATTATTTAATTGATTAATTTTGTTAAGATAATTTAGCTTAATTGATTAATTTTGTTTTAAGCCTTAAAAAAAAACTCAAAAAATATTTTTATAGATTAATTTAGTTAAATGTTTGTATTTAATTAGATTAATTAATTTGATAATTAATTTAATTAAATGTTTTTTATTTAATTAGATCAATTAATTTAATTAAATATATTTTTTTATATATATTTAATTTGATTAATTTCTTCACCTGTTACTCGATTATGTGTGTGTTGAATGTTTGCGTATGCTCGTTCCTCCTGGCTTGTGATATGATGATATGACTGCTTGTGTGATTACTTTTGCATTTCTGACGATAAATTGCTAAGTAAAATACGAACGCACACTAAGACTAATCATTTCAAAGATAAAACGAAATCTTTGGTCCAACGCCAAGTAAACATCCATATGCACTTCACTTCATACACACATGTAAGTCGATCGTTCCTCGATCGCCATCTGCACGAACTTTGCACCTTACACTTTTAGCAACATTTTCCAACTTAACGAATCAACGCATTGCGCTTGTTTTCCATAGTTAGGCTTTAGTTCAGTTCCTCAACTTTGCGAGTCGAGCACATGGTGCCTCGCTAACAAAACCAACAAATAAAACTTCCATTTGCATTTACCTTAAACTTCAAAAACCGAAATGTTACTTTTTTAGATCCAAACACTTGATCCAGCATCAAGCGGTCTTAGGAAACAAAACACTTCAATAAATACGAGGAAAATTGCATGCCACGAGCCTTAAGCGATAGAAAGGGGGATAACGAGCTTTCGTTACTCGCTCCGATTATTTCGGCGCAAGACATTCGTCTTGTTGGACGGAATAAACTATCCATAGTCTTTAGTGCAAATGGACTCTTAAATCCTTTCATCGAAGAAAGGTAATAAAATCAACAACCAATACCCATATCAGGCCGAACTACGAAGCTCTGACTTTCCCATTGCACAAGGGAATACGTAGGCACGAGGATCTCAATCCTTGCCGAGCCCCTAGGATCAATAAAACCCTTTAGTTCAACAAGTAATCATAAGTATAGGCATCCCTTCGCGCGTGACAACCTAGATGGTTCCTATCGAGTACGATGGATGTAGGAGGTGCTAATACCTTCCTCCTACATAACCGACTTCCGAACCCCGACAATGGTTTGCGATGACCTTGTTTTATCCCTTCTTGGTGGTTTTATCTATATTTTCCATTTCCCTCTTCGGGAATAAATAAAATTAGGTGGCGACTCTCAAGTCAGCCCAGCCGCGACCGCGTTCGCGAGGGATCGTATTTTTCGAGGTACGACAGCTGGCGACTCTGTTGGGGACTGGTTCACCCCTATGCAAGTCGAGCCTAGTCTAGGTTTCCACGCTTGTTTGGATGTTTGATTATGTGTTACTTGTTTATCTCTTTCTTTATTGCTTTACATTTTATATCCTTATTGTGGACCTTTTGTACTGGATTGATACTTTGATCGAAACAACTTGAGGGAAAGGCTCTATACCCGGGTCTATGAGCGTAAACATAAGTTAGCGAGGTTATGTAGTATGGGCTCTCGAGGGAACCTCTCTCGTGGGTTGTCGATACGAAAACCTCACTCGGAGTAGATTTTAATGGAAATACTGTCAACCGTCAAGCTCTTGGCATGTGTGCTCAGTTGTTTTCATTAAAGTCGTCGACTCTGAGGACCTTTAGAACCTTTTGGTTAATGTTGCACCCCAAAATTTGCCCTCTCAATACAAGACTTTGTGTGCTAAGAAGGTTCACAAGGTTCACAAGTTCTCAATGCTTATATAACCTTTCATGAGGTTCATGAAGTCTGCAAGTTACTTTATGAAGGTTCACAAGGTTCACAAGTTTCTCAACATTTCCATAACCTTTCATGAGGTTCATGAAGTCCACAAGTCACTTCTTGAAGATTCAAAAGGTTCACAAGTTTCCCAATACTTTCAAATACCTTTCATGAGGTTCATGAAGTCTACAAGTTACTTCTTGAAGGTTCACAAGGTTCACAAGATTCACAATGATTACAAAGCTTTCCTGAGGTTCATGAGGTCTACAAAGCCACTTCATGAGGTTCACAAGGTTCACAAGCTTCACAATACCTCCCATGAGTATCACAAGACACTTTATGAAGATTCACAAGGTTCACAAAGTTCACAATTGGTCAAAGAAGTTGACAATCCCCTCAGACAATGCACCTCCTAAGCAGTGCATCCAAAACTAGGGTTTTGACTTTAATCAGGCTAAATGGACTTCCAATACCTCAAGTGAGTTTCATAACATTTTATATGTGTATAAGAACCCCCATGTCAAGTTTCAAGACTTTTCTCAAAAGTTTGCTCAGTCAGATGATCAGATAAGTCAAAATCAGTCAAAGCAGTTAAAAAGTCAAACTGAGGTCAACTGTGGTCAAACCAAAGTCAAACTTCATGATTTTTTGCCAACATCAAGTATATGAAGTAAAATTCATCATTTGATCAAGGGTTGATCATGATTCATCAAGGAGATTCCAGATCATCAATAATCAGGAGTTTCTAAATTAGGGGTTCCTCAATAAAAGTCAACTGAACTTTGACCAGCCATAACTTTCACATACTTCATCACCAAGTCTCCATCCAAAGCTCATTTTGAAGGAAATTGAATTCTCTACAACTTTGATGTTGAAAGTTAAGCCCAAAAATGCTTCATTTGGAAGATATGACCTAAGACATTATAGGTCCTTTCAAAAGTCAACAAAAAGTCAACAACTTCAAAAGGGCATAACTTGAGATTGGTAAATGATATGGACCTGAAACCAATGGGGTTGTTTAGAGGACTCTTCAAGCTTTTCCATAAAATCCAAGAACACCCTCATACCTTTAAAATTGAGGGAGATGTGCCCTTGCAAAGTTGGGCAATTTTGTGATGGTTTATGTTAAAAATGGAGGTTTAAAATCATTTCTTTCCAAATGGGCTGCCCAAGTTATGACCCAATCCATACACTAATACCATGCACGACCCAAACCATTTAAAATCTGATTTTTATTATTTTTATTTCTATTTATTTTGATTTAAATCATTAAAAATCATCTTAAATAATAATAAAATATAAAAATAATAGATTTTATTTGGATAATGCTTCTAGAAAATCATAATTGGTGATTGAAGTTGAGAGGGAAAAGAATCATATGATTTATACAAAAATAGAAAGCTTTCATAAGAAAATATTGAGATTTCAAGGCATGATCAAAATGAAACTTTTTATATCAATTCTTCCACCAAAACAATGAATCTTTTTGACCTAATTGAGTCTACTATAAGTAGACAACATGAAGCAACCCTCATACACGATTTTTGCAGCCTCTAAAGTAAGTCTCAACTTTTCAAAAGTGACCAAAAAAGCTCAATTCGGATTCCCTTATTCAAGCTCTCTCAAAGACATTTGAAGGTTCAAATATGTTCATGAAGGATCATAGAATGTTTCTGAATCATAAAAGCATTCGTTCATGCCATAAATCATGCAACCCGATTCTGACTTTGTTCTCATTTTTTTGAAATTTGATTTCGACTATATGATGATTCTTTGTTTAATTTGATTACATAACATGATTTACAATGTTGTTTGGATTGTTTCTGGGCTGTTCAATTGCATTTTTCTTACAGGTATTAAGATCCGCCATAGCTAGGGTTAGAACCTTGAAATTAGGATCCTTCGATTCAGGTTAAATAAATTGCATTGGTTGCTGGATTTGGATGTTCCAGGTTATGGGCAAGATGTTGATGCGATCAATTTGAAAAAACCGTACTCATACATGCTGTATATGAAAACCTAGGTTTACCTGCAAATATTATTTCGCAGGAAAATTTGTAAATATTTTCGCAGGTATTTTCGTAGGTCCAGAGGAGGAAGAAGGAGTTTTGGCGCGCGGGAAGAATTTGAATATTCGTCTTAATATTTTATGATTTTGTTTGTTATTTATTTCACAGAGGCTATACAGCTCAGTTGGTGTGCACATGCGCGTGTGGAGCAAAAGGTCATGGGATTGAAACCAGGCTCCAGCAATTTTTTGGCTTAAATTCATTTATGCAATGGATTTAAAATATAATGATTAGTAGCGCATGTATTATCAGGATAGCTCACCCAGCAGGATTGGTCATATGCGTGTCTCTTTGCTTAATAGGTCCTGGGTTCGATTCTATACCCAGGCCTTTTGTTGTTTTATCATTTTTTTATGAATTTCCAGGTTTAAAGAACAAAACTAATGGATACTCATCCTTCTTGCACTATTTGCACGCAGCCCAGTTGGTAGCCTTCCTCATTATCCAGGTAAAGGACCTGGGTTCAAATCCCAGGTCCTGTTTTTTTTTAGCTTCTTATTTCTTTTTCTTATTATGTTTTCTTATTATTTTATATATTATATAAAGGTGGTTTCTAAATTACAAAATATATATATTATACTTTCTAAGTTCTGAAAATTTATTTTCTTAATTCAAAATTTTGTAAATAAATTATAATATATATACATTAGTTAAAATAATTTTGTATATTCTAAATCCTAAAAATATTTTTCTAACAAAACCCTAATTTTTTAAAACCCTAAAATATTTTCTAAAAAAACAAATCCTAATTTATTTTAACTTAGAAAACCCTAGTCATTTATTTATTAATTCTTAATATAAATTAATATGTATATGTTTATTGAATATAGTTTCTAATATAATTTTTGATAATAATCAATAAAAATTAAATCTTGTAAATATGCTTATAATTTATTCTTCTCTTTATATAATATGTGAATACTCTTATAATTTTTGTTTATTTAAAAATAATTGAATAATTAAGTTTTTGTAATTATAATATATTTAAAAATAACTTAATAACTTGTAAAATTAAAACAATTGTTTGCTCATATTTTTTTCTAAATATAATTGTTTATATTAAAAATTGTTGATTTATTATTATTATAATTTTGGTTAATTTTATTTATTATTGTTATTACTAACCATATTATTTATTTTGCTTTACTAATTTTATTATTTCACTAATCTTTATTATTTACTAACCATATTATTATTTATTATTATATTTTTATTATTATGTTTCTAACCTTGTTTATTATTTCTAAATTATTATTATTATTATTTTATTATTACTAACCCCTTATTATTTTTTATTATTTATTGCTTATTATTTATCTTGCTATTTATTTTTGCTTATTATTATAATTATTTTGTAATTGCTTCTTGGATGTAAATTTTGTGATATTTTAATTATTTTTGCTATGGTTAGTAATTAGGGAGTGAAAAATATGTATTTTATTTAAAATAAATTAGATCACTTTAATCAAAGATAATTAAATTAACACTCACACACGTAAGTCGATTTTCAATCGCCGTCTCACGTTTCTAAGGTTATCCCTCAAGTTGCCTACGAATAATGGTCAAGTGGGGTGTATAAAGCAAGTCCCTAAAAATAAAAATCATCAAGTCCCTCGTGGTTGCCTTTACGAATCGAGTCCCTTCGAATAATGATGATAGTCTCTCCTTTATGCTTATTACACCCCACAGTTGCCTTCATAACCAGATTGTCCCTCACATGTCCCTTAACATCCAAGGTAATGACTACCTACTCCTTAATAGTAGGGATAGTCTTACCAAGGAAAGGAAAAAGAACAAGAAAGACCTTAAACATTAGGGTAGGTTCCTCTTATATACTTGCTCACTTCAAAAACTTTTCAAACTCTTCACAAATTCAAACAAATTTTCAAACAAGTTTTTTATACATCCGTACATGGATTATTATTAACTATTCTGAAAACTTTTCTATTCACACACTACACTTTCAAAAAACAATTTAAAGTGAGTTAAGTAACTAAGAGCCCATGGATAACCATGGATGTAAAGGGTGCTAACACCTTCCCTTTACATAACCTACCCCCCGGACCCAAAATATTCTCTTAAGGTCTTTCCTGTTCTTTTATACCCTTTCCTCATGGATAAAATAAAAGTCAGTGGCGACTCTTGCTATCCGCAACATTACTTAAAGTCAGTTCTCCCACCGTGTTACAGAACTGGCGACTCTGCTGGGGATCTATTTTAAGAGGGGTACCCTTAGGAATTAAGATCACTTTGAATTGCTTGCCTTGTTTGATTTATGTTATCTTGTTGGGGTGCTCTTATGTGTGAAAGGTCCTAACCCGGACCTAGTGTACCTTAGGTAAATGGCAATAGACCAAGGAAACTGTACGACGTATATCGATACGGTTGATCTGGTGGCCATAGTTAGTGCGACTTCTTGGTTGGTGCTTATGTTCCTTAAGTCAAGTTGAGGATAATATGAGGCTGCCATATGTTGTCAATGCACTAACTAACTTTTAGAACCCTAGTTAACTCATCTTGGCCTTTAGAAAGTAGTGAGGTAACCGGCTTTGGTGCAGACTAAAGTTGGTTGACACTCGATACTACGCTCATTGAGATCTTGAACTTGGAGGGTTTTGGTTGGCAAGTAAGTTGCCTACTAATCAACCACCCTTGTGAAGGATCAATGATATTGAGATCCCTTAGAACCCGGTTACTTTTGTAGGACAGGATGAACCATCTAACTTCAGGGGAGGGTACTTACCTTAAACCTCATGCAAGCCTTTAAACCTAGGGCTATGGTGTGACTTGTTTGTGTGTGCCACATGTTTGTGATTGAGCATAACATCATGACATCATCACGCATCATAAGCATATCATTTTCCCTAACCATTTCAAGGACCAAAGGATTTATCTTTGTTCTTTGTTGCAGGTCATGGCTTCTGCCCGTAGAAACACCATCAGGATCAACTTTGTGGGGATACCTCCCAAGCTTAAAGAGTTGGTTTCTCAAGTGTCTGGTCATTCCCAGTTCATCAAGAGACATGGTCATCTATTGGATCTAGTCACTTCAGGGTTCAATGAAGACATGATGAGTGTCCTGTTTCAGTTCTTTGACCCTAAGCACCACTGCTTTACATTCCCCGACTATCAGCTGGTTCCAACTATGGAGGAGTTCTCCAAACTTCTGGGTATACCTGTTCTTGATCAAAGACCCTTCACAGGTCTGGAGAAGGAGCTTAAACCAGAAGTTATTGCTGCAGCTCTACATCTGAAGAAGTCTGACATTGTTCTAGAAACCAGAAGTGGAGTCAAGGGTATTCTTGCCAAGGTATTAATGGATAAAGCTCAAATGTTCTTGAAGGCCATGAGCTATGATGCTTTTGAGGAGATCTTAGCCTTGCTGATATATGGCTTAATATTGTTCCCCAATCCGGATCAGTTCATAGATGTTCATGCCATCAACATTTTCCTGAGTCACAATCCAGTGCCTACATTGCTTGGAGATATCCTACATTCTCTTCATACCCGTACTACAAGGGCAAGAGGAACTTTGATGTGCTGCATACCTTTACTATCCAGGTGGTTTATTTCTCACCTTCCTCGCTCAGTAATGAAGAATGAGCAAGGGTTCAGATGGTCCAAGAGGATCATGTCACTTTCTCACTCAGATATCCATTGGTGCTCCAGATCTATGGAGAATGTCACCATCATTGACCGTTGTGGGGAGTTTCCTAATGTGCCACTTCTAGGCATAAGAGGAGGCATCACCTACAACCCCTCTCTAGCTTTACGACAGTTTGGTTACGCTCGGAGCGATGGCCCACATGACATGTTGATTCAAGGCATTGTGTTTGATTACGACAACGATCTTCAGGGTTACCGTCAGAGATTCATACGAGCTTGGGGAAAGGTAAACAGGGTTGACAGCAAGACACTGGAGCCTAAGTACACTATTCCTATGGAGGCTTATCTCAGATGGGTACGATCTCGTGCTCAGACACTCATGATGCCATATCCTGCCGTCCTACCAGTTACCATGGAACCTGTGGCTGAAGGAGACACTGCTTATACCATCCTTCACCCAGACATGCCTACTGATAAGGAAGACTTGCAGAGATCATGGATCCAACTGAAGGAGCAAAGGGATACTTTCGAGGCTCATTACAAAGCAAGCCAAGCAAGGATCCTAGAGCTAACAAAGCAACTTCACGAGGAACGAAACCTCAACTCATACCTCAACACAAAGAGGAAACGTCCATGGGAGACTTAAAACCCCATCTTTTGTACTTACTTCATTTCCATTTTTTGTAAGCCTTAAAGGCAAAACAAGTTATTACTAATAAAAAGTTACTTTCTTGTTTGTTTAAGCAAATTTAAATCCTGCGGTCCTTGAAAACATTGCATATGCATTCCCATATCATTTCATTGCATCACAGGTTTATAATTGTGCACAGGTTTCTCATCTTCTCGCTGTTTATTTCAGCAATGGCTCTTGAACAATCAGTTAAGGATCTTCAGGCACAGAATGCACAGTTCCAAGAGCTGATCTTGAACCTGTCCAAGGGGCAAGATGATTTGAAGACGCTGCTGGCCAAGAAGACTAAGAAGACTAGAAGGTCTGCTGGGTTGATCAACATGGGAAGAAGGTTCAAAGGTCTTGCCAAGACCAAGGAACCAGCTGAAGATTATGAATCTGAAGAATCTGAGCAAGAGGCAGGCAGTCTCCACAACACTATGGGGGACTCTGATTCTGAGGCTAATTACTACCATGAGCCTAATGAAGACAAATTCAAGATGCTGGTGGATAGAATGGATGCTATGGAGTTGCAGAAATCATCTGGGCTGGATTTTGAGGATTTGAGTCTGATATCTGGGGTAGTCATACCCATTGGTTTCAAGGTTCCTACATTTGTTGTCTATGATGGGGTCTCTTGTCCCAAGCTGCATCTGAGGTCCTATGTCAGAAGAATTCAACCCCACACTGCTGATAAAAAGTTGTGGATCCATTTCTTTCAAGAGAGCTTATCTGGAGCTCAGCTGGAGTGGTACTATCAGTTGGAAAGTGTCAACATCAGAGACTGGAATGATCTTGCTGAAGCTTTCTATAAGCAGTATCAATACAATGCTGACTTAGCCCCCACTCGCATGCAGCTTCAGAGCATGTCTATGGGTGCCAAAGAAAGTTTTAAGGAGTATGCTCAGAAATGGAGAGATTTAGCTGGAAGAGTTCAACCCCCTTTGACTGATAGGGAACTGGTTGATATGTTCATGTGTACGCTGAATGGTCCGTTTTACAGTCATCTCATTGGAAGCTCATCATCTGGCTTCACTGAGTTGATCATGACAGGAGAGCGGGTAGAAAATGGTATCAAGAGTGGAAAGATCCAAGTGGGCACTTCTTCATCAGGTGCTGCAAAGAAGCCTCCCACTGGGAAGAAGGAATCCAATGCTGTTTATGGTCAACCTGATCGTAACAGAAGGCATCAGTCTGTTAGTGCAGTTCATATTTCAAATCCAACTCCTGCAACAACAGAGCAGCCTCAAGGCCACCAACAGAGGGCTAGAAGACAGTTCACGAAGATCAACATGTCAATGGCTCAGGCATTGCAACACTTGTTGAAGGCTGAACTTATTACCCTGAGGGAGGCTCCTCAGAATCCCAATGTTACCTCTCCCAAGTACAATCCCAATGCACGATGTGCATATCATTCAAACTGTCCAGGACATGATACTAATAACTGCTGGGTCTTGAAGAACAAAATTCAAGATATGATTGACGCTGGAGAAATTGAATTTGATCCTCCGGGTACCCCCAATGTGATTACTGCTCCAATGCCAAACCACGAGAAGACTGTCAATGCCATTGAGGAAGATCTGCATATCCGTTCAGTTGATGAATTGACCACACCATTGGCCATCATCAGAAAGAAGTTAGTGCAAGCTGGGTTCTTTCCGGGTTGTCGTGAAGATTGTGTTTATTGTGAGTATGATCCAGAGAAGTGCTTCAGGTTGAAAGATGGCATTCAACGTCTCATGGATAAGTATACCATAGTGTTTGAAAGAAGACCAGCATCTGTAGAAAGTATGGTGGATCATCTGACTCAGGGTAAGAAGATTGAAGAGGTTGATATGGTTGACAAAGTACCGGTGAGAATCACTCATCAGGGCCCAATCAAGATTACTGCTGAAGGTCCTGTGAAAGTTGTTGCTGAAGCCAGAGTGGCTCCTCTGATCATTACCACTCCTGGTCCTATTCCTTATATATCTGACAAAGCTGTGCCTTGGCACTATGGGTCTGACGTTTACATCCATGGTGTTAAGCAAGAGCCTTTACCTGATGTGCCTGTTGACATTGATAATATTGCTGGATCTAGCAAGATCACTCGTAGTGGAAGAGTATTCTCTCCTCCAGTTGCTTCTAAAAGTGCAGTTGCTCCTACTGCTACTTCTACCACTGATGCTCGGGGCAAAGGTCCTGTTATCAAGCCTGTATCTACCGATGTGCCAGCTGCTGATGATCTCTCTAAGCAAATGGAAGAAGTATTGAAAATCATTCGTAAGAGTGATTATGACATTGTTGACCAATTGGGGCATACTCCCTCAAAGATTTCTATGCTCTCCCTATTATTATGTTCTGAGGCTCATGCCAAGTCATTGATCAAGTTTCTGAAGATGGCTCATGTACCCAGTGCGATTTCTGTTGACCAATTTGAGAACTGTGTTGCCCACCTGACCTATGACAATGGGTTAGGATTTTCTGATGCTGATTTGACCCCTGCCAAGAGGGATCATAACAGGGCCTTGCATATTTCAATTGAATGCAGGGGCACTACCCTGTCCCATGTGTTGATAGACAATGGTTCCTCTTTGAATGTGTTGCCCAAGGAAGTCCTGAACAAGCTGAGTCCTGAAGATGCTGTGCTGAAGCCCAGTAATATTGTGGTAAAGGCTTTTGATGGTTCTAGAAGAGTAGTACATGGGGAAATTGATCTTCCAATCCAAGTTGGTTCCCAGGTGTTTACTGCTACGTTTTACGTGATGGATATTCGTCCTTCATACTCTTGTCTGCTTGGTCGTCCCTGGATCCATGGGGCAGGAGCTGTGACCTCTACATTGCACCAAAAGTTGAGATATCCGGTGAATGGAAAGGTTGTTACTGTCTATGGAGAAGAAGAGTACTTTGTCAGCCATGTGAATACCTTCAAGTATCTAGAAATGGAAGGTGAATACATTGAGACTCCGTGTCAGTCATTTGAAGTGGTTCCTTGGGTTGTTAATGATTACGTAGCTCCTCCTGCTGTGAAGAAAGTTCCTGTTGTCACCAGAAAACCTCCAACAATGGCAATGGCCTCCCTCAATGATGCTAGAGCTGTGGTGGATGAAGGTGGTTGTACTATTTGGGGTCAGCTTCCTGATATTCCATACAAGTCTGACAAGTTTGGTTTGGGTTTCACTGCAGAGTCCCAGAAGACTGTTCGTCGTGCTCGTGCTGCTCGTATTACTAGTCAAGGGGTTGTGAAGGACCAGATTAATGCTATGGGAGATCAAGATGAAGACTACAACTTGGAGGCATGGATTTTTCCTACTGTGGGTGCTGGACTCAATAATTGGAAGGCTGAAGATGTTATTCCTATCTCCTTTAGTCAGGAGTAAATACTATTACTGTGTTACGTTTTTAAATTTGTAATTTCTTGAACAATAAAACTTTCAAGCCATGTGCCTTACCCGGGGCATAATGGTGTACTTGTTACGGGCTGTCATTTCATTTGCATACTTCATTCAATAAAATCAGTGGACGTTTCGTTTTCGTAAATATTGTGTTCCTTGTCTTTCTTTTTCTTTTATTTTTGCTTTATCAGCTATGTGTTCTTACACACACCCACATCACTAAAATGCAGATCCTCATCCACTCTGGATCCTGTTGATAACAGTTCTACTATTGCCAATTATGATTTCGAGAATCCGATCTATCAAACTGAAGACGGAAATGAGGACGATTGTGAAATACCTGTAGAGCTTGCTAGGTTGTTACAACAAGAAGAGAAAGCTATACAGCCACATGAAGAGCCAGTCGAAGTTGTGAATCTGGGAACTGAAGAAAACAGAAAAGAGGTCAAGATAGGGGCTGATTTAGAGGATAGTGTCAAGAGCAGGTTGATTCAGATGTTACGTGACTATGTGGAGATCTTTGCTTGGTCTTATGAAGATATGCCAGGGTTGGATACAGACATTGTGGTTCACCGTTTGCCAGTGAAAGAAGATTGTCGTCCAAAGAAGCAGAAGGTTCGTCGTATGCGTCCTGAAATGTCAGAAAAGATCAAGGCAGAGGTAATGAAACAGTTCAATGCAGGGTTCTTAGCAGTGACTTCTTATCCTCAGTGGGTTGCAAATGTGGTACCAGTTCCTAAGAAAGATGGTAAGGTGCGTATGTGTGTAGACTACAGAGATTTGAACAAGGCTAGCCCTAAAGATGACTTTCCACTTCCTCATATTGATATTCTGGTAGACAACACTGCTCAGCATAAGGTATTCTCTTTTATGGATGGTTTCTCTGGTTACAATCAAATCAAGATGGCACCTGAAGATATGGAGAAGACAACATTTGTGACACAATGGGGCACCTTTTGCTATAAAGTAATGCCATTTGGTTTGAAGAATGCAGGGGCAACATATCAGCGTGCTATGGTGGCTTTGTTTCATGATATGATTCATCATGAGATAGAGGTATATGTGGATGATATGATAGCTAGATCTCAGAATGAAGAACAACATCTTGATCATCTGCACAAGTTGTTTGAGAGGTTGAAGAAATACAAGTTGAGGTTGAACCCAAACAAGTGTACTTTTGGAGTTAGATCTGGTAAACTCCTGGGTTTCATTGTCAGTGGCAAAGGTATTGAAGTGGATCCTGCAAAAGTGAAAGCTATACGAGAGATGCCAGCTCCCCGTACTGAGAAGGAGGTTAGAGGTTTCTTGGGACGATTGAATTACATTGCAAGATTTATTTCCCAGTTAACTACCATCTGTGAGCCAATCTTCAAATTGTTGAAGAAAGATCAGGTGATGGAATGGAATGAGGAGTGCCAGACTGCCTTTGATGAAATTAAGAGATATCTGTTAGAACCACCAATTTTGATGCCACCAGTTGATGGAAGACCCTTGATTATGTACTTAACAGTGTTAGACAACTCAATGGGGTGTGTATTGGGGCAACATGACGAGTCTGGTCGAAAAGAGCAGGCAATATACTACCTTAGCAAAAAGTTTACCGACTGTGAAACAAGATACTCACTGCTCGAGAAAACTTGTTGCGCTTTGGCATGGGCTGCTCGCCGACTAAGACAGTATATGTTGACCCATACTACCTTGTTGATTTCAAAGATGGATCCAATCAAGTACATATTTGAGAAACCTGCTCTCTCCGGAAGAATTGCAAGATGGCAAATGATCTTGACAGAATATGACATACAGTATACTACTCAGAAGGCCATTAAGGGAAGTGTTGTTGCTGATCATTTGGCTCATCAAGCGGTGGATGATTATCAGTCAATGAATTTTGAGTTCCCTGATGAAGATATTATGATCATTACCAAAGAACCTGGACAATATGACGGACCTGAACAAGGATCCCGATGGACTATGGTTTTTGATGGTGCCTCTAATGCACTTGGTAATGGTGTTGGTGTTGTGATTAGTTCCCCTGAAGGTTGTCATACCCCGATTACTGCCAGACTTTGTTTCCATTGTACCAATAACATGGCTGAGTATGAGGCATGTATCCTGGGTATTAAAGCTGCTATTGATATGAAGATTCAGTTCCTTGACGTGTATGGAGATTCAGCCCTGGTAGTCAGTCAGATTAAAGGAGATTGGGATACCAAGCATGATAATCTCATTCCTTACAGAGAGCATGTGTTGTCTCTGATCCCACATTTCAAAGAGATTACCTTTGGACATATTCCACGAAGAGAGAATCAGTTGGCAGATGCTTTGGCCACCATGGCATCCATGTTTGAGATCAATTGGGATGATGAAGCTCCCAAGATTACTATTGATAGATTTGAAAAGCCTGCATACTGCAATGAGATTGACACTGAAGGGGCAGAGGAGAAGCCTTGGTTCTATGAAGTGAAAAGATATCTTGAAGCTCAAGAATTCCCTGAAGGGGCATCTGTCAAAGATAGGAAGTTCCTGAGAAGGTTTTCTGCTAAGTTCTTTCTGAGTAATGGGATTTTGTACAAGCGTAATCATGATTCAATTATGCTTCGTTGTGTGGATAAGAAGGAAGCAATTGAGATTATGGAAGAGATGCATGATGGGACCTTTGGCACTCATTCTAGTGGCCATACTATGGCAAAGAAGATTTTGAGAGCAGGTTACTATTGGTCTACCATGGAAGCTGATTGCTATCAACACTCCAGAACTTGTCACAAATGTCAAATCTATGCTGATAAAGTTCATGTACCTCCATCACCATTGAATGTATTGACTGCTCCTTGGCCCTTTGCCATGTGGGGCATTGATATGATTGGTGAGATCAAGCCTACTGCTTCAAATGGGCATCGTTTCATTCTGGTTGCTATTGATTACTTCACAAAGTGGGTAGAGGCAGCTTCATTTGCATCTGTTACCAAGAATGTTGTGGCTCGATTTATTAAGAATAATCTCATATGTAGGTATGGCATCCCTGAAAGGATTATCACTGACAATGGCTCTAATCTGAACAACACTATGATTACCGATCTCTGCACGCAGTTCAAGATTAAGCATCACAACTCTTCTCTGCATCGTCCAAAGATGAATGGGGCAGTTGAAGCTGCTAATAAGAACATTAAAAAGATTGTACAGAAGATGACTGTTACTTACAAGGATTGGCATGAGATGTTACCATTTGCTCTTCATGGTTATCGTACCACAATACGTACTTCAACAGGGGCAACCCCATTCTCCTTAGTCTATGGTATGGAAGCAGTTCTGCCCATTGAAGTTCAGATCCCCTCCTTGAGAATTATGAAGGATGCAGGCTTGGACGAAGATGAGTGGATTCAGACTCGACTGGACCAGTTAAATTTGATTGATGAGAAGAGGCTAGCAGCAGTTTGTCATGGCCAGATGTACCAAAAACGGATGATCAAGGCTTTTAACAAGAAGGTTAAGCCAAAGGTATATCAGGCTGGTGACTTGGTAATCAAGCGTATCATATTACCACAGGGTGATCCTAGGGGCAAGTGGACTCCAACATATGAAGGACCATTTGTAGTCAAGACAGTGTTCTCAGGAGGTGCCATGATATTGACTACAATGGATGGTGAAGACTTCCCACAGCCTGTAAACGCAGACATAGTTAAAAAATACTACGCATAAAAAGAGACCCGCTAGGTTGACAGGCCTAGGCAAAAATAAGGGCATCCCGGCAAACCAAAAGGGTTTGGGCAAAAATTAGGGATATATATAAAAAAGATGTACACCCGGCAAGTCGAAAACCTGAAAAGGCGGCTTGGGCAAAAAAGGGTATCCCGGTGGATTGAAAACCTGAAAGGGCAATCCAGGCAAAAGTTAGGGATTAAAGCGTATGACTATGTCTCGTTTGGATCACTCATGAAACTGCAACCAGTTGTACTACTTACTCAAGCTCGAACAGATAAAGCTCAATTCAATCATTTCCGTCTCAACAGCAAGAAGATGAGATACTTGAGTGGCAATAGTAGAATTGAAACTCAATAGGATTATTTCCCACATAGCTGATTCTCTTTTGTAAAAATTTATGACAAAATCCTCTTACTAGGGTTTATGTCTCCTTGTACAAACTTACCCGTGTATGGGTCACTTTTTGATATAAATAAATTCCATCTTTTGAATCCAGATTTACTTTTACCCTATTTACATAAGCGAAACGTCCATTGGTTGTGTTTGAATGTATGTATGCTTGTGAATATGATTAATGTTTACCAAAAATGCATGAATGCTTAATATGATTGATGTTTACCAGAAATGCATGAAAATGCAGTAATAGTATTTACTAAGGACGAACGAGGGAAGGATTTCAACGAAGCTTCGCCGGTTCTCCTTTATAAGACAGTTACAAATCCCTCAATAGGACAAATCCATCTTCATAAAGTCTCATCTCCCCTGGAATTTATATCCATCTCTTTTATCCTCATACGGACATTCGGGAAATTACTTTCCAATAAGGGTACGACGAACGAAGACAGGATGTTATACTTATCCTACTATCAAACGAAGACGAAGGTTATCTATACCTTACTATCCCCAGCATCCGGGAGGTTATCTATACCTTACTATCCCCAACATCCGGGAGGTTATCCATACCTTACTAGCCCTAGCATCCGGGAGGTTATCTATACCTTACTATCCCCAGCAGACGGGAGGTGATATCTATCCTTACCATCCCCAACAACGGGAGGTTATATCTATACCTTACTATCCCCAGCAGACGGAGGGTTATATATTTTTCAACAACGAATCGAGATTTATTTTCCCTGGCCAGCAGTTGTTATACAAAGATATCCAGACGCTTCCGGCAGTATCATATCATACATACATCATTTACATCATACCATAACATATATATCCATAGACATATAGTACATTACCTAAGTGCATCATATCATACATGCATACATAAGGCATAAACTAATGTTATTATACAAAAGCTGCCTTGTTTCAGGTTAAATTATCCAACAAACAAACTTATGATCTCCGGGACTGCTTTATCATAACCTCAGGGTTATTTTATCCTCCTGATGAGCTTCTTATCATTTTAGGACTGCTTTATTGTCACCTCAGGGTTACTTTATCCTCCTGATAACTTCTCATGACTTCAAGACTGCTTTAGAGCTACTGATTGCTCTATCCTCCTGAAATCATCTTATTTATTTCAAGACTGCTTTAGAGCTATTGATTGCTCTATCCTCCTGAAATCATTACTTCAAGACTGCTTTAGAGTTATCATTGCTCTATCCTCCTGAAGACATATCATGTTACTATTTCAAGACTGCTTTAGAGTTATCATTATTGATTTCTCTATCCTCCTGAAGACATATCACATTACTATTTCAAGACTGCTTTAGAGCTAATGATTGCTCTATCCTCCTGAAATCATTACTTCAAGACTGCTTTAGAGTTATCATTGCTCTATCCTCCTGAAATCCTATTATTACTTCAAGATTGCTTTAGGGTTATCATTATTGATTGCTCTATCCTCATGAAGACATGCTGTTACATCAGGATTACTCCAGTATCCTGAAAACATATCATCAATACCTCAGGACTGCTCCAGACTCCTGACAGCTTTCATTATACCTCCATCTGAAGAACTTTCCCCTAGTGGCATATTTAAGCCCACTCAATCATATTCAACTAGCCATCTGTGTCACTCTATGCACTGGTGAGTGCAAATTTTTGGGCTTTTGTGTTCAATCCCCTTCAACCTTCCAGGTCACGACTGGCAAATATACCAATCTAACCCCTCAGGTTTCAGAAAATTGAACAGGGGCAGCTGTTGCACCCCAAAATTTGCCCTCTCAATACAAGACTTTGTGTGCTAAGAAGGTTCACAAGGTTCACAAGTTCTCAATGCTTATATAACCTTTCATGAGGTTCATGAAGTCTGCAAGTTACTTTATGAAGGTTCACAAGGTTCACAAGTTTCTCAACATTTCCATAACCTTTCATGAGGTTCATGAAGTCCACAAGTCACTTCTTGAAGATTCACAAGGTTCACAAGTTTCCCAATACTTTCAAATACCTTTCATGAGGTTCATGAAGTCTACAAGTTACTTCTTGAAGGTTCACAAGGTTCACAAGATTCACAATGATTACAAAGCTTTCCTGAGGTTCATGAGGTCTACAAAGCCACTTCATGAGGTTCACAAGGTTCACAAGCTTCACAATACCTCCCATGAGTATCACAAGACACTTTATGAAGATTCACAAGGTTCACAAAGTTCACAATTGGTCAAAGAAGTTGACAATCCCCTCAGACAATGCACCTCCTAAGCAGTGCATCCAAAACTAGGGTTTTGACTTTAATCAGGCTAAATGGACTTCCAATACCTCAAGTGAGTTTCATAACATTTTATATGTGTATAAGAACCCCCATGTCAAGTTTCAATACTTTTCTCAAAAGTTTGCTCAGTCAGATGATCAGATAAGTCAAAATCAGTCAAAGCAGTTAAAAAGTCAAACTGAGGTCAACTGTGGTCAAACCAAAGTCAAACTTCATGATTTTTTGCCAACATCAAGTATATGAAGTAAAATTCATCATTTGATCAAGGGTTGATCATGATTCATCAAGGAGATTCCAGATCATCAATAATCAGGAGTTTCTAAATTAGGGGTTCCTTAGTAAAAGTCAACTGAACTTTGACCAGCCATAACTTTCACATACTTCATCACCAAGTCTCCATCCAAAGCTCATTTTTAAGGAAATTGAATTCTCTACAACTTTGATGTTGAAAGTTAAGCCCAAAAATGCTTCATTTGGAAGATATGACCTAAGACATTATAGGTCATTTCAAAAGTCAACAAAAAGTCAACAACTTCAAAAGGGCATAACTTGAGATTGCTAAATGATATGGACCTGAAACCAATGGGGTTGTTTAGAGGACTCTTCAAGCTTTCCAAAAAATCCAAGAACACCCTCATACCTTTAAAATTGAGGGAGATGTGCCCTTGCAAAGTTGGGCAATTTTGTGATGGTTTATGTTAAAAATGGAGGTTTAAAATCATTTCTTTCCAAATGGGCTGCCCAAGTTATGACCCAATCCATACACTAATACCATGCACGACCCAAACCATTTAAAATCTGATTTTTATTATTTTTATTTCTATTTATTTTGATTTAAATCATTAAAAATCATCTTAAATAATAATAAAATATAAAAATAATAGATTTTATTTGGATAATGCTTCTAGAAAATCATAATTGGTGATTGAAGTTGAGAGGGAAAAGAATCATATGATTTATACAAAAATAGAAAGCTTTCATAAGCAAATATTGAGATTTCAAGGCATGATCAAAATGAATCTTTTTATATCAATTCTTCCACCAAAACAATGAATCTTTTTGACCTAATTGAGTCTACTATAAGTAGACAACATGAAGCAACCCTCATACACGATTTTTGCAGCCTCTAAAGTAAGTCTCAACTTTTCAAAAGTGACCAAAAAAGCTCAATTCGGATTCCCTTATTCAAGCTCTCTCAAAGACATTTGAAGGTTCAAATATGTTCATGAAGGATCATAGAATGTTTCTGAATCATAAAAGCATTCGTTCATGCCATAAATCATGCAACCCGATTCTGACTTTGTTCTCATTTTTTTGAAATTTGATTTCGACTATATGATGATTCTTTGTTTAATTTGATTACATAACATGATTTACAATGTTGTTTGGATTGTTTCTGGGCTGTTCAATTGCATTTTTCTTACAGGTATTAAGATCCGCCATAGCTAGGGTTAGAACCTTGAAATTAGGATCCTTCGATTCAGGTTAAATAAATTGCATTGGTTGCTGGATTTGGATGTTCCAGGCTATGGGCAAGATGTTGATGCGATCAATTTGAAAAAACCGTACTCATACATGCTGTATATGAAAACCTAGGTTTACCTGCAAATATTATTTCGCAGGAAAATTTGTAAATATTTTCGCAGGTATTTTCGTAGGTCCAGAGGAGGAAGAAGGAGTTTTGGCGCGCGGGAAGAATTTGAATATTCGTCTTAATATTTTATGATTTTGTTTGTTATTTATTTCACAGAGGCTATACAGCTCAGTTGGTGTGCACATGCGCGTGTGGAGCAAAAGGTCATGGGATTGAAACCAGGCTCCAGCAATTTTTTGGCTTAAATTCATTTATGCAATGGATTTAAAATATAATGATTAGTAGCGCATGTATTATCAGGATAGCTCACCCAGCAGGATTGGTCATATGCGTGTCTCTTTGCTTAATAGGTCCTGGGTTCGATTCTATACCCAGGCCTTTTGTTGTTTTATCATTTTTTTATGAATTTCCAGGTTTAAAGAACAAAACTAATGGATACTCATCCTTCTTGCACTATTTGCACGCAGCCCAGTTGGTAGCCTTCCTCATTATCCAGGTAAAGGACCTGGGTTCAAATCCCAGGTCCTGTTTTTTTTTAGCTTCTTATTTCTTTTTCTTATTATGTTTTCTTATTATTTTATATATTATATAAAGGTGGTTTCTAAATTACAAAATATATATATTATACTTTCTAAGTTCTGAAAATTTATTTTCTTAATTCAAAATTTTGTAAATAAATTATAATATATATACATTAGTTAAAATAATTTTGTATATTCTAAATCCTAAAAATATTTTTCTAACAAAACCCTAATTTTTTAAAACCCTAAAATATTTTCTAAAAAAACAAATCCTAATTTATTTTAACTTAGAAAACCCTAGTCATTTATTTATTAATTCTTAATATAAATTAATATGTATATGTTTATTGAATATAGTTTCTAATATAATTTTTGATAATAATCAATAAAAATTAAATCTTGTAAATATGCTTATAATTTATTCTTCTCTTTATATAATATGTGAATACTCTTATAATTTTTGTTTATTTAAAAATAATTGAATAATTAAGTTTTTGTAATTATAATATATTTAAAAATAACTTAATAACTTGTAAAATTAAAACAATTGTTTGCTCATATTTTTTTCTAAATATAATTGTTTATATTAAAAATTGTTGATTTATTATTATTATAATTTTGGTTAATTTTATTTATTATTGTTATTACTAACCATATTATTTATTTTGCTTTACTAATTTTATTATTTCACTAATCTTTATTATTTACTAACCATATTATTATTTATTATTATATTTTTATTATTATGTTTCTAACCTTGTTTATTATTTCTAAATTATTATTATTATTATTTTATTATTACTAACCCCTTATTATTTTTTATTATTTATTGCTTATTATTTATCTTGCTATTTATTTTTGCTTATTATTATAATTATTTTGTAATTGCTTCTTGGATGTAAATTTTGTGATATTTTAATTATTTTTGCTATGGTTAGTAATTAGGGAGTGAAAAATATGTATTTTATTTAAAATAAATTAGATCACTTTAATCAAAGATAATTAAATTAACACTCACACACGTAAGTCGATTTTCAATCGCCGTCTCACGTTTCTAAGGTTATCCCTCAAGTTGCCTACGAATAATGGTCAAGTGGGGTGTATAAAGCAAGTCCCTAAAAATAAAAATCATCAAGTCCCTCGTGGTTGCCTTTACGAATCGAGTCCCTTCGAATAATGATGATAGTCTCTCCTTTATGCTTATTACACCCCACAGTTGCCTTCATAACCAGATTGTCCCTCACATGTCCCTTAACATCCAAGGTAATGACTACCTACTCCTTAATAGTAGGGATAGTCTTACCAAGGAAAGGAAAAAGAACAAGAAAGACCTTAAACATTAGGGTAGGTTCCTCTTATATACTTGCTCACTTCAAAAACTTTTCAAACTCTTCACAAATTCAAACAAATTTTCAAACAAGTTTTTTATACATCCGTACATGGATTATTATTAACTATTCTGAAAACTTTTCTATTCACACACTACACTTTCAAAAAACAATTTAAAGTGAGTTAAGTAACTAAGAGCCCATGGATAACCATGGATGTAAAGGGTGATAACACCTTCCCTTTACATAACCTACCCCCCGGACCCAAAATATTCTCTTAAGGTCTTTCCTGTTCTTTTATACCCTTTCCTCATGGATAAAATAAAAGTCAGTGGCGACTCTTGCTATCCGCAACATTACTTAAAGTCAGTTCTCCCACCGTGTTACAGTTAAAAACATCGGTTGATGGTTGCGTAGTATTGGGCACCAGGGTTCGTCCTCGTGTGGCTCGATACGAAGACCTCACCTGGAATAGACTTACTCAATGGAGTTGATTGACTGTCAAGAATATATGAAATTGACACGTGCATCAAACAGTTGAGAAAGTTCCATAACTCCAGGACTTTGTTTTAAACCTCGTGTCGATGATCACGTAGTATGGGGCACCAGGAGATTTCTCTCTTGTGTGGCTCGATACGAAGATCTCACCCAAACGAAATCCATATGGTGGAGTCAATCAACCGTCATGTTGATGGCGTGTGTGATGAACAACCATGTGAATTGTTAACTTTGGTATCCTTAAACTGTAGAGGTCACCCAGTGAGTTCCTTGTGAGGAGAGTAATCAAAGTATCGTCCATCTGTACCTCAGACTTATGAAACCCCGTAACTCTGGTCCTATGATCCTGGATCCTGCATTTCATTTACATATCATTTCGTACGCATTACATATCATTTTCCCAAAACAAAAGAACTTATCCATCCTTTGTCCATGTCAGAGTTGATTTCTCGACACTTGTATCAGACTTAAAGTAGCTTTAAAGACCATGGATCCGTTGGAGCGAAGCCATGCTAATTTAAAAGGAGATGTAGACTCAATGAAGAAACAGGTGGAGCAACTTGTGGAGGCCATGATAGCTTTGGCAAAAAGAGAGGACAACATTCAACGAACGGCAGTTGGGGATTCTATTACACAAAAGTGTCACATTGTTAGGAATGAGAATTCTTCATCAGTTGACGCCATGGAGTATCATAGCTTTTCAATCTCCGCGCCTAATCCCAGAGGGTCAAAACTGGTATTGAATGCTGAACAACCTCAAAATCCTGAGTTTGCTGAAAGATGTCGTGTGTTGGAAGAGAAATTTGAGGCCTTAAAAGGACATGATGCTTTTGGTCTGAACGCTTCTGACTTATGTTTAGTGCCTGATGTGGTAATCCCTCCTAAGTTCAAAATGCCAAAATATGAGAAGTACGAAGGAGATAGTTGTCCAAAGAATCATTTGGTGATGTTCTGTAGAAAAATGACCACTCATATTAGGAACGATAAACTAATGATTCACTGTTTCCAAGACAGTTTGAGTGGAACATCATTGAACTGGTACACACAGCTAAAGAGTAGCCACATCCAATCATGGTTGGACTTGTCCAGTGCTTTTATGAAGCAATATGACTACAATCTCGACATTGCTCCAGACCGCATGCAATTGCAAGGGTTATCTCAAGAAAGCGATGAACCATTCAAAAAGTATGCTCAAAGATGGAGAGGGTTAGCTGCTAGTGTTCAACCACCAATCTTAGAGAAAAAACTGGTTGGTTTATTCATGGATAGTTTGCAAAGTCCGTATATTGAAAGAATGATAGGCAGTTCTTTTCCCGGCTTTTCACAATTGGTGTCAGTTGGAGAACGAATTGAGATCCTACTCAAGAGTAGAAAAGTACAGGACATCTCAGACGTCCAGACTAGTGAAAGCGAGTCAATTGTCAGTTCCCAAGAAACAGAGGAGGAAATTAATGCAGTTTGGGAAACTCTACAAGCTCCACCTCCAGTACCTTACCAACAGCACCCATGCAGAGGACCTCCTCAGTATCGACAACAGGTTGCACATCAAGAACCAATGCAACAACCACGTACTCCCCAACGGCGTCCTTACTACGCTAAAAGACCAAAAAGGCAGTTTGATCAGTTACCGATGCTTCACAGTCACATACTTCCACGTTTGATTAATAGTGGATTGGTAGAGCCAAGGAAGATAGATCCAATGCCTCTTCCACATCGACCAAACTTTGATCCTAATGCTTATTGTGGCTTCCATGCCAACTCACCGGGACATTCAACTGATGATTGCCAACAATTCAAAAATGAAGTCCAGGATCTGATTGATTCCAAGGTAATCTCATTCACACCTCAGGGAATTCAAATCCACAATCAGGCGGGCTCATCAATCCATGTTATGGAAGAAGTTGCTGAGAGTACATGCGAAGATGGTTTTCAAACTGATCTTGAAGAGCAATTCTGAATTAAGGTCTCCCAATAGCAAATCAAAGCCCAGTTCCTCAACACTGAAAATCTTTAGCTCATATCATTACTTTGTATTTGGAGTTTCTTTTCTGTTAAATACTTCTTGCTTTTAAGAACTGATTGTCTTTAATGGTAATATTAATCTAATGAATATGCATGTTTTGGAACGAATCCATTCGTATTCACTCACATTTTCCCACTTATTGCAAAAAATAAAAAAATGTACTTTACCTCCTTTATCACATTGTTAGCAAATATTTGAGGGAGGATGACGAAAACGAAATACCCATAATTGCTGATAACATGCTTTCAGAAAGAATCTTGTTGATGATATACAGGCATAGTTTCAAATTCCCAAACACTGGAGAGATAAGGAGTTAATCCTTAGATAACCACTTCGAGCCTAGAAGTAGGAGTTTTTTTTGTTGGATATTCAAAACCCTTATATTTAACCAGGGGCAGGGTAGTGTTCAGTTAGCCTGACTATGCATCCAAACTACAAGATGAAACATTCCAATTTGGAGATCCATCCATAACCAATGACTTGGCAGTCACAATCCTTCAACAAAGAAAAATAAGAAAAATAGAAGAGCCCGCTAAGTTGAACATCCAAATAGGCAACTTAGGCAAAAGTTAGGGCAATCCCGATGGACTAAAGACTTCAAAAATAATGGTCCATGCAAAAATTAGGGATCAAAAGAAAAACAGTAGAAAGAGGTCCTCAAATCCTCGACAAAAAAGAAACAAAATAAGTTTTAGTGAC
This sequence comes from Lathyrus aphaca, assembly GCA_963966055.1. Classification (NCBI taxonomy): domain Eukaryota; kingdom Viridiplantae; phylum Streptophyta; class Magnoliopsida; order Fabales; family Fabaceae; genus Lathyrus; species Lathyrus aphaca. Next base: position 10,103,179 of record OZ014520.1, on the reverse strand, counting down.
CATCTTATCCAAAATTAAAAGGGTCACTAACATCCCAGAAAAATGAATAAGGTGACTGCCATTGTAAAAAAGTCTTGAATAATCATCTTCAACCATTACACCTTCAAGCTCTCATAGGAGACAAATATGTGCGTCATTTAACTGAACGTAGGACTGGAGAACATCACGAAGATGGGTGGGTACAAAAATATTTGAGCCTATATCCTTTGTTTCATAACCGTGAACCAGACCATGATACAACCCTTAAAAGACCTAATTGAAGCAGGGTTTATCCTGAGGGCATATCTCAGCAAGGTTGCGTAAGCTGACTCCTAAAAAGATTTGCTAATCTTATCCTTGTTATTTCACAAATCACTTGCTAAATTAGCACTACGTTTGGACAACTGATCCATTCGTCACACACTATCACATCATCCAAATAAATGATTTTTCAAAACCCGCATGAATATTGCATTAAAATTACCATTTCTGTACAAATAAATTTTAATTGCAAGACAATATTTAGTATCTAAAGAAATTCCAAATAAGGAAAAGTCAAAGAGGAGCTTGAGAATTTAGTGGTGTTGACTCAAATCAAAATCACTCCTAATCAGGGGCATGGCTTCCAATGACTGTATGGACATGAGAATTGGTTGGTCGAAAATCAAATCTCCAGGCATTAGAATTAGACTATCTCAATTAGCAGCCTATCTGGGACAGATAATTCATGATCACCAAATTCAAGATGATTCCTTCTAAAGGCTCAGACAGGGGCAACTCCCCATGAGACCCATATACTGGGGCAATTTGTAACGTGTCAGGTCATGATACAATTATTCCCCAAGGCTTCTATTCGAAGAAGATTCATTCAAAATCCCCGCAGACTGGGGCAAGGAAGTGATAAAATGAGGCTTTAGGGCTAAGCCAAAGCATAATCAACATGCATTGATTATGTCGCTACGCTCATTTTAAAGTCATCATGACATCAGTCAAAGAAGTTGAAATTCTGTCAGCAACATATCACTTCAACAATAGATCAAACTTGGGGACACCACAAATGGTCGCATCCATCCTCCGATTAGAGTATCGTCGGATACCAAGTGTCGAGAAGTCAATACCCTCCACCACCCAAAAAAGTCCAATTATATTGGCAACCACCAAAAATCTTAAAGTCCATTTTCATTGGCGCCCTCACGATTCCCAAAAACCCACTATGGTGGTAACTACTAGAAAGCCAAAAGTCCAACTATGTTTGGCACATCTCAAAAGTCTAACAGTGTTTAGCACAACGCAAAGGTCCAAGTCCTCTTGGCATTTCTCACAATCCAATCTTAGTCAACCATGTGTTGATGATACCTTTTCAACTCCGTGTTGATACCTTTTCAACCCCGTGTTGATACCTATACCTTTTCAACCCTGTGTTGATGATACCTTTTCAACCCCGTGTTGATACCTTTACCTTTTCAACCCCGTGTTGATACCTTGCCTTTTCAACCCCGTGTTGATATCTTTTCCTTTTCAACTCTGTGTTGATATCTTTACCTTTTCAACTCTGTGTTGATATCTTTATCTTTTCAACCCCGTGTTGATACCCTTCCTTTCTCAACTCCGTGTTGATATCTTTTGCCTTTTCAACCCCGTGTTGATACCTTTCCTTTTTCAACCCCGTGTTGATACCTTTCCTCTCTCAACCCCGTGTTGATACCTTTAGCTTTTCAACTCCGTGTTGATACCTTTGCTTTCTCAACCCTGAGTTGATACCTAGTGAGTCTTTTCACCCTTGCTTTCAAAACCATCAAAAAACGAAAGTCCACCCGTGGAGTGGCATCTTTCCAAAGTCCAATTTCGTTGGCATCTACCAAAAACCGTATCTCGAGCATATCCAATCATTTGCATTGTCACATGCATGACATGCATCATTCCTGCCTAAAAGCAGGAATGTCATCAAACACGATCATATTAACCATACAAAATCATTTATATCAAAATTTCGACAATCGCATCATATGAATCACTGTGCATCATGCAATGCATAGTATTCATGTATAACGTAACATAGCAGGATCCAGGACACGCATCCAGGACAATCCCCTTTCAAAGTCGGCAGTATTCCTCTGAAAAGAGTTGATACTCCGCACGTGCTCGCGGAATTTATTCCCCCAGCAAGTCATTCTTCAGCTTTATGGCTGATAATGATGATCCCTAACATTTTCACGGTTATTGCTCTCTAAGCAGAGAGTATCCTGAAAGATTTGATTGAGATACTGCTTTGAAATCCTCCGAAGAACCTTGATCAGAAGGTACTGCTTCGCAAGATCTGAAGAGTCTCATGTTGCGGTAAAGATATTGTTCTAGTATCACTGAAGATCCTTGAATATAAGGAACTGCTTCGCATGATCTAGAAAATCTTGCATCATTTGGTAAAGATAATGTTCTAGTATCATTGAAGATCCTTGAATATAAGGAACTGCTTCGCATGATCTGGAAAATCTTACACCATTTTATTCGAAATACTGCTTTGGTTTTCTCCGAAGAACCTTAATCGAAAAGGTACTGCTTTGCAAGACCCGAAGAATCTCATATTATGATGGAGATACTGTTCTAGTATCATTGAAGATCCTTGTGTATAAGGAACTGCTTCGCATAGTCTGAAAAAAATCGTATATCATTTTATTCGAGATACTGCCCTAAGTATCCCCAAAGAGCCTTCATTGGTAAGGTACTGCTTTGATGAGCTAGGAAATCTCATTTGGTCGAGATACTGCTTTGGCGTCCTCTGAAGAACCTTAACCGAAAAGGTACTGCTTCGTAAGACCCGAAGATTCTCATGTTTGGTAAAGATACTGTTCTAGTATCACTGAAGAATCTTGAATATAAGGAACTGCTTCGCATGATCTGGAAAATCTTATACCATTTTCTTCGAGATACTGCCCTAAATATTTCCAAAGAGCCTTTATGGTAAGGTACTGCTTTGATGGACTAAAAGAATCTCATGCTTTGTTAAGACATTTGTCCTAGAGTCACTGAAGAGCCTTGACTGAAAGGAACTGCTTCATACGACTTGGAGAAATTTATTCATCAAATTGGGATACTGCTTTGTTAGTACGAAGAATCTCATACATTTTGTACAATTTGCCAACCTTATCCTCATATCCCTTTCGGTGGTGTCGCATTTTCTCTCTTGTCGGACAAATTTCGGGGTCTTTTTATATCTAATCGACTTCTACCCTAAAAATTGAACTCCATGCAGCAGTTCACTCCTTCGGGCTCAAGGCAATTAGATAGGGGCATCTGTCATACCCCAAATTTGTCCTACCTCTTTCAATTTTATTTTTGAGGAATCATGTGGTCTCTGGCCATCATCTCATAAAAATTTAAGTCATAAAATTCTTTTATGCACGACCATTATGAACTAACAAGTTTGCACAGGTACATTAAAGTAGAGACAGAGTTCATTTTCACGATCAAACATTTCAAGGCAATATCAATTGGTGTTGGTTTTAGAGTTCTCATTAACATGTCTGAAAAGCCCATAGCTTCATTCAAGTCTAGGAAAGGTCATATAATTTTTCTTTTTAAGATTGATCAAGTTAGTTCAACAATGGAATTAAGTCTTTCATTTAATTAATCCAAGAGGATAAGATTTAATTCAAAATCATGGTCTAAAGAGTTATTTTTTAAGGGGTGGTACGGTTTTCTTTCAAGACGTGTTTGTGGCGCGTCATCAGCTTGTAAGCCCAAGGTGAAGACTTGAGTTCATTGTTGTGGAACAAATTAAACGGTCAACTAGTGAATGTTGATTTGTGCCGGCAACAATTTGTTTCTTGCAAGAGGTGTTCAAAATAATTCCAGGAGTAAATTCAAGAAGGAATAAAAAGTTTAAATCCAAATTTGTTTAAAGCACGTGAACTGAAGGATACAAGGAAAATGGTAAAAAGAGTTGCCTAGTACAAAAAGAGAATACTAAGGGAAATACATGATAATTTGAACGCTAAGCCTAAAGTGGATGCACCCTTAGTTCCGCTTCGGTAACGCCAAACCTTTCCTAAAAGGCAACATGAACCTATCCTTTAAGCTTCACTAAGACCCTTGTCCTAGCCAAATTCATCCAGGCCAAGTTGATTTTGTCTGATCACTGAAGTTCTCATAAGTTCTTCTGATATCATATTTTGAATTCTCATTTCCCACCTATGAGATACCTGCAGAATCAAGAGATCTATAGCTCACAAATTAAATTCCAATTTCAGCCAAGCAACACTACAGATAGATCAGGAGTACCAGTGGATCATTCCTTTTAATCGTGAAACTGTCATTGCTTGTTTGACCTACAAAAAATCCAAAGGTCAGTCATGACGGATCGCTGACGGAAATGGATCCAGCGCTAAGGTTGCTTGCCCATTCCAAGATCTCAGTCACAAGAGGGAGCTTCAGGATACAAGCATTATACCTACGAAAGCTCGCCATGTTTTGAAAAATGAGATCTCACGTATCTGCACACTAATGGCACAACATTTATAGCCAAGAGTTTGATGTGTACCTGCAATCACAACCAGGCAGCGCAATTAATTCTAAAACAGGACTACAAGGATGATATTACGAGGGAAGAAGCAGTTCAACTTGCACTGAAAGTACTGAGCAAAACAATGGACACCATTAGTCTTACCTCAAATAAATTTGAACTTGCAGAGGTTTTTTTCTTGTACTCTCTGGAAAGGTGAAGTATCAAGTTTGCTCCCCAGAGAACTTGACTAAGCCGTTGGTGAAGTCTGGGGTGACCCAACCAGCAACAGAAACTGCTTAACTTGCTATTCCATCATGACATGGGTTAAGAAAAGCACAAGAGTGAAAAGTCAGCACAAGCAAACATAAGGGCATACAAACAATTGATGAAAACCACACTTGAAAAACTCAGAATAGGAAATCAGAATTGCGATATGCTTCAAGAAGAAAAGTCAAAGGTGAGGATTAAAATGGCAAAGTCTTACCGTATCTCTCAGTCGACCTTTGCTTACAAGAGGTTGTCATGTTTTGACTTGATAATGTTCTAAACCAATTGAAAGTCATTGCTACCATCATCCAATTCTGATGTGTTAATTCTGGTCCTTCATCGACTCGTCCATGTCATGACGGCCCTGCATATTACCAGAACAAATAAGAATAAGGACACCTTGAATTTAATGGCAAGATGAATTCAAGAAGAGAAAATTCAAGAAAAAACAATAGCAAGAATTGTCATCAGAAGTTTACACAATAAATCATGATTCCTTCATCTACGGGTAAAAATCGACTCCGCTACCGTAAGTGTTTTTCACGCATGAGCAGCAGCATTATAACTCCTGCATTTTTGAAAAAATCCTCTAACTTATAAGTCAGCAATGGGAAAGTGGTTTGTTCGGTGATGAACAGAAGAAGATACTAGAAATTAAAGAGTTACTTGAAGATCCTCATCAGCCTGAAGATTCTTTGATGGAGTTACTGCAAAATCTGGCGGATTATTGATATTACATTCCAAGAGTTGAAGGAGACTGATGTTGGAAAGGAACGTGAATCAGTTAAGGAAACAGTCATCTAGCGAGGTTCGCCGATTGGTGAAGCTACTTGCCAAGGAGTGGAAAGTAATTGTAGATGAATGGGTGAATCCACAAGAAAAAGAAACACTGTCATGGCTGATGGAAACTCTCATTTGCAGAAAATCACCCTAAAGGGGCCTCATCATCAGATTCCTGATTTTGCATACTCACCAAATCCACAGAATGGAAGCACTGGTTCAGGCCATAACAACTCTGCATATTACAAGAAGAAGCTTTGTCAGTAAATCAATCATGAAACAAGTCAACAAAGTCAGGACTAACAAATACTAGGTTTTACGGCAGTGAATATGCTTTCACAATTTTAACAGCAGTAAAAATCGGTGAAAATAGAATTCGCAGGGGACCACGCTTGTTCTAGGAGAAAGCCAACTCACTGCAAACAAAATTCCAGCTAGCAAAATCAATGGTCCCCACCCCAAATCTTACTCAGAAATCCTTCTAACGGTTTCATGAAATTCACACGCATTACTCAACGCCTCTCACAAAATATTCCCTTACTCACACGTACCAACATTCCCAATTCACTATATAACCCTCATTCAATCATTTGCAATGGGGAACACACCTGGAAAGAACCCTAGAAGCAAAAAGACGCCAGCAAGAACACTCATCTCAAAAAACCCTAAATCATAAAAGCTCGGAATCAGAGAATCTCTCAGAGTTTTCATTAAACTCTGAGAATATTCGAGCTAAACCCTCATCCGCTCACTTGTTTCACAGAAGCACGGTAACAAGAATCAACAGAAGAAAAATATCATCGCAACAACATCAAATCAGAAGTAGGACGAGGAGAAAGCAAGAGGACCTAAGCATCATAAAAAAGGTAGTAGCAGAATAGACGATACCTTTCCACAGTGAAGCTCGAAATCGGATCTTCTCTGATTCAGGTATAAATCCCCCTCTTTTATCCTGATTCTTGCCTTCTATGATCTTCTAATTTGAAGCTCTCCTATGTTTTTCTTGATTGCGTTGAACCCGCCATAGAGCTAGGGCTCTTGATTTCGCTGATTTTGTTGGTTTAAGCTTCTGCTTGATAATGATGTGCGATGAGGATCACATGAACTGAGCACGGAATCGATTGATTTGTTGTTGGTGAAGAATCGCACATGAAGATGGGGTTCAGAGGGGGTGATGTTTACTTTCTCTAAATTTGTTCTTTTGGTTTTAACTAGTTTACTTTAACACGTTTTAAGTTTATGATTTGTCTCCTCCGTTACATTTTTGTGGTTTCAAAGCTAATAAATATGTTTGTTATTTCTAAACTTGTTTTCCCATCTGCCCGATGAGTCATATACTGATATACATGTCGGCGGCTTTCTAGTTGTCCTGACCAATGAATCAGAATAGATAGGGTTTGAATTGAATCATGTGAGGATTGCGCGGCATTGTGGACTTTGTTATTACCGCTGAGCAAAGTCATGCTTCTAATAGACCTATTTCTGTTACTGAATGCACTCCCTGTTTCTAGCCTACGGGTCTAACTCTTTTCTTTATTTTTATTTCATTCTATTCAAATTTTCTTTTTATAAGAAGTTTATAAAAATTTCATTAGCTATTTAATTAAATTATTTCATTTAATATAATTAATTAATTAATTATTTAATTGATTAATTTTGTTAAGATAATTTAGCTTAATTGATTAATTTTGTTTTAAGCCTTAAAATAAACTCAAAAAATATTTTTATAGATTAATTTAGTTAAATGTTTGTATTTAATTAGATTAATTAATTTGATAATTAATTTAATTAAATGTTTTTTATTTAATTATATCAATTAATTTGATAATTAATTTAATTAAATATTTTTTTTTATATTTAATTTGATTAATTTCTTCACCTGTTACTCGATTATGTGTGTGTTGAATGTTTGCGTATGCTCGTTCCTCCTGGCTTGTGATATGATGATATGACTGCTTGTGTGATTACTTTTGCATTTCTGACGATAAATTGCTAAGTAAAATACGAACGCACACTAAGACTAATCATTTCAAAGATAAAACGAAATCTTTGGTCCAACGCCAAGTAAACATCCATATGCACTTCACTTCATACACACACGTAAGTCGATCGTTCCTCGATCGCCATCTGCACGAACTTTGCACCTTACACTTTTAGCAACATTTTCCAACTTAACGAATCAACGCATTGCGCTTGTTTTCCATAGTTAGGCTTTAGTTCAGTTCCTCAACTTTGCGAGTCGAGCACATGGTGCCTCGCTAACAAAACCAACAAATAAAACTTCCATTTGCATTTACCTTAAACTTCAAAAACCGAAATGTTACTTTTTTAGATCCAAACACTTGATCCAGCATCAAGCGGTCTTAGGAAACAAAACACTTCAATAAATACGAGGAAAATTGCATGCCACGAGCCTTAAGCGATAGAAAGGGGGATAACGAGCTTTCGTTACTCGCTCCGATTATTTCGGCGTAAGACATTCGTCTTGTTGGACGGAATAAACTATCCATAGTCTTTAGTGCAAATGGACTCTTAAATCCTTTCATCGAAGAAAGGTAATAAAATCAACAACCAATACCCATATCAGGCCGAACTACGAAGCTCTGACTTTCCCATTGCACAAGGGAATACGTAGGCACGAGGATCTCAATCCTTGTCGAGCCCCTAGGATCAATAAAACCCTTTAGTTCAACAAGTAATCATAAGTATAGGCATCCCTTTGCGCGTGACAACCTAGATGGTTCCCATCGAGTACGATGGATGTAGGAGGTGCTAATACCTTCCTCCTACATAACCGACTTCCGAACCCCGACAATGGTTTGCGATGACCTTGTTTTATCCCTTCTTGGTGGTTTTATCTATATTTTCCATTTCCCTCTTCGGGAATAAATAAAATTAGGTGGCGACTCTCAAGTCAGCCCAGCCGCGACCGCGTTCGCGAGGGATCGTATTTTTCGAGGTACGACACATATCATGTAGTTTGTGAGATTAAATTGGCATGAATTGATCTTGCATTTTTCATTTGTTTGGCATTTTTCTTGTTAAGGAACCCTAAAACCCTAGAAATTTTAGGAAAATCATAACTTGAGTTAGGTTAAGAGTTGGAACTTCTCCTTTGGGCAGTGGGTTAGTATAGGTTTAGGGATCCTTTGAGTGTATTTTCAATTTTTTGTATTGATGTTTGCTTCTGATTTTGGTTTGTGTTTGATGCTTTGATCATAAACCCTAATTTGGGCTTCCATATGCATCCATCTTGCATTTGCTTGCATAACATGACTTTCCATAGCATTTTATGCATTCTTTTGATTCATTGAACATCTTAAGACATATTGAAAGCATGTTTGATCATTGCATCATGTATTTGCCATGTTGTATGTCATTTGCATCACATAACTTTTCATGTATGTTTATGGTTCTTAACTTGCTTCATCTGCATCCATTGGTTCACATGATCATCCTCATATCTTGATTCATGTTTGCATCATCCCATAGCATCATTAACATCATGTATGTGCTTCTGGTTTTGTTTCTCATCATGCCATTTCATTCCATTTTGCATTGCATTGCATTCCTTTCATTAACTTTTCAGGTGGTAAGTAACTTTGAGAAGTGAATTTGCCTTCACTTCTCACATTTTTCTTTTCATCTCTCTTGCATCCATGCTGCATTTTATCTTGTGTTTGAGATTGAGCTTGCTCATTCTTCTTCTTCTCACTTTCTTTCCTCAAGTGACTTGTCTTCTTAAATGAAGCAAGTTACTTTGCTTCTCCTGATCCTTTCATCTGCTTCCTGGTGGTTCCATTGAAGACTTCTCTTGTAAACCTCACAAACCATAGGAACAACCAAGCATGACAATGATTAGGATTTTGTTTAGTCTCCCCTCTTAGTTTTGCCTTTGTGTCTCATTGAGTCTTCTCTTCTCATCTCATAATCAGGGACTAAACCCTAAAGGCTTTAAGGCTTTGTGATTAAGCTTATGCCTGCATCCTTCTATTAGGATGGAGTGTATAACTTTAATCCTAAGTGTTAAACCCTTAATGTGTTTAAATCTCTTAATCAATTCACTTAATAATCATCAAGACATCATACTTGTAACTTGGGCCTTGCATTAGGGTTCTAATTCTTCCTTAACTGGTTAAGAAGGACTAACCCTAGTGTTAATGGACAAGTCCCCCTCAAGTTGTCTTACAAACCCTAAAAAACACTTCATCATCTTACCACTAAATAAAATCCACTTAATCAAAGGCTTGTTTTGTCATGAGTTTAATCCCTAATCATGGATTAAGTTGAGGAGTTTTCCTCAGCTTAAACATTCTCATCTATTATCCTTCTATTAGGATGGTGTAATGAGTCTGTTTAATCCCTGATTATGGCTTAACCTCATTACTTAACACTAAACAAAAACACCAAAAACATCTAAATAATCACAAGTAGGTTAATGATCTTAATCCTACATCAAAGGTGATTAAGTGTGAGAAGCTGACTTCACACTTAAGGTATTCTCATTACCCCTAATCAGAGGGAAGATGTGATGAGTTTACTAAATCCATTGGTTTAGGCTTAAGCTCATTAACTTATGACAAACCTTCAAAAGCAATAAAAGACTGAAAACTCAAAAACAAACAATAATCGTCTCCTCCGGGATTCTTTTCTCATCTCATTCACTCACAAACGAGAACTGGCTTCTTCCGTCTAATGCAAGACAGTTTGCATCTGTGCCAGACAGATCATACACTTGAGCATAGACAAGTAAGCAGTTCACAAGTCAATTCATCTTTCAGTCTCTTTGGGTCGAACTACGGTGTTCTGACTTCCTCATTGCACGAGAGGATACGTAGGCATAACTTAACAGTTATCGAACAAAAGTCTCTGTATATTCCCCCTCCTTCCAGCATTGTTCTTAGCCTCATTATCATGAGCACTTCACTTTTGTTCCTACACTGACACAATATATATTACACATCACTTCCTTTTACACTGACACCTGTACATCCCTTTCCAGTTCTTTACACACAAAATTGCACTGACACTACCCCTTTAAAACACAAATCTTTTAAGCGTGGATCCCGTCGAGTACGGCGGACAATCTGGGTGCTAATACCTTCCCAGGTTGTAACCAACCCCCTTTCTCAGTCTCTCTGGTTCGCAACCGTCTTATCCGTATCTTTCTAGGTTTATGCAACATTACCTTTCCTCCGGGATAAAAATGCCTAGTTGGCGACTCTTTTCTTCTCCAGTGAGTTCACTGTTGTGTGTTCTCATTGTTCTTTTCGCCGACCGTTCGCGTCTGCACCTTTATCTGGGCCCATTCCCATTTATCGGGAGCGACAGCTTGGCGACTCTGCTGGGGAACCTTATACTGTAACCAGGGCTTCTAGTTCTTTTTGTGGGTTCCTCCTAGCGCTTGATTGGTTTGTGTTTACTGGGGTGTTATGTGCTGTTTGTATTTGTATTTATTTTGTTTATTGATTTATGTACAGTTGTTTTATTGCTTTCTTTATAGCTTTACATATATCATACTGTCATACTGTGCTGGCTGGATCTATTTGTTGCTTTGGTGGGTGGGTGTGCTATTGAGAGTTGAGGTCCTATACCTGGGATCTGAGTGACACCTAGGCTAGAGTGGTTCATATTCTTTCCCATTCCATCTCGGTCTGGTGCGGGAATATGAAACACGGTTCAGATATGGGTTTCTTCTTGAGAACTCTGTGTTGCAGATTTCCTGCAATACTAGGGCTATCTGGGAAGCCTGCTAAGTCTGGATGACCTTTAGTATTGACCTTCAGAAACTGAGGTGAATTAGAGGAGGAACTTTTATGGTTATTGTAAACACTGTACCTCCGGGTTAGAAGTGTTTACACTTCTCATAACTGATCCGAGTCTGAGGATCCTTGTTTTAGAACACCACCTGTGAGGGGGTTGGGCTGTTTACAGGTTTGCAGGTACCCTTGACCTCAGCATACCCTGTTACTTTGTTTTGATTAAGAGTACTCCATTTTGGAACAGTTCTTGTGATTTTAACCCTGGACATGTGGCTCTTTATTTGAGTCCCCCACCTTGGTTACTGGACTTATAGACCTCCATCTGGATTTCTTGCACATACTTAGACTTATATCAGAGCACTTGATCAGATCCAGCTCAGTCACAAACCCTTGCATATCATTTGCATACATCATCATTGCATCATTTTAACATTTGCTTATTTGTTTTTCAGGGTATCCATACTTTATTTTTGGCTTTGTTTTGACCCCATCATCAGCATAGACCTATCTTCATCAGCATCTACTCCAGCTATCTGCTACCTGCTTCAGTCACCTGCACCACCAGTCTCAGCCTGTCAGTGGCCCATCTTCAGTGTCATCATCAGCATCTGTCTCAGCTCTTCTACAACAACATGGCACCTAAGAAGAGTAACATCTCCTATCATTTCTTTCAGCCTGAGCTAGCTGACATCAGGAAGATTCAGACCCTGATTACTCCAGACCATATACCACTTTTCAGAGAATACTATGGAGGCATACTTGATGTGGTTATGGATTTGGACCCTTCACAGAGGAGCTTGATTCATACTTTCCTGCAGTTCTATGATCCCCCACTGAGGTGTTTCACTTTTCAGGATTTCCAGTTGGGACCTTTATTGGAGGAGTATTCATCATTGGTTGGTATACCTATCAGGGGTGGAGTCCCCTTCAACCCTGAGATGGCTTTTCCGAGTAATGAAGAAGTGGCAAAGGCATTACATCTGGAACCAGTTCTGATTGGGCAGAACATGACTACTAAGGCTGGAATCTCTGGTCTACATCTGGATTTCTTGATCTCTCAAGCTACCCTGAAGGCTTCTTTGGGAGAGTGGAAAGCAGTCTGTGCTTTGTTGGCCCTGAGCATATATGGGATTATATTATTTGCAGATGAGCCTAGATTCATTAGCAAGAATGCAATCCATCTTTTCATCCTGAGGAACCCAGTGCCCACTTTATTGGGGGATTTCTACTACTCTGTGCACCAAAGGAATGAAAAGCAAAGGGGAAAATTAGTGAGGTGTTGTGCTCCTTTGTTCCATGCTTGGCTTCTCAAGCATTTGCCCAAGACAGATGCATTTTTGAATCCTCATCAGCAAAGGAACTGGGCTAGAAGACTCACCGCTTTGACCTCAACTAATATCAGATGGTGCACTCAAAGCACAAAGGGCAGGGACATCATTACCAGTTGTGGGCATTTTCCCAATGTACCCCTGATAGGAGTTAAAGGTTGCATCAACTACAACCCCCTGCTATTTAAAAGACAACTGGGCTATGCATTGGTCCACACTCCTAAGGCACAAGACTTGGCTGAGACTCTTTACTGTGAGAACAAGCCTAATCTGGCTATTGTCAGGCAGGCAGCCTGGGCCTGGGAAAATGTTCAGACTAAAGGAGTAACCATTCTGGGGAAGTGCAACAATGTGGCATCAGCACAGTATTACGAGTGGTCCCATGCCAGGGCTCAATTTTCTGGGATGCCCTTCACCATGGAGGATATACCTGGGCCATCCTCAGCACCACCTCCTGCCACTGTCAGCTTAGAGGAGTTTGAGAGTTTGAAAGAAAGAAATGAGAAGTTGACTCAGGCCCTACAGAAGACCCTCTGGGAGAGGAGTGATGGCAGGTTGGATATTGAGAGGTTAGAAAAGTTGAAGGTGGAGCATCTGGCTAGAATTGAGAAGTCAGAGGATTATATCAAGAAGTCAAGGGCTGGAGAGCAGATCTTGAAAAATGCCTGCAAGGAAGCCCAGTTCCAGAAGGCCAGGACTGATTTGTATCTGAAGGAGAGTCAAGCTAGGTTGGTCAGGATCACCGAAGCTCATACTCTGGAAGATAAGAGGACTCAGGACAAGATCGAGCAGCTGGAAGCTAGTGCAAAAGAGCAACAGGAAGCCCTGGCAGCAGCCCAGAGGGAGATCTCAGAGTTGAAGATCAGAGCTGGAGTAAAGAGGTCAAAGGACCAGAGTCAACACAAGAAGCTAACTGCAGCTGTTACTACCAGGAATCTCCTTATCATGAATCTCACAGAGCGTCCAGCTGATCCTGTGACTGAAGCACTTCTCAAGGAAGTTCAGGAGGATGAGTTTGGTCTTGGTGCCTGACTTTTGCTTGTTGTTGTTTTCATTTCATGTACTTTTATTTTCTTATGATGTATTTTGACCCCTCAGAGGGCATGTTTTATAAAGAACAAACTATGTATCATTTGCTTTTGTAATATATGTATCAGTTTGTTCCATCTGAGTTTACTTCAAAGCAACATCAACAGCATCTTCAAGGGTCTGGAAAGGTCAAAACCAAGTGCCAAGCCAGGATACCTTGGAAACAAATAAGCATACTGCATTGCATACTAACTTTTTGTTTTGTTTTGTAGGTTTTTGTTTTATTGTTACTAACTCTGTTATGAACTCAGGAACTATTGCTCGCCGACGGGTGTTCCCACTCAACCATCCATACAGATATCCCACCCGCAACAATCTTCCAGGCATACAGATGGACCAGGTACAACAGGACCTTACAGAGGTCAGGAACCAAATGGCCAATGAAAGATTGGAAATGAGGGCTCAGATGACACAATTTATGGAAGTAATGAACAATATGGCTCAGAGCCAAGAGAGATTAAGAGCAATGGTAGAAAGGCAGAATCAGGAAGATCCCCATCTAGGGACTGCTGGGACAAGCAACAATGAGAGGGTCCAACCTCATGTCAACCCCCCTGTATTTGGACCCCACCTTCATCCAGAGATCAACATTCCTGCCAATGTACAAGGGACTGCCACTGCAGGCAGAGTGCTGCAAGAAGACCCCCAGGAGGATCAGTTCACAGTAATGGGTGCTGGGGATGAGGCCTATGACAGAAGGCTGGACGAAATTGCTGAAAAATTAAGATCCTTGGAGTCTCAAAACTCTTTGGGTTTTGATGTTATGGACATGGGCTTAGTGGACGGGGTCAGGATTCCCCATAAGTTTAAGCCTCCTTGTTTTGAAAAGTACAACGGGACTTCCTGCCCACGGACCCACTTACAATCCTTTTTGGGGAGGTTGAAAGCATATACCATGGACGAGAAGCTATGGATGTTTTATTTTGAGGATAGCTTAACGGGAGCTTCAAGGGAATGGTACTCACATCTGACTAGAGCAACCATCAGGTGTTGGAAGGATTTGGCAGAGGCCTTCATTAGACAATACCAGTATAATTTGGATATGGCACCCAACAGGACCCTCCTGATGGGGATGTCACAATCATCTAGAGAAAGCTTCCGGGAGTACGCCCAGAGGTGGAGGCAACTGGCTGCTGCTGTCCAGCCACCTATGTCAGAGAGGGAGATGGCAGATATGTTTATGAACACCCTCCAAGGAACATACATTGACAGGCTAGCTGCCTTTTCTTCTACCAGCTTCGCAAATGTTGTTATAGCTGGAGAAAGGATTGAGAGCCTATTAAAGATGGGCAAGATTTCTGACAACGGTGCCAGCTCATCCAGCAACGCAAGGAAGCCTTTTGTGGGCCCAAGAAGAACTGGTGAGACCAATGCTATCCATGCCAGCAGAGGCAGACCCCAATATGTTCATAGGTCTGTGGCAGCAGTCACCATTCCCGCTCCAATTCATCCACAACCAGTTTATCAACCACAACAACAAAATTATGAGCAACAAAATCAGTATCCTCCTCAGAGAAACTACAACCACACCAACAACAACAATCAGCAAAGACCGTTCCAACAGAGACCTTCTCAGGCCAATAGGGTGATCGATCCGATCCCCATGCCATATGCCACTTTACTGCCACAACTCCTGAAACTCAACCTGGTTGAGCTAAGGACGTTGGCACCTCCAGATCCCGCCAGTCTACCCAGAAATTACGACTCCAACGCCAGATGTGCCTTTCATTCGAATGCACCCGGCCATAGTACAGAGAAGTGCAGAGCCTTGCACATGAAGGTACAAGACCTGGTGGACTCTAAAGCTCTAAACTTTGCACCACCACCAAATGTTAACAAGAACCTTATGCCAAACCATGGTGGCCCCAGAATCAATGCTATTGAAGAAGACAAGCCGTCTTACTTAATAACCAGTGTGGGTCAGATTCGGACACCGTTGGTAGAGATCAAAGCTCAACTCCTCGAATGTCAAATGTTCCCGGGATGTGAGCTAGGGTGTGCTTATTGCAACATTTCAGTGAATGGTTGTGATAACTTGAGAGATGGCATAGATGGTCTCATCCAGAATGGTCTGCTTCAAATCACAACATCAATTCCTACCAATCCAGCAATCTCATCAGCAACAATTCCCGTGTCTTCTACAACTGCAACAACCATTGTTCCAAACAACTCTTCAGCTTCATCAACAAATGCTTCGTCTGTTACTTCAACGGACCAAATATCAGCGAACATCCCTTCTACAACTTCAGCACCACTTCATTCAGAATCTCCTACAACAACAACACCCATCCTTCCAACAATGTCTCCTACAACTTCAGCGGCAAACGTCTCCACAGTTACAATTTATTATGATCCTGAAAATGATTCTGCCTACAACTCACAAAGTGCCACTCCTATCAGAGCACCAGTCACAATATACTATGATCCACAGACTATCGTGGTCCCTTCTGCAGCTGCCATCAGTCCAGTCACTATCACAGTGCCTGGGCCAGTACCTTATGAAAGCAGTAATGCCATCCCCTGGCATTACGGCTCTGATCTATACTGCGAAGGACGGAAAATCACCCTTGAATCATCAACCCCTGCACCACAGATAGATAATGTGGGAGGAGGCGGAGGCTTCACTCGAAGCGGACGTCTCTTTGCTCCACAAATTCAAAGACCCACTGCCGAAGCAGAAGCTGCTGCCAAGGCAAAAGGGAAGAGCTTGGTGCAAGAAGAGCAAATTGTTAAGGAAGCTTTGAAAACACCTTTTGATCAAGAAGTTGATGAATTCATGAGAATCATCAAGAAAAGTGATTACAGAATAAGTGGACCAGCTTCACCAGACACCTTCTAAGATCTCCATTCTATCTTTGCTTATGTGCTCCGAGGCTCATCGGAACGCACTAAAAAAAAGTTTTGCACGCAACTTATGTGCCAGAAGAGATCACCGTCAATCAGTTGGAAGCTGTGGTTGGAAATGTTAATGCTAGTCACGGACTAGGGTTCACCAACACTGATTTGACTACGGAAGGCCGCAATCATAACAAGGCTTTGCACATTACTAGGGAATGCAAAGGTGCAGTTCTTTCCCATGTGCTGGTAGACACAGGGTCATCCCTCAATGTCTTACCTAAAAAAGCCCTTGTGAAGTTAGAGTATGATGGATTGGCATTACGGCCCAGCAACCTGGTAGTGAGAGCCTTTGACGGTTCTAAGAGATCGGTTCTGGGAGAAATTGAGTTGCCTATAACGATTGGCCCACAAACTTTCAAAACGACCTTCTACGTGATGGATATACAGCCTGCCTACAGCTGTCTATTGGGTAGGCCATGGATTCACGCCGCTGGCGCCGTAACCTCAACCCTTCACCAAAAGTTAAAATTCGAGTGGGAGGGTCAAGTCGTTACTATCTGTGGAGAGGAGGATATTTTGTTAGCCACCTGGCTACCTACAAATACATTGAGATGGATGGGGAGATCCACGAAACAATGAGTCAAGGGTTTGAGGCCTTGAACATAAATGAAACATCTGTTGTACCTGGAACCTCAATGACATCATACCAACAAGCCCGGAAGGTTGTTGAAGAAGGAACTGCCCAAGGCTGGGGCAAATTGTTACCTGTGGAGAAGAAAGAGGATAGATTTGGGTTGGGTTACAAACCAACTCAACAAGATCAAGCAGAGGCTGCTAAGGAGCCCAACTTTGTTAGTGGGGGGATGCTCACCCCCGATGCTGTCAACAATTTGGAAGACGAGGATGAAAGCGACCGCAACCTGGAGAGTTGGATCCGTCCAAAGGTCCCGGGGAGCAGTATCTCAAACTGGTCTTCCCAGGAAATTATAAGAGTTACTCCTGCAGAGTAATTATTATTTCTTGTATTTTTATAGCATGCATCAAGTCTTGCATCTTGCCCAAGATGACAAGACTCATTTTGTAATCGGGCCATCTGTAATTTTTGTGCAACAAGATTAATCAATGAAATATCAGACATCTTTTTGCAAATGAGTCTCTTTTTGCTTTTCCGCTCACTGTTTTTCCATTTTTCTTTTTGTACAAAAAATAAATGGCAGTGTTTTCAAAATGACAAATTTATTTCACTTTTTCTAAACAAGATTAAAATCAAATCACTAAAATGAACAAACTGAACCCTTGCAGAGAGTGCCTTCCAGACTGCACCGACAACAGCACGGCTATGACTTCGTATGACTTTGACAATCCAATCAATCAAGCTGATGAAGGGGTTGAAGAAGAATATGAGCTCCCTGAAGAGCTAGCCAGATTGTTGAGACAAGAGGAAAAGGTTATCACTCCTCATCAGGAGGAGGTCGAAACAATTAATCTTGGTACAGATGAAGATGTAAAAGAAGTTAAAATCGGGGCCTGCCTACAAGACTCAGTGAAGAGACAACTGATTGACCTGCTTCAAGAGTATGTGGACGTGTTTGCTTGGTCTTATCAAGATATTCCAGGGTTGGACACTGACATTGTTGTGCACAAGATGCCTTTAAGAGAAGAATGCCCACCGGTTAAACAGAAACTGCGCCGTACTCGCCCAGACATGGCAATGAAAATCAAAGAAGAGGTACAAAAGCAGTGGGACGCCGGGTTCCTTGCTGTAACTAGCTATCCGCCGTGGGTTGCTAATATAGTACCTATGCCTAAGAAAGACGGCAAAGTAATAATGTGTGTTGACTACCGAGATCTGAACAGAGCCAGCCCGAAAGATGATTTCCCATTACCTCACATTGATGTATTGGTGGATAATACGGCTCAGTTCTCGGTATTCTCCTTCATGGACGGATTTTCAGGATACAATCAGATTAAAATGTCACCTGAAGACATGGAGAAGACAACCTTCATCACACCTTGGGGCACGTTCTGTTACAAGGTAATGCCATTTGGACTGAAGAATGCCGGTGCAACATATCAACGGGCTATGGTGACGTTATTCCACGATATGATCCATAAAGAAATAGAATGTTATGTGGATGACATGATTGTCAAGTCCCTTACTGAAGAAGATCACCTGGTAAATCTGCTGAAGCTGTTCAAGCGTCTGAGGAAGTACCAACTGAAGTTGAACCCCAACAAGTGCACATTCGGGGTGCGATCTGGTAAGCTGCTGGGTTTTATTGTGAGCGAGAAAGGGATTGAAGTTGACCCTGACAAAGTCAAAGCCATTCAAGAAATGCCTGCACCAAAAACAGAAAAAGAGGTTCGAGGGTTCTTAGGCAGATTGAACTACATTTCAAGGTTCATATCTCACCTTACAGCACCCTGCGAACCTTTGTTTAAGCTGTTGAGAAAAGAACAAACGGTCAGGTGGAATGAAGACTGCCAAAGGGCTTTTGACAAGATCAAGGAATACTTACAAGAACATCCAATCCTCATGCCTCCAGTTGAAGGAAGACCTCTGATAATGTACTTGACAGTATTAGAAGAGTCAATGGGGTGTGTGCTGGGCCAGCATGACGAGTCTGGTCGAAAAGAGTACGCAATATACTACCTAAGCAAAAAGTTTACCGACTGTGAACAACGTTATTCACTGCTCGAGAAAACTTGTTGTGCTTTAGCGTGTGCTGCTCGCCGACTGAGACAGTATATGTTGACCCACACTACCTTGCTGATCTCAAAGATGGACCCAGTTAAGTACATATTTGAGAAGCCAGCACTTACCGGACGGGTTGCAAGATGGCAAATGATCCTCACAGAATATGACATCCAGTACACTTCTCAGAAAGCCATCAAGGGCAGTGTATTGTCTGAATATCTTGCTGAGCAACCCATTGGTGATTACCAGCCTATGAGATTTGACTTCCCTGATGAAGACATCATGTTCATAAAAGCAAAAGATCATGAAGAGCCTATTCACACTGAAGGGCCTGACCCGGAAGAAGAATGGACTATGATGTTCGATGGGGCTGTTAACATGAATGGTCGTGGTGTTGGTGCAGTACTCATTACACCTAAAGGAGTTCACATGCCTTTCTCGGCAAAACTCACCTTCAACTGCACTAACAACGAAGCTGAATACGAAGCTTGTATTATGGGTCTTGAGGAAGCCATTGACCTCAGGATCAAGACTTTGACCGTGTTCGGGGATTCAGCTCTGGTAATCAATCAAACCAACGGCAAATGGTACACCCACCAAGATCATCTGGTACCTTACAGGGATTATACAAGGAGGTTATTGACTTTCTTTACAACAGTCAAGCTTGAGTATATCCCTCGGGACGAGAATCAGTTTGCGGATGCTCTGGCTACCATTTCATCCATGATCAAAGTGCAAGCTGCCAACTTTGTACCTCAAATCTTAGTGTCCAGACTTGACAGACCAGCATATGTATTCGCAGCAGATGTTGTCAAGGATGATAAGCCATGGTTCCATGACATTAAGTGCTTCTTGGAGGATCAAACATACCCTCCTGGGGTATCTTCCAATGATAAGAAGACATTGAGAAGGCTTGCTGGTAGTTTCTTTCTGAACACTGATGGCTCCCTGTACAAGAGGAACTTTGACATGGTACTCCTCAGATGCGTTATCAGGACAGAAGCGGACTTGTTGATGCATGAAGTGCACGAAGGATCTTTTGGTACCCATGCTGGAGGGCATGCCATGGCTAAAAAGTTGCTAAGATCAGGTTATTACTGGATCACAATGGATGCAGACTGTTGTGCCTATGCCAGAAAATGCCATAAATGCCAGATTTATGCGGATAAGGTGCATGTGCCTCCCAATCCTTTGAATGTGATGTCTTCACCCTGGCCCTTTGCTATGTGGGGCATCGATATGATTGGCAAGATCGAACCGACTGCTTCGAATGGCCACAGATTCATCCTAGTTTCCATTGACTATTTCACCAAGTGGGTCGAAGCAGCATCCTATGCAAATGTTACAAGACAAGTGGTAGCCAGATTTCTGAAGAGAGATATCATCTGTCGATACGGAGTTCCCGAGCGGATCATTACTGATAATGGTCCTAACTTGAACAATAAGATGATGGCAGAACTATGCCGGGACTTCAAAATTCAACATCACAATTCCTCTCCTTACAGGCCAAAGATGAATGGCGCTGTTGAGGCAGCTAATAAGAACATCAAGAAGATTGTGCAGAAGATGGTAGTCACGTACAAAGACTGGCATGAAATGTTACCATTCGCCTTGCATGGGTACCGCACGTCAATCAGAACATCCACTGGGGCAACACCGTATCAGCTTGTGTATGGTATGGAGGCAGTCCTACCTGTTGAAGTTGAATTACCCTCTCTACGGGTATTGATGGATGTTAAGCTGAACGAAGCAGAGTGGGTCCGATCCCGATACGAACAACTGAGTCTGATTGAAGAGAAAAGATTGGCTGCAATCTGTCACGGGCAGCTATATCAGAAGAGAATGAAGAAAGCCTTCGATCAGAAAGTCAGGCACCGAGAGTACCAAGTAGGAGATCTTGTGCTAAAGAGAATCCTCCCTCCTCATACAGACCACAGGGGCAAGTGGACTCCGAACTATGAAGGACCATTCGTAGTAAAGAAAGTTTTTTCGGGTGGAGCGCTGATGCTCAGCACCATGGATGGTGAAGACTTCCCGTCCCCTGTGAATTCAGATGCAGTTAAAAAATACTTCGCATAAAAATGACCCGCTGGACATAAAAACAGAATGTAAGTCCAGGCAAAAATAGGGCATCCCGACGAGTCAAAAACAGAATAAAAGGCTCGGGCAAAAATAAGGGAAAATAGACAAAAAAAAAACGTACACTCACTGAGTTGAAAAGCCGCATTGGACAACTCAGGCAAAAATGGGTATCCCGATGGATTGAAAACCCGAAAGGGCGATCCATGCAAAATAAGGGAATAAGCGAACAACTGCATTCTGAATTCGTCTGTATCGTTTACAACTTGGTAAGATTCGAAAGGATCAAGTTTCAATCAGAATCAGCCTTCTTCAGAAAGCAAGACGAGAAGAACGTCAAAAGTCATACGAGTCATAGCAAAAGAGGAAGCTCCTTAAAGCGTCGTCAACATTGCCAGCATTTTGTTTCTCAATTTGTAACAATCTCCTCATTTCAGGGGATATGTTTCTTTGATGTATCTTGCCAATTCAGGGCATTTGAATTAATAAAATCAGATTTTCAGTCATGTTTCGTCTTGTACATTTTATTTGCAAAAATGTCTGATGTCTTAAAGAAAAAAAACTGATTGCATAAATACAGATGCTTATCTTCAAAAAAATATAAAGTCACATGCTTGCAGGAAATATACTTACTCTCAAAAGTGTCTAAACTCCTATGACGGAATCCGGCAAGGGATACCTCGGGATCATTTGTGCGTTTCTATATCTTTGCAGGATTGCAGGTATCCAGAATGCAACTTGGGGCATGAAAGCTTCACTCCAGCAAGCTGACAAATCAACACTCATTCTTAGCACCCAAAGTGTCTTCTCCCCAGCTGAGTTGCCACTTACTACCTGTTCCCATCAGAGTTGCCAGGCATCGGTTCTCCGACAGGGCGCCCATATCCCCAGTTGAGTCAAGAACCCTCCTCAATAGAATCTCTAGGGGGATCTTTCAGTGATCTCTCTTTCTCCCCAGCCGAGTTGCCATTTCTTCCTCAGCCGAGTACAAAAGTCAGAGAACCATCTCCCCACAGAGCTTCAGCCTCTATCCAGAAGAGCAGCGCATGAAGGAATCACAACAGAGTGGCGAAAGCTTCTACAAACCCCAGCTGGGTCCTTCATTTATTGGAATAGGTCTATCATTGACCCATGCCCCCAAGCAGCTACATCTCGTCAGATCTACCAATGATCTCATCCCCAGCTGGGATGTCCATCTCAAACAGTTCAACCAGAGATCTTCATGGCAACGGGGTCCAAATCCCGGTTTGGTATCTTTGCATAATCATGGCATCCGCATCATATTCACCCACGAAGCGTAGCATTCCGTCTAATACGGAGCATTACGGCAAAAATCCAGCATATTGCATAATCATAAGCCTTGGTCCGAATCAAACACTTGTGAATAAACCCATCAACATACAGAAAACTCCCCCCAGAATCCCCAGCGGAGATTTCCCAGCAAACACAGTTGCCTTATATTCCCAAACACCAATGTACTCTCTTTGGCACCCGTCCGTGTCAGTGCTCCCCAGTAAAGTCACCTGAACACTCTGTGCAAACAGTACCACTCGTATTACAGATACCTTCTTGACACCTGTCCGTGTCATACCCCCAGCAAAAAGCTAAAGACATCCTCTTTGCACTCACATATACTTATAATTTTCTTGACATCCGTCCGTGTCATTTTCCCCAGTACAGTAACATAAACACTTTGAACATCAGATACTTGTTTATACTATACTCTTCTCTTTGGCACCCGTCCGTGTCACTCTCCCCAGCAGGTTAAACACTCATCTATACACCACTCATACATTACTCACACTCATACAGATACTCGTCCGTATCTTGTATACACCTTGTATATCCCCACAGATTCGACACTCGTCCGTGTTCTTTGTTAACCAGTTGGTACTCGTCCGTACCATCATCTCAGAACATGCGTCAAGCATTTGTTTCTACCTGATACTCGTCCGTATCATAGTCTTAAGGATGCTCGTCCGCATCCTTAATCCATACACCGTGTCAAAAACTTCTGTCTTCTTGAATTTAGACACCCGTCTGTGTCTATCATTCCCCAGAAGAGTCCCCTTAGATTCAACACCAGTCCGTGTTCTCTGTTAACCCGTTGATACTCGTCCGTATCATCATCTCTGAACACGTGTCAGTATTTGTTTCTACCCGATACTCGTCCGTATCGTAGTCTTAAGGATGCTCGTCCGCATCTTTAATCTATACACAGCGTCAAAACACTTATACCTTTTGTTTCTTGGATGTAAACACTCGCCCGTGTTTACTATTCCCCAGTAGATCGCCAACAAAACAAATTTCTTTATCTGACATTCGTCCTATGTCATGATAAACTTTGAGAGCAGCCGTACCCTGCTAGGTGGTCGTCCTCCACCTCTTGATGATCGTCCTTCATCATGCTCGTCCGATGGCCGTCCCCATCGTTGATTTTCTATCCGACATTCGTCCTATGTCGTGATATTTAGCAGCCGTCCCCTGCTAGGTGGTCGTCCTCCACCTTTTGATGATCGTCCTTCATCATTTTATCTAATGGCCGTCCCCATTGTTGATTTTGGTTATCTGACATTCGTCCTATGTCAAGACAAACCTTGAGAGCAGCCGTCCCCTGCTAGGTGGTCGTCCTCCACCTCTTGATGGTCGTCCTCCATCATGCTCATCCGATGGCCGTCCCCATCGTTGACCTTTTATCCGGCATTCGTCCTATGTCGCGATATTTTCGGCAGCCGTACCCTGCCAGGTGGTCGTCCTCCACCTTAGATGACTGTCCCTCATCTTATATCCAACAGAGCAGCCGTCCCCTGCTAGGTGATCGTCCTTCACCTTTGATGACCGTACCTCATCATCTGTTTATTTCATTTATTCTTTAGCCCGATGGCCGTCCCCGTCGTGGTCCCTTTTCATTTATTCTTTAACCCGATGGCCATCCCCGTCGTTGGTTACTTTACTTTATGAACTTGATGGTCGTCCCCGTCATGTTTCATTATTCCCCAGAGAATTTTACAGCTTTACTTGATGGTCGTCCCCATCATAATTCTTTTTATCCCCAGCATGTCGGCCGTCCCCGCCATTGCTTCATTTCCCGCACTTTTTCTAGCATGTCGGCCGTCCCCGTCATTGCTCTTTACCCAGCAGTCGTCCTCTGCTCGACGGTCGTCCTCCGTCGCCTATACTTTACAATATATTTTATTTTTCCTTTAAAATCTATATCCCTTTTCTTCTTCATTCTGTGAGTGCAAATTTTGGACTGTCTTTGGTATTCAACCACAAGTTATCTTGTTTGCATGTTAAGCCGTAACTTACATCCCGCACAGCTAACTCATGTTTGAATAGGGGCAGCTGTAAACACCCCAAATTTTCCCTCACCCATTTCACACCATGGCTTGTGATCATTTCATATGCATAAACTCAATCATACCATCTCATATCATATTTTTTGATCCACTGCATCGGTTCTAGGTCATCTGCATCTAGGGTTTGTGATCTGAGCAACCCAAGAGCTTCTTGAGCCACTCCAAAGGTCAACAATCACTTCAAAGGGGTCTATGTGTGTTCAAGTATCATATTGTATCCTCTCAAAGTCAAGAATGTCAAAGAATCACAAGAACTGGAAATGGTGTGGAGGCAGAGCCAGGCTTGACTGCACAGATGACCTAAAATTAGGGTTTTGGTTTCAGAGGCCATAACTGCAAATTTTTTGGTCATTCTTGTTTCTATTGGTCTCTATATGGTATAGGGAGTATGCATATTAATTTTCATGAAGAAATTCCATGGGGAAGTCATTTGATCAAGAGTTGACTTTTCAAGCAAGTCAGTGCAAAATCAGGGCATCTGAGGTCCCCAATGACCCAACCAAAGGGGATTCTTCATCATTTTGATTGTATATGATCTCTATTTGGTCATGGAAGATGTTTGAAGCTTACAAAATTCAAGAATTTCAAGTTTTTGCAAAGTTGACTTTTTGGGCAAGTTTGACTTTTAATGAAATGGTCATTTTAGGCAACTTTTTCAACCTTTAATTTTTGATTCAAAAAAGCTTCAAATGGAAAAACTTTGGTCATGAAAGTTGTAGAATAGATCTTTCCCTTTTCAAAAAGTACAAGAACATGACCTAATTCATTTTGGATCAAAAGTTATGGCTTGTCAAAGTTGGCAAAAATCACTAAATCTCAAGTCATGCACCAAAGAGGCAAAGTTGCAAATTCATTTCTCAAGGCAAATCAAGTCATCAAATGGGCTTCTAATCCACACAACATGATCACACAACTTCTAAAGTTCAGAATGCACCCAAGAATTCACATGTTTTATGGCCCATGGATCAAGTTTCTTCCATAAGCACCAAAGTGAACCAAGTTGCAAAACTCATGATCACATCTCATCCACTTGCTGCCTAGGTTGCTGAACCATCCTAGCCTCTCCCTCACATCATGCTGCGCAGCATACCCTTGTTGTACTAGGCTAGCAAGTTGCCCATGCCCTTCTTACACAAAAGTTGACATTTTGCAAAAGCAACCATACCTATCACAAAAGGACATGTCATGTCATCTGACCAATGGGATTTGTTTATGTTAATCAAATGCAAGCCAAAGCACATAACAAGCAAGCCTGAAACAAGCCATAGCACCACATTCTCATTTTCACTCCATTGAGCAAAAGCATTCGAAACACAACACAGGCCACAAACACTCAAACAAACTTCATAGAACTCATCACCACATCCTTCTGATCATTTCCCTGCCTCCATTCATCCTTGAAACCTCACATAAGCCAGATACGATTCTCACCTGACCTTGAACATAACTTGTTCAAACTTCCAAACCAGCCATCACAAACATTTTCTAAGCATCAAGAGTTCATCAGGAGCATAAAAGGAGTTGATTGCACAAAGAGAAGAGGTCAGAAAGTTGCAAACTGAAAAGCTTCAAACTCAGGTAGCTTCATGAACTTTTTTTCCAGAAATGATTTTTTAAGTTCCTAAGTTGTTCTTCATGATTCACTGATCACTCTGATGTTCTTGGTTTTGAAAATGG
Source organism: Lathyrus aphaca (assembly GCA_963966055.1). NCBI lineage: Eukaryota > Viridiplantae > Streptophyta > Magnoliopsida > Fabales > Fabaceae > Lathyrus > Lathyrus aphaca. Next base: position 10,076,822 of record OZ014520.1, on the reverse strand, counting down.
TTGAGAAATGAGAGTTTAATCTTGTTCTGAAAGTCTTGCCCTAAAAAATGTTTTCTTTCGATTCGTGTGATTGATGAAAGATAAATGAGTTTTGTGTTAGGGTTTTGATTCAGGGGGATGTGGGGATGATTTCTGTTCTTTTAGATTTCATTTTAGTGAAGTTTTGAAGGTTTTAGGAATTTTCAGGTGGGGTTCCCACCGGAGAAGACGACCGGAGGTCTTCTCCGGCCACCTGAAAATAATTAGGGTTTAATCCCTGTCATTAATGTAGTTTGAAGTTTGAGCGTTGGATGGGTTGACTAAGTCCATTCCCGCGTGCATTCAATGGCTCAGATCATCCACTTAGCCCTAATTTTAATTAATTAAGTTAATTAATTCTTTTTAGCCAGTTTGAATACCAGCCGTTGGATGACGCGCGCAGTCTTCCCTCTTTCTCCCAGTTTGAATCTCAGCCTCTGGATGTGCATACTTTTCCTTATTTTCATTTTAATTTCATTTTCTTTTCATTTTATTTGCACGAATTATTTAAAATAGCTAAAATCATTTAAAAATTATGAAATTTTTTGTCAAAGATTTCATTAATTTTTAAAACCCAAAAATATTTTTATTTTTATTTTTTGCATTAAAAATCATTTTTAAATCATTTAAATGTTTATTTTTAATTAGTTAATGAAAATTAATTAATTAAAAATGCATTTAGGTATTTAAAAATCACCAAAAAATTCATGAAACATTTAAAAACATTTAGAAACATTGTCCAACCCTCAAACCAAATTTCTTTTTTGATCTTGATGCATTTTGAGAATTTTTCATGGAATTAATTCATTTTCAAAGCATTATTTTGATCCAAACTTCCAAAAATCATTTCTGCCTAACCATTGAGAGTTGGACTTTGATTCTTTTTGCATTGTGTTTAGAATATCATGTAGTTTGTGAGATTAAATTGGCATGAATTGATCTTGCATTTTTCATTTTTTTGGCATTTTTCTTGTTAAGGAACCCTAAAACCCTAGAAATTTTAGGAAAATCATAACTTGAGTTAGGTTAAGAGTTGGAACTTCTCCTTTGGGCAGTGGGTTAGTATAGGTTTAGGGATCCTTTGAGTGTATTTTCAATTTTTTGTATTGATGTTTGCTTCTGATTTTGGTTTGTGTTTGATGCTTTGATCATAAACCCTAATTTGGGCTTCCATATGCATCCATCTTGCATTTGCTTGCATAACATGACTTGCCATAGCATTTTATGCATTCTTTTGATTCATTGAACATCTTAAGACATATTGAAAGCATGTTTGATCATTGCATCATGTATTTTCCATGTTGTATGTCATTTGCATCACATAACTTTTCATGTATGTTTATGGTTCTTAACTTGCTTCATCTGCATCCATTGGTTCACATGATCATCCTCATACCTTGATTCATGTTTGCATCATCCCATAGCATCATTAACATCATGTATGTGCTTCTGGTTTTGTTTCTCATCATGCCATTTCATTCCATTTTGCATTGCATTGCATTCCTTTCATTAACTTTTCAGGTGGTAAGTAACTTTGAGAAGTGAATTTGCCTTCACTTCTCACATTTTTCTTTTCATCTCTCTTACATCCATGCTGCATTTTATCTTGTGTTTGAGATTGAGCTTTCTCATTCTTCTTCTTCTCACTTTCTTTCCTCAAGTGACTTGTCTTCTTAAATGAAGCAAGTTACTTTGCTTCTCCTGATCCTTTCATCTGCTTCCTGGTGGTTCCATTGAAGACTTCTCTTGTAATCCTCACAAACCATAGGAACAACCAAGCATGACAATGATTAGGGTTTTGTTTAGTCTCCCCTCTTAGTTTTGCCTTTGTGTCTCATTGAGTCTTCTCTTCTCATCTCATAATCAGGGACTAAACCCTAAAGGCTTTAAGGCTTTGTGATTAAGCTTATGCCTGCATCCTTCTATTAGGATGGAGTGTATAACTTTAATCCTAAGTGTTAAACCCTTAATGTGTTTAAATCTCTTAATCAATTCACTTAATAATCATCAAGACATCACACTTGTAACTTGGACCTTGCATTAGGGTTCTAATTCTTCCTTAACTGGTTAAGAAGAACTAACCCTAGTGTTAATGGACAAGTCCCCCTCAAGTTGTCTTACAAACCCTAAAAAACACTTCATCATCTTACCACTAAATAAAATCCACTTAATCAAAGGCTTGTTTTGTCATGAGTTTAATCCCTAATCATGGATTAAGTTGAGGAGTTTTCCTCAGCTTAAACATTCTCATCTATTATCCTTCTATTAGGATGGTGTAATGAGTCTGTTTAATCCCTGATTATGGCTTAACCTCATTACTTAACACTAAACAAAAACACCAAAAACATCTAAATAATCACAAGTAGGTTAATGATCTTAATCCTACATCAAAGGTGATTAAGCGTGAGAAGCTGACTTCACACTTAAGGTATTCTCATTACCCCTAATCAGAGGGAAGATGTGATGAGTTTACTAAATCCATTGGTTTAGGCTTAAGCTCATTAACTTATGACAAACCTTCAAAAGCAATAAAAGACTGAAAACTCAAAAACAAACAATAATCGTCTCCTCCGGGATTCTTTTCTCATCTCATTCACTCACAAACGAGAATTGGCTTCTTCCGTCTAATGCAAGACAGTTTGCATCTGTGCCAGACAGATCATACACTTGAGCATAGACAAGTAAGCAGTTCACAAGTCAATTCATCTTTCAGTCTCTTTGGGTCGAACTACGGTGTTCTGACTTCCTCATTGCACGAGAGGATACGTAGGCATAACTTAACAGTTATCGAACAAAAGTCTCTGTATATTCCCCCTCCTTCCAGCATTGTTCTTAGCCTCATTATCATGAGCACTTCACTTTTGTTCCTACACTGACACAGTATATATTACACATCACTTCCTTTTACACTGACACCTGTACATCCCTTTCCAGTTCTTTACACACAAAATTGCACTGACACTACCCCTTTAAAACATAAATCTTTTAAGCGTGGATCCCGTCGAGTACGGCGGACAATCTGGGTGCTAATACCTTCCCAGGTTGTAACCAATCCCCTTTCTCAGTCTCTCTGGTTCGCAACCGTCTTATCCGTATCTTTCTAGGTTTATGCAGCATTACCTTTCCTCCGGGATAAAAATGCCTAGTTGGCGACTCTTTTCTTCTCCAGTGAGTTCACTGCTGTGTGTTCTCATTGTTCTTTTCACCGACCGTTCGCGTCTGCACCTTTATCTGGGCCCATTCCCATTTATCGGGAGCGACAATATTACATGTCATGCATCTCTAACATGCAACTTTTTTTACTATAAATGCTAAGTGTTTAGTTGTTTCACTTATTCTCCCTCTTAATTCTTATACTTGAATCATCACAAACCAATCTTGTATGATCATTCATATGCATCATAATGCATTCATATTTTACATATGATACTGACCCATATTCATATACATTTATATTTTCATTTCATCCTTCATTTATGACTTGCATCTCATGTAATTGCATTAGGTTTCTTATGTGACATTGTTTGATGTTTGTTGTTTCTTCTTCTTGAATAATCTCATCAATGCTTTGTATGATTATTACATAAAATCCTCATGCATTATTATAGGTCATTCAATTCTGACTTTTATGTTCATCCATGCATTTGTTCAAGTTCATAGGTCATAGGCATCCATACTTCATTTGTGTTACATTACATGGACTTGTGTGTTGTTATAACATTTCTCTTGACCTAGTTTGACCTCATTAGGTGTATTAACCCTAGTTGATTACCTTTAGACATAGGTTCTGACATTAGAGGGTTTAAAACCTTAGAACCCTTTATCTTGTGTTTATTGACTTATTTGACTTCTCTTTGACATTTCATTTCAATTGTGACTTGTTTTGCTAACCTTTTCAGGGGCTAATGGTAAGTGAGAAGAGTGTGGGTGTGCATCCACATTCTACCTTCTTCCCTCATCTTTTTAGTCATTCTAAGTATGTTTGATAAGCATCTAATTCTTCTTTGCTTACTCAATCATCTTTATCCCTATTTAAGATCAACTTAACTTCTATCTTAGAAGTAAGTTACTTCTTATGCTCTTCTTCTCTCCTCCTCTTTTCTTTTAGGATAGGTTTATCATACCATACTAACCATAGAACATACAAGCACAATAACATAGGGTTGGTATTAGTACCCTTAGATGTTTAACCTTTTTCTCTCTTTGAGTCTTCTCTCCTCACCTCTGAAACAACTTCAAAAACACCTAATAAAGGTTGAATCTCTTCATGTTCCAAGATACTTATACCATGGGATACTTGCATTCATTCCATATGGATATGAGTTGTATGGTATCTATCATGATGAAAAAGTCTTAGCATGAAGATGATTCACAAAGAAAACTAAAAAATACTTCTTCATTTTAAAACAACAAAAACACTTAATAATGAAAGTAAGCTAGTGCGCTTAGACCTTAAGCAATGGAAATAGGTGTGAGGGTCTTCCTCATACTTAGTGTATTTCATATTCATTCCATCTTGAAGTGATGTATGAAGTACACACTCCATTATAAGATACTTAAGCACACTCTCTTATGAAAAACACTTCAAATAAAAAGACTCTTAAAACACTTCAAACAAACAAAGATGTATTTCCTTCGGGAATTATTTTCTCACCTCACTCACTCTCAAACGTAAGAACACGTCTTTTCATGTTATCGTGCAATACGGTAACACACTCAATTCAGCGAACCTGCAACACCTGAGCTAGAATATTGGTCGTTCCCTAAAAAGACTCAAACAAAGCCAGTTTCCTCCCTAGTTAGGGGAACTACATCGCTCTGATTCTCATACCCGTTGAGATACGTAGGCAGTAGGGTAAGCCCCATTCGAGCATAATTATTTATTTTCCCTTCATTGTTTCTCATTCTCTTTTCATTCCCGTTCTCTCCAGTTCCAGTTTAGTAGCAGATGAAGCAGATCAATACCCTTTAAGTAGTATAAGTAAGCGTGGATCCCGTCGAGTACGACGGACGTGAAGGGGTGCTAATACCTTCCCTTCACGTAACCGACTCCCTTACTCGTTCTCTCTAGTTCGCAGGATCTTGCCCTTTCCTTTCCCCATGTTTGTGCAACATTACCTTTCATTTTCCTTGGGATAAAAATGCTTGGTTGGTGACTCTTTTTCTTTTTCCGCGCCACTTTCGCGTTTGTACTATGATGAAAATCCCGGGAGCGACATCGGGTCGGTGTTGGACGACACTAGGATTAGATGATGATTCTATGGTGCAATTTTTGCATTGAAGGTAGGATCGGGTGAGGGTGAGGTGATAGCTCTGTCTCTTTGTTGATGGTTGTTATCCCTAAGAAAGGGGTGTGCTCTGTCATTATCTATCATTTTGATGAGGAGAAAGGTTGTGGCACGAACATCATTAACGTCGTCACAGTTGGCAATGAGAGAAATCTTGAAACACTGCATTAATCTTTAGTTTCCATGGAAAGAAAGACGAGGAGGGTAGTTTCCCACAGACGACGCCACTGATCAGAAACTTGAGTGGGCCAACGACTTCGTTGACGGTGCTTCATTGTTAAGGAGATGAGAGGAGCAGGTGTAATGTAATGACCCGTTTTTATTTAATTATTATTTGTGAAGTAATTGCGATTTGATGTGATTTCTTGTGTGCTTTGGTGTGTTTTCGTTGTGTTTTGTGTACCCGTAGTAAGAGATAGTAACCTTAAGAATGAGTCCTTAGGGTAGTACGAATGTATGACCAAAACATAGAGACTTGGGAACGTAGGAAGTAAAGCTAATTAGTTGGTATTTGTTAGACTAGAGTGTAAATGGATATTTTATGGAATTATATCTATTAGTGGAAATTATTGTTATTGTTATTTTACTAGTGGGATTTAATAATAATGATAATACAATAATAATATAATAAAAATAAAATAAATAGAATATAAGATGAGTATAGAGTGGAATGACAAGTTGGTAAATTATGGAAGGGTAAGTGAGGGTAAATAAGGCAAATCATATTTGGAGTCTATAAAAAAAGTTAGGGAATGAGAAGTTATTTTCATTCTACGTAAAAGTGAGAGCAAAGGAGAAGAGGTGAAAAGAGACCGGGGCAAGAAGAAGGAGAGAATCCATTAGAGATGAAGGAAACTCATCAATTCAAGGTAAGAGTGAGGTTTTTTAACCTCTTAAGGGCTTGATAATGTATGTATTTGGGTAGAAGATCATTAGGTTGAATCCATAAGAATAAGATTGTTGGTTGATTAGGGTTTTGGGGAAAAATCCATGTTTTAAGGGAATGAAATTGATGTATTTGATTGTGTTGTTGAAATGTATGTTTTAGGTTTAGGTTATAATGGTATAATGGTATAATCTGTGAAAAATTCGAGTTAAAAATCAGTTTAAGTGCAGAAAAACGCAGTAGGGAGAGTGTTGTTATCACAGGGATTTGCTGCTGAAATCGCGAAGGGCGCTTAACGCGATATGGGAAATAATTTGGCATTTCAAGGAAGTTGCGTGCATGCTTAGCACGTTGGAGCTCGCTTAGCGCGGCCTAGAACGAAAAATATTTTTATTTATTTATTTAAAATTAATTGAATATAGGTGTTTTATGCTATAGTGATGTTGTATTGTTGATGTTGTGTTGTTGGCATGTGTTAATGCATGTATGAGTGTTTCGTTGATGTTTGGATGTGATGAAATGTGAAATACATAGTTAATTATGCAAATATGTGTAGTGTTGTGGAATTATGAAGATGCATGTTTGAACTAGTATGTGTTGTTGTTGGGTAATGATATAGTGATGTATTGATGACATGTTATGTCTATGCATTGTTTTGTTGTTGCATGTTGTCATTGAAGGAGCCTAAAATGTTGCATATGTTGTGGAATGATGTGCGCCCACGTGGGGTGTGAGCGTTTATCTAGATTCCTTGATGGGATCAATGTTGTTGTGGTTGAGGTGTGCACATGTGGGGTGTGAGCAATCACGATTGTCGTGTGCCCATGTGGGGTGTGAACGACTATAAAGACGTTCCGACGAGAATTATGATCATGAAACAGGGATCGATATTGGTACCACATGCATTAAGTGTAGTTGGTGTCTCATTGTATTTCTCTCGATAGTTGTGTAGCATTATGCTTGATTGATTATTTGTGGTTGTGTGAAAATGTGTGATTCTTGTTGGAAGTTTTCATATGAGTGAATGACTTGATGATTTATGATTTTATATTTATATCATTTCTCTATTTTGTTGATTTAAGAATCTCACTCCTTCTGTGTTTGGTGATGCTTTATAGGGCATCCTGCAGATAATCAGGAGTAGTGTGGGGTGTGAGCATTTATCCGAATTCCTTGATGGGATCAATGTTGTTGTGGTTGAGGTGATTGTGTGTACATGTGGGGTGTGAGCAATCACGATTGTCGTGTTCCCATGTGGGGTGTGATGTGAGCGACTATAAAGACGTTTCGACGAGAATTGTGATCACGAAATAGGGATCGATATTGGTACCACATGCATTAAGTCTAGTTGGTGTCTCATTGTATTTCTCTTGATAGTTGTGTAGCATTATGCTTGATTGATTATATGTGGTTGTGTGAAAATGTGTGATTCTTGTTGGAAGTTGTGATATGAGTGAATGACTTGATGATTTATGCTTTTATATTTATATCATCTCTCTGTTTTGTTGATTTAAGAATCTCACCCCTTCTGTGTTTGATGATGCTTTATACGGCATCTTGCAGATAATCAGGAGTAGTGTGGAAGTCGTGGTCGGTGAAGATGAGGTGTTTCACTTTAGTATGACGTCTGCTCTGATATATAACATTGGGAGACGAGAACACTTTTATATGTTTTTATTTGTTGAAGAATTATTAGTTGTTTTTCTGATACAAAAACTAGTTTCTGTAGTTAATTGAAATCGTTATATTTGTTGATTGAAATCAATAATTTTCCGTTGCGTAATAAAGGTTATTTTGTTGGATTAAAATTGTGTAATTTCTGAAAGTGTCATTTATATGTTACATGTCTATTTTTGAGCAAATGATAAGTTGAAAGTAGCATCCTTTATTTCTGTTTCTTAGTATTTTACTATGATTATTTTACTTAAATATCGTGGGGGAATTTAGGGTGTTACATGTATCTGCAAGGCACTCTAATGCTAAAGTAAGTAACAGAGAGAGAAAATGACAAGTATAAACTGCGTGTTCTTAGGATGAATATTTGATATCCGATCCTCTCAAATATGAGGGTTTATACAATGACTGCAGCGCTTGGCCATTGGTCCCTATTTTTGGTGCGAATCACAGATTTCTCAAAAATAGATAACTGTCAGAAACTAGACATTGGAATGAACAAGTCTGCTCGAAACTAGTCATTCCATCGAGCAGGAGATGATTTCGAGCAGATGCATTTCGGTTGTTCCTGGTGAACTGCCTTGTGATCGTCGTGCAGAGACTCGAAGGAGGGCAGAGATGATCAGTTGACCATCTCTCCTCGGTTGAAGGGCAGAGGAAAAACTGATTTCCTTTGGTCTTATTGGACTAAATTTAGGCTATTGGGACGTTCTGGATACAAGAGTGGATTGAGGTATACCTAATCATTGTGCCAATCCAAAACACTAACTATTGGCTATTAAAAAATTAAATAGAACTTCAAGTTCAATTCTAAGTCAAAATCAAATCAAATTTTCAAAAGCGAGGAGGGCTATGAACCCGTCGGTTCTACTTCTCTAAGCCATCAAAAGAGGCTAGGAAACATGGTGAACTATGCAAAATCAGGTAGCTTCACACGATGTTTGTTGGCTTTCTATACTTAACAAGGAATATGAGCACAATAAAGTTTATCCGATCATCCAATCAATTAACAGGGCCGGCCCAATAAATCCAGAGGCCCCGTTTTATTTTTAAAAATATGCCTAATTTAAAAAAAAAAAAAAAAATTAAAAATGATAGAAAAATATAATTATATATTAATTAAAAATAAATTTAATTATAATTATGTTAACATTTGACACATCTCATTTTTTTTATGTACTAAGTTTCATAATATTTTTTACTTTATTGAATTTTTATATAATATTTTTTATATATTTATTAATATTAATGAAAAAAATTGCATCTTTTAAAAAATTTGGACCCTCTATTATTTGGGGCCCTGTGCGGTAGAGCTTGTTGCTCTTGCACAGGGCCGGCCCTGTCAATTAAGCACAACGCTAGGATACCAGCACAGGAAGATCACGAACAATTACAAAAATAAGAAAATAATGCAAATATTAACATTCATATGTAAAATCATCAAGTATCACAATAGTTAGGGATACTTCACATGTAAACGAGACCATGGTTCATAGCATTAATAGACAATTGTCATACCAAAATATTTCAGAACCTAGAATTAATAATTGCAAAGGATGGGAGAGTTTTAACATTCCATCTCTATGTGATATTGAATTAAGCTTTGTTCGAGACCAACCGTTGCATAACAACTGTTTATTGTGAGTCACACATAATGGCAGGATGTAGAAATCAACAAAAAGATATAGTAGAAAACAAAATTGAAAATAATAGAATAAATAATAAGAGAAAATCACCTTTATAATGTGTTATGTCATAGCAATTTCTCAAGCCACATATTCCATATACTATAAATCAGTAACTCCAAAGTTAGTAGTAATAAGAAAAAGCATAATTGAAGCACGACATCTAGAAGGGTGATATCAAACTCTCAACATAGACCGCTTGTGCCACCATCTTGTTTTCAAATTTAGGAATCTTAAAAGTATTATTTATGGAATTATAAACCACCAAATTAAATTTGCAATTTTGGAGAGACTCCATCAAAACCTGGCCATCCTTTGAAAAATATAATGCCTTGGTATAGCCATGAAAACAAGATTGTTTCAAGTGAGGAACAGTTAAGAATTTAGTCCAAGACTTATCGTTTCCATATTCTTTCATAATCCAAACATCAGAAACCGTATCCCTTTGACAGAGGAGGGACAAACAGCCCCTCAATGTCATTAAAGAAGTTGTGAATTGCACGTCAAAGACCGGCAATGAAAACTTTTGATAGGACTCTTTCTCCAAATCAAGAGAAAGAGTGAACGGTGCACGAAAACCAGAAGCACGTGCCAACCAATTAACAGTGTCATTGACAGATGTTCCCAATCTAGAGTAAATAATGAGGTCAGTACCTGGAAAGTCCTGAATCCTTGTCCAATAATCTGTGCCCAAAGTATGAACCAATACTTCTAGTTTGCTACAGCCAATATTAATAGCAATAACCTTATAATTATTGGTGAAACGATCATACACTAACGTAAATGAGAATCGACCATATTGTGGAGATTGTAAAGGAGACAATATCTTGAGTTTTCTAATGGAAGGATTGCACAAAAGAACAAAAGAATCATCTATCCTAATGCATAAGATGCCGTCACAAGCGGAAGTTTCCCTATAATAGTCTCCCCTGTTAAGAATCTCTTTGAGAGGATACTTGAACTGTGTAGTCGATGCGGAGCTGAAGATAGAGGAGATCGGGGAATGGCATAGAAAGAACTCAGGTGAGTCGCGAAGAGTTCCCCGGATGAGATGGTGGCGGTCCTGACGGGAGGTTGACAGCCGAAGGTGCTTTTTGGCGAACTTGGAATCATGGGAGATAAGAGTATTCCATGACTTGCAGACGCAGCAGAGTTGAATGAGCTGTTTCACAGGGAGCCTACACAGTATTTCTTTCACCAGATCAAATGGAAGATACAGTGATATTAGGGGTTGTTGAGGTTGTTTCCTCCGTAGAAGCGGCATCGTCATAGCCATTGTCACCACCAGTCCTAGAAGGTTGGGCGGTTGAATATAAAACCCTTTTAACAATTTTATTTTATCCCTTAATCATAAACTTCTATTTAATTTTGACCTATATTCATACTAATCTCTTCGCCATATCTCTTTTTATTTTACATTATATTTTACGATCACTGATAAATATTAGTATTATAAAAATATTAATTACTTATTTTCATAAAAGATTTAATTATTAACAAATTTAATATTATTTTTGGTTTTTTCTTAGTTTTGGTGATTTTGTAAGAGGGTTCCGTATTTAAAGATGGAAATAGTATAATACTTTGAATTTTAAAATGTTCAATGGATGGTTTTCAAGATAGATTTTTATTTTTATTTTTATTTTTATGAATAACATAGTTTAATTAAAAAATTTGAAATAATTTACCTCAAGGATTTATCAAAGTGATGTTTTAGGAGGATTCGTCACAAAATCATGTAATTTCTTTTAAAAGACGCATTCATTTGTCAATTGACTTATTTGTGTTATGATTTTTTTTTTAAACCTACACTCTTTAACTAATCCAATTGGCGAAAACACAAAAAAAAAAAAAAAATTTAAAAAAAAAAAATTTCTTCGTTTATCCAATTGGCGAGAAAAAATGTAGATTTAAAAAAGAAATCATAACACACATAAGCCAATTGAATTGGCAAATGAATGTATTTTTTCAAAGAAAAATTGTTTACTTTCGTCAATCAGATTGCAAATCCTCCTAAAAATACGTCATTTTGATCTATACCCACAAAATTAAGTTATTTCAATTTTTTTTTATTAAATTACGTTTTTCATACAAAAATTCTTCAAGATAAATGTTCTAGATTTAAATTCTTAACTTAAGTTTTTAAAATATAACTATATATATTCATTTTATTAATTCTACGAGACTAATATCTCTACATTGATAGAATAAAATTATTTTCTATATGTATCAAATAATTAGTTATAAAAGTATACCAATAAATTTATTTATTTGTTATTGAATGATTTCGTTCATAGAAATTTAAGTTAATAAATCTAAAAATAGAAATGTATTATTGAATAAATTAATATTTTAATTTTGAGATCTTTGAGGAAATTCATCACTACTTCGGATCCTAATTAATTGTCATACTAATTGTGTGTAATTTTCGGAATGTCAATGGAATAGGACGAAGAGGAGGATCCATTTCTACCTCAATCTCCATTCTCGAATTTATTCTTTATCATTGTCTCGGGTCCCCATTATGAGGGGATTTTGTCTCACAATCTCGTCTCCACGGATGCTCGTGGATCCTTACTATTTTTTCAGAAATCTATAAACATTAATTTTTATTTATTATTTTAAACTAAATTAATAGAAAAAATTCAAAAAACTAACCACAATAAATTAATAAACTAATCATCTACGATAAATATATTGTTTTAAGAATATTTAATCATGAGATTCATGAATACCAGATTTTCAAACTAAGGTTTTGTTTGATAAAATTAACTGATAAGCCAGCTGATAGCTGATAGGTGATGACTTATAGCTGATAGTTTATAGTTGGTGACTTATAGCTTATAACTTATAAGTTAATTTGAGTGTTTGATAAATTAGCGGTTACACTAATTGATATATACAAAATGACATAAAAGGATATTATTAATTAAAAAAATTAGTGGTCCTATTTATCAAATTAATTTTTATTCGACAAAAATAAACGTATTAACAATAAAATGCAAATTTTATATGAATTTAATTGGAATGCACTAAAACAGTTTTACACTGTCAGTGAATGGTAACCGTCAGATCCAAAATTATATTTGATTTTTATTTTAATTATATTTAAAGTAATGATTATGAATGATTGTGATGGATTGATGGTGTAAAATTTTCAAAATTATATTTAACTTTTATTTTAATTATATTTAAAGTAATGATTATGAATTGTTGTGATGGATTGATGGTGTAAAATTTTTTACACTGACAGTGCATAACAATTAATCTCATTTTAAATATAACTATAAAATTAAATATAGCACAAAAATATATTAAACACTTACATATAAATGTTGTAATGAAATTTAAATATCTAAAATAACAATATTTTCATTTGATCTTATATTTCAATAAAGTGCATATTTTTATCTCTTTTTTCTCTCAAAATCCATGCCTATTAATAAACAAATATATTAAATCATTTATTATCATATTTATAAACAAAATACATTAATAATAAAAAATCAAGTAATAAATAATTTAAAAATAATAAAAACAATTAATTTTAATGAATCAAAATATTCTATTAATAACAAAACGGAACATAGATTGTATCATGAATTTGTTCCATAAAAATAATGACTAATCTTTTTTATTCCCTCAACTAAAACACAATTATTTTAGTTTAAATTATATTAATATAAAGGGTAAATTTGAGTTTTTGATAAAATAATGAGGGTATAAATGGAAGAAAAAGTCACAAGCTAAAAGTTATAAGCTAAAAAGATACTTGAAATAGCTTTTGATAAGAAAACTAAAAGCTAGAAAAAAAACTACAAGCTAAAAGGTAAAAGATAGTTACCAAAGTTTTTTCATTTATAAGAGCTGAAAAGCTAAAAGCTATAAGTTAAAAGCTCTTTTTATGTC